>CM076681.1:145640295-145752795 GCA_038501925.1 Xenopus petersii | reverse complement strand
TGTGGCATCTCAGCTTCAACACATAATCATGGAATTCCACTGCTCTATCAAACCATCAGACATGTCCTGTAAGAAGGTCAAATATAAAAATGTGATATATATATATATATTTATATGCTATATTATACAATGTGTGTAAACTAATGTAGTTTGATCTGATAGTTTTACTCCCCAGTTCTGAACACGCGGTTCATTCAGAAATATTATGAAGGCATTGAAATCAGATTTGCATAATCCCATTTTCAAGTTTTCCTCCAGTCCCCCCCGAAAAATTTCAACCCCGTCTTTTCCTGAACGCAATCTGCTTTTCCTGGGATTTAGCCTATGAAGCAGTCATTCACTTATTGGGATACAAACTTCACTTGGAAAAGTGGTCTGGGAAGCAAACCAATCTTTAGCTTATCGGTTACATTTAGTCCCTAATTGGTCACTAATCGAGAGGTCCTTGGAAAATAAGTCTGATGTAGCCTTGCTCCCCCGCTAACTGGTGCGCACAAAATGGACACGCTGCATGGAAGGTGTGTGTGCCGTGGGGTAGCGGGATCTGGGACCAATAGGAAGTTGTTTTTTCGGAGCACACATGTCCACATGGGCTAAAAGCATGAGTAGGAGGGCCGGCATCAACATAAAATGCAGCTTCACATCCCAGCCACAGCGGGACATACGGACCCACAGAACGACACATGGGACACTCCCGGTCCTTCCCGTCTCTTTCCTCTTTATTCCCCCAGTTGTGGTAGCCATGCACGTGACCGCAATTCAGATAAACCCAAGGTTGTTTGTCGTCCACCACATCCTTTCTTTTCATGCTGGGAAACGCCAGTGTGTTAAATCCGACAGGACATTGAGGCCTTGCTGCATTGATTTCTTGTCTCAGGGCTTCTAAATGTTTCACAGTTGGGGTGCGGGCAAGCCCCTCAGCAGTGCGCCACAGCAACGTCGCTCCACAAAGGTCTATGAGGGAACCATCTTGAAGTTCATTGCTTTCGTTTTCAACCTAAATAATGAAAATAAAGTTCACTTAAAGGGATACTGTCATGGGAGAACAACAGAACAATGGGAAGGTAACCAGATAGCAGCTTCCTAACACAAGATAACAGCTGCCTGGTAGATCTAAGAACAACACTCAATAGTAAAATCCAGGTCCCACTGAGACACATTCAGTTACATTGAGTAGGAGAAACAACAGGCTGCCAGAAAGCAGTTCCATCCTAAAGTGCTGGCTCTTTCTGAAATCACATGACCAGGCAAAATGAGCTGAGATGCACCTACACACCAATATTACAACTAAATACACTTGCTGCTTCAGGAATGACATTTTATATTGTACAGTGAATTATTTGCAGTGTCAACAGTGTCATTTAGAAATAAAAACGACATCATACAAATCATGACAGAATCCCTTTAAGGACAATTGTAAAAAAAAAAAATAAAAAAATAAAAAATCACAATAATATTAATCATGAAAAAAGTGTTTTAGGCTGTAGCAGGTCATAACAGCATCTCCTCTACAGATATATGGTCCTGAATGTGGCACAGTATGGAGGTACACAGCGAATCACTGCTGGTCTTAAGAAGGACACCTGGACTGCATATCCCTGGCATCAATACCAAAACTGTAGTACAGGTATGGGACCTCTTATCCAGAATGCTTGGGATCTGTGGTTTTCCAGATAACAGATCTTTCCATAATTTGGATCTTCATACCTTAATATTAAGTCTACTAGAAAATCATATAGACATTAAATAAACCCAATAGGCTGGTTTTGCTTCCAATAAAGATTAATTATATCTCAGTTGGGATCAAGAACAAACTACTGTTTTATTATTATAAAGAAAAAGGAAATCATTTTTAAAAATTGTATATTATTTGACTAAAATGGAGTCTATGGGAGATGGCCATTCTGTGGAACTTTCTCGATAATGGGTTTCTGGATAACAGATCCCATACACCTGTAGTGGATATAAATTGAAGTTCCATCATCTGCAGTGAGTCTGTGCTCACATGGTACCAAGGAAAGTCTGCTTGTCACTCTTTATACAAAGCTGGCCCGTGCCATGCAATCTGTGACAGAACAGTCCAGCGATACAAAAGTCAATATGTTGGGATGAATCATCTTCATTTTCAGATTTTTTCACAGGGGAACAGTATGTTCTGATTTTGACAAGATGAAATGCAGTTAAAAATGGTTATAAATATGCTTATTGAGGCTACAGAAAATGATCAAATTAAAATAAGCGAGTCTAAAAATGTTACACTGTCATTGTTTTAACCACAAAAAGTCCAAATATCATGAAATGTGTAGCATGTTACTAAAGGCCCCCATACATGGGCCAATAAAAGCTGCAGACAGACTGAGTCGGCACCTTATTGGCCGGTGTGTGGGGCCCACCGATGGGCTTCCCTGATCGATATCTGGCTGAAAATTGGTCAGATCTCGATTGGGCAGGTTAAAGATCCCCTTGGTTCGCGGCCGCATCTGTTCGTTAATGGGGTCCCGCGATTCGACCGGCCGTATGTCCTCCATTCTGAGAGCCTAAGATCAGATCAGCCCAATATCGCCCACCTCAATAGGGGGAGAATTCACAAAAAAGTGCCGATATTGAAACAGACCGTTTTCAGATTTTGTCTTTTGCCCAACATTTTATAGACATTTTTTTCTGGATTTGCCTTTAGCTCTTACTACACCTGTCAGTCAGACATCAAATTGGAATTTTTTTGGGGAGGGGATTTATTTTACCCAGGCAAATGCTAAATTTTCAGAATAACCTGGGCTTTCTAAATCTGCCGACATGTTTGTGTAATTCCACTTCTGTAACAAGATATAAGGGTCTAAATACAAGAAATGCTATTTTGCATAATATAGGGATTTGTATCAGAAATATGTTTTATTATCTCAGGTCAAGTGTCTAATTGCTGCTACAACTTACTGCTGCTGAGAGGCTTTACTTTTCCTTTAGATAATATATTCACTCTAATTGCGAATATTGCCGCATTCATTATGCTTAAACTAGTAAAATAACGCAAGTGTAAGTTAAAAACTTTTTACATAAATACTTTTTTTTCGTTTAATCAGTGATTTACTTTTGTTAATGAGGCTTTTACACCTATAGGGTTAGTATAAAATGCTAATCCCTATTAATATGATAATTCCCCAATACCTACTAGACGTATGATATGAAAATTGGCTGAACCAAAGCAGAGCAGTTTATCTTAGAATTGATGTGACACACGGGAAAAGTTAGGGAGGAACTCCACGTGCCATTTCGGCGCAATCCGGCGCGCTACGTAAAAACGCAAGTATCAAGTTGGATGTGACAGAAATAAGCAACATGAACGTTGGATGGTGTTGCAGCGTTCGTCCGATGCAACATGACTGTCGGATGCAGACACTGCACGCTGTGTGTCGCGTCATATGAATGCTGCAACTTCATCCAACATTTCCATCTCTTACCTTATTTCTGTCGCATCCAACTTGCCGCCTGTGTTTTTACACAGCGGGTCAGATCACACCGAAATTGCCCATGGCGTTCCTCCCTTATACTGAGCTTTACTCCATTTTTAAAACATCGGGACAAAGTGCCGCTTAAAATGTCGTTTTTGTGCCACTTTTATGTCGTTTGAAAGACAAATTCATAAAAGTTTCAGTAAACTGTCTTTCTTTCACTAAAAAAATTAAAAGTGTCGGTTGAGTTGGAATTTCGGCTGATTTCTGTTTGTAAAAATGGAGAAAGTATTTTACTCCAGTTTAGCCCCACTTTTACTCCAGAAATGGTCTCTCCCCACTTTTGTGAATTCCCCCCAATGTGTGTATATTGGGGAGAGATCTCTGTGTGTGGCACCTTTACTTGTTGGCAGGACACAGATGTGGCACATACCATTTTCCCTCTCTGTTGGGCCGACCGGGTTTCTCGCAAGCTGAACACATTCCCACACACAGAGATCTCTCTCCACACCCCAGGCTTGGAATCTTCTGTGAATCCGTTGCGTGGATGCATAACAAGAACTCCATTTGTCGTTAACCCATCCATCTGTCCATCTAATGTCTTCCACTTGGCTGCTTTCTCCTGTTAAGGGGAACAAGGGATAAATCAGGCCAAAATAACAGATTTTCTCTGAACAAGAACAGAACTTTAAAAAAAAAAAAAAAAAACAAACTGCATTTACCCCTAGAAAAATATTTTTGGAGGAGTCGAATCCCGCAGCATATATCTTTGCAGTAAATGGAGGGTTCCTTTCACAAATGATCCTGCAGGCAAATCTGGAGATGGTGCTTTGAACAGACTGTGAATCAGAGTTGGTCTGAGTTCCCGAAACTGTATCGGTTACCACAAAATCAATAGGGCTCTCTGTTGAGCGACCAATCTACATACACAATAATAAATCATTCAGAAGAATATTAAATACAATTGGCATTCATATTTCAAGGCAATACAAATGTTTTTCTATTCCTTTAAGGAAAGATGGGAATAGTGACTAGAGTTAAAATTTTAATCTGTTTCCCACTTCAAGGTTTTTTTTTTTTAATTTTAATCCAGAATAAAATCTTAACCCTGACCCCTTCCAAACAAGGAGCTTCAGCTGCACAGAAATACATTTGCATAAATTTGCCTCTTTGTGTTAACTGCAGCTGTCCCCTATCACTAATCACACTATCCCAAAATGTTGCAAGACACTTTCAGTTTAAGGGCTCTTACACACGGGCGGTTTTACCTGCGCTCAACCTGCACTGCGGTTTCTTCCATTCAGCCACAGGGAAGTGCAGGAGTAGACGCACTCAATTATGGTGAAGGGGGCTGTTCTCACACAGACGCATGTAAGCACCGAACGCAGGTAAGATGCAACATGCTGCGCCCCACCTGCGTTTGGCGCTTACACGCATCTGTGTGAGTACAGCCCCCTTCACTATAATTGAGTGCATCTACTCCTGCAAAAACGCTCGTGTGTTAGAGCCCTAAACCTTGGACAAAAACTGTAAAACAAGCGAGTGCAAGCTCTCAACAAATCTGCATTAACTCATAAGAATGGAAGCGGTCTCATTGTCTATTTACACCACCACTATGGGGGGGATTTCTAAAGAGAAATGTGGGCTCTCTGCCTCAGGTGAAGTCTTCAGAATCTGCACATATAACATGGAATCTGCTCATACTTTAGTGGCCATATACGGTAAAGAAAAAAGAATCTTAAACAAGTGGGTTACAGTTTCTCATACTTTTAAAGTAACATTAACATCAAAAAAATGAAAGCGTTTTAAAGTAATAAAAATATATTGCTGTGTTGCCCTGCACTGGTAAAACTTGTGTTTGCTTCAGAAACACTACTATAGTTTATATAAACAAGCTGCTGTGTAGCCATGGGGGCAGCCATTCAAGCACAGGATACACAGTAGATAACAGATAAGTACTACTATAGTTTATATAAACAAGCTGCTGTGTAGCCATGGGGGCAGCCATTCAAGCACAGGATACACAGTAGATAACAGATAAGTACTACTATAGTTTATATAAACAAGCTGCTGTGTAGCCATGGGGGCAGCCATTCAAGGACAGGATACACAGTAGATAACAGATAAGTACTACTATAGTTTATATAAACAAGCTGCTGTGTAGCCATGGGGGCAGCCATTCAAGTCCAGGATACACAGTAGATAACAGGTAAGTACTACTATAGTTTATATAAACAAGCTGTTGTGTAGCCATGGGGGCAGCCATTCAAGCACAGGATATACAGTAGATAACAGATAAGTACTACTATAGTTTATATAAATAAGCTGCTGTGTAGCAATGGTGGAAATTGGAAGAAAAAAAAAAAAAAAAAAACGCTATATGGCACATGTTTAATAGTGAGAACCGATAACACCATTATGTTCTACAGAGTTTATGTAACCTGAGCCTTTTCTCCTTTGAATGGCTGCCCCCGTGGCTATACAGAAGCTTATTTATATAAACTATAGTAGTGAGCCTGAAGCAAAGACACCAGTTTAGGGCAACACTCCATTATATTTTTAATACTTTTATTTTTTGATGTTACTGTTTCTTTAAGGGACCTTTTTTGTATTTATCACAAAAATCGTATTAACTACTTATTACAACCACACATTTTTGGAAATGTGAGCTAAAAAACAATAATCAGCATTTTCTAAAGGAGTGACATACAGATCATACCTGGAACATATCGGTGTTGCCATCATGAGTGTACTCCACCACCACAGTCTGTGCCCGGGACAAAGTGTAGGAAATGCTGTGCTGGTCCTTGTTACTTATTGCCTGTAACAAACATGAGCACAATAACTAAGCAACATCCCAAGAAGCGACGTTATGATGAGCATGGTGATAGTATAGGATTTGGCATTAGCTATGCATTTTAACTAAAATCCATTAAATGAAAAAACAAAAATAAACAGCCAGTAAGGTTGGGGGCCTCCAACAGGCCAACAGGTTGAAAGGCCACAGCATCGCTTTATGACTCTACTTTTTTAGCAAGTAGGGACAAACAGGGCAGTACTGGGAGCTGTAAATGCATCTTTATAGGTGGCCTCTGAAACATACACCTACCAATAGCTTTGTTTTTCCTTTAAAGGAGAAGGAAAGGCTAAAAGTAAGCTTTGTCAGAAAGGTCTATATAAATAGAGTAAAGCTGCCCTGAGTCCTCTGTCAAAAGAAACAGCACATTTCTTTCCTTCTATTGTGTACTCATGGGCTTCTGTATCAGACTGACTGTTTTCAGCTTAAACCTCCAGGGCTAGGGCTTGAGCATGCTCAGTTTGTTCCTCTCTCCTCCATGCTGTTATCTGAGCCCAGAGCTATGAGTGAGCAGGGAGAGACTCAGGCAGGAAGTGATGTCAAACCAAGCTAATATGGCAGCTGCTATCCTAAACAAACAGAGAGCTTCTAGAGTGGTTTACTCCGGTATGGTAAAGCATTCTGCAGAATAAATATAGTGTTATAGCTTGCACTATTATGGCTAATCTATTGGTAATGAACTGTCTCTGTAGCTTTCCTTCTCCTTTAAATAAAGTAACTGATACAAAAGTGGCAACTAGCCAGATGAAGTTGTGGTTAAAATGTCTCTGTTCCTTGCCAATATAATAATTATATATGCCGTATATACTCAAGTATAAGCCGAGTTTTTCAGCATCCAAAATGTGCTGAAAAAGTCTACCTCGGCTTATACTCGGGTCAGCGGGCAGTAGCTGAGATTGCAGTCACTTTTAATCATTCCTATACCAACAGTTCACTTGGGGAGAGACTGTAATATCACACAGTGCCCTCTGTCAGTTATATGAAAGAATAACAGTGCGCCCTCTGTTGGTTGTATGAAAGAATAACCGTGACTGCAATATCACACAGTGCCCTCTGTTGGTTATATGCAAGAATAACAGTGACTGTAATATCACACAGCGCCATCTGTTGGTTATATGAAAGAATAACAGTGATGGCAATATCACACAGCGCCATCTGTTGGTTATATGAAAGAATAACAGTGCACCCTCTGTTGGTTATATGAAAGAATAACAGTGACTGCAATATCACACAGCGCCCTCTGTTGGTTATATGAAAGAATAAGTGCGCCCTCTGTTGGTTATACGAAAGATTAACAGTGACTGCAATATCACACAGCTCCCTCTGTTGGTTATATGAAAGAATAACAGTGCGCCCTCTGTTGGTTATACGAAAGATTAACAGTGATGGCAATATCACACAGCACCCTCTGCACATGGTAGTGGGACAGTGGGACAATGCACACAGTAATCCGTTTGGCAATTCTTGGTCACCATCAACTTTGCAAAGAAGTCCGGTTGATCACTGGGGGGGGGGGGTCGCTTTGGTGGAATGTGCGCTGCTGGGAGACAGGGCTGTAGTTGTGTCTAGGTTTATACTAGAGTCAATAAGTTTTCCCAGTTTTCGTAGGTAAAATTAGGTACCTCGGCTTATACTCGGGTCGGCTTATACTCGAGTATATACGGTAATAATATTACAATGAGTTCACTGACGCACAAGATTTCCGTTAGTCCCATCATGGAAAATATCCTTACATGACTATACATAAAACTTCCATTCTACACAGAATTTATCACTTTTGACAAGCTTCTCATATGTACAATGAAGTCATTTTCATTCTGTTTCAGATACAAACTCACCTTTGCAGCCTGTGGCGTGCAGGCAATATGAACAGTACTTGGCTTCACCCCATTGGCTTTTAGTCTTTTAAGTAATGCAAACCTGCTTTTTCTCCTTCCTCTGTCTCCATTTGGCAGAGCTCCATTGTATCTAGAGAATTTCAAGAAGATTTGTGAGAATATTTTTTCACTTCTGGACACTTAAGAGTTAACAAGATTCCACACAAGACTTTCATAGAAGCAGTTCTATAACTATATAGAATTAATAGCACACAAACACAGTGGATAAAATTTCCACCCAGTTCCTGAAGATTCTACTAGAATGTAAAAAAACATTGTATACAGATTGATGCAGCGGACAAATTAAAGTGTATCAATTTAATGAAAATATAATGCACTTTTGGCCTGCACTGGTAAAACTGTTTTGTTTGCTTCAGCAACTCTACTATAGTTTATATAAACAAGCTGCTGTGTAGCCATGGGGGGAGCCATTCAAGCACAGGATACACAGTAGATAACAGATAAGTACTACTATAGTTTATATAAACAAGCTGCTGTGTAGCCATGGGGGCAGCCATTCAAGCACAGGACACACAGTAGATAACAGTTAAGTACTACTATAGTTTATATAAACAAGCTGCTGTGTAGCCATGGGGGCAGTCATTCAAGCACAGGAAACACAGTAGATAACAGATAACTTATCTGTTATCTACTGTGTATCCTGTGCTTGAATGGCTGCCCCCATGGCTACACAGCAGCTTGTTTATATAAACTATAGTAGTACTTATCTGTTATCTACTGTGTATCCTGTGCTTGAATGGCTGCCCCCATGGCTACACAGCAGCTTTGACGTCTTCATGCAGAATTGGTGTGTCCTTGGCAAGTCCCGAGTCTTCCACTGATATTAGATGTCTGCCCCTCCCAGCAGACTGACAGTCACTAGTACCAGAATTATTCAACCCCGTACAAAAAGAATAAGTAACCGATTTGCACGCAGTGGGAAACATACTCCACTCAAAGAATGCTGGAGGGTACATAATTATAATGCAGTTTGATATGATATATATATTATTTTTAGCAATTGACAACACCCCATGGTTGCATCTTATTTCAGCAGCAGTTTCTCAAAGCCTATGGGAGGCAGACTGCATGGTTTAGAACTCCAATGTATGGACAGACACATCACTGCTGGATTGTGAAGCAGATAATCACTTACCCCAATACAATGAGTTCCCCATACTTCACTGGTGCTTTCGCAGGGTGATTCTCTTGATCAGGGGAAAACATGAGCTTGTCTGTTCTTTATACACCAATCAGCACCTTCTCAAGAGATGCAGAACACTTCTCATTATTTTATCTGAAAGGAAAAAAAAAACCATAAGCCCCATAAGCATCTTATCAGATTCAGTTAAAAACCATACACAGGTAGACCGGTTATCCAGAATGCTTGGGACCTGGGGCTTTCAGGATAACAAATCTTTCTGTAATTTCGATCTTCTTTAAAGTGATTGTCATGTTTTTTCCAAAACACATCAGTTAATAGTGCTGCTCCAGCAGAATTCTGTACGGAAATCTGTTTCTCAAAAGAGCAAACAGATTTGTTTATATTTAATTTTGAAATCTGACATGGGGCTAGACATATTGTCAGTTTCCCAGCTGCCCCAGTCATGTGCCTGTGTAATAATAAATCAGTACTTTGTAAATGATGATGATCCCAACTAAGAAATAATTAATCCTTATTGAAGTATAAACAATCCTATTGGGTTTAATATTGTTTAAATTATTTTTTTATAGACTTAAGGCACCAAGATCCAAATTACGGAAAGACCCGTTATCCAGAAAAACCCTAGGCCCTGACCATTCTGGATAACAGGTCCCATACCTGTAATTACTGATAATGAAGTGACATTGTGAGAAGCATCCACATGAATACTGGCAGACCATTGTTCCTATTTCTTCTTGTTCCTAGTCCATTTTTTAACCATGAAACACTGAAATTTAATAACTGTGGCTTATCTATTTTGGGAGATTACTGGATATACTCAAGTATAAGCCGACCCAAGTATAAGCCGAGGTACCTTATTTTACCTGGAAAAACGTATTGACTCGAGTATAAGCCTAAGGTGAGAAATGCAGCAGCTACTGGTAAGGGTTCCTAAATTGGGCCACAAAAAAAATGCAATGATGGAAAATTTTTCCATAATAATAAGTATCAACCTCTGAGTGTTAATGGCCATTCTGAACCAGTGGTAGTAGTAATGGTGTTGGATACAGTGGTAGGGTAGGATTTGGAGACAAATGAGCTGCTTACTGTAGCAATTAAAATGATTTTTAAAATAAGCAGGGTAGTTTGTGAAATCAAAACACAATGCTAGCATTACATGAGCACAATTGATGCGCTTTGGGTCATTGTACACATACGAACTCGAGTATAAGCCGAGGTAAACTTTTTCAGCACATTTTTGGTGCTGAAAAACTCGGCTTATACTCGAGTATATACGGTAGTTGACCAGCGACAAATCGCTTCTTCTTCGGGTGACTAATCTTCCCGAACTGCCTTCCTGCCAGCTACAATGTAAGTCAGGCACTTGGATTGCTTCAGCTTTCCGAAGTCGCCTCGTGAGGCAACTTTGGTTGACTTCGGAAAACGAAGTGTTCTGAGTGCCATCCCGCTGGCTAGAAAGCAAATCGGCATTTCAGGGAGATTAGTCGCCCGAAGAAGAAGCGATTTGTTGCTGGGTGACTAAACTCCTGAAACAGCAGTGTGGTCTTGTCAAGGGGCTCGACATATTGTCAGTTTCCCAGCTGCCCTTGTGTCATGCTGTCATGTGACTTGTGCCTGCACTTCAGGATGGAACTGCTTTCTGGCAGGCTGTTATTTCTCCTAATCAATGTAACTGAGTTTGTCGCAGTGGGACCTGGATTTTACTATTGAGTGCTGTTCTTATATCAGCTGTTCTGTTCTTATCTAGACCTCAAAAAAAACACAAATCCTGGACCCCTTGGGAATCCCAGTGCGGGGTTGCAATAGAAAGAGAAGAGTGACAAACAGCCACCCCCCTTGACCAATTCAGTTTAATTAAATGATAAAAAGCTTGAAGCTAACGTTTCAAAAAAAGCTATGTAGCAGAGTTCACCAACGCGCGTTTCGCAAGTAAAGCTTTCGACGACCCCCCTCCCAGAGCTGCTTTAGAAGGTGAAACATGACAATTTACACTTGAATATTAAAAAAAGTTACACATAGAAAAGAGAAAGTAATTGGAAAAAGTTATTTCTGGTGAACTATCTGAAACCAACTAGGCGCTTGAAGGTGAACAACCCCTTTAAGAAATAGAAGCTGTATAATGCAAATATGCACTGCGGCCCACTAGTTGTTGTTGAACTGCAATCACATTCATGCAACTGGGAAACAGCAGGAGGGCTGCCACTTGGACACCCCTATTTCATGGTCGGTCTTAAAAAATTATAAAAAGCATCTGGAGAAGAAGGGAAGAAGGCTGGAGAGGAGTAATTATCAGATGGCAATCAAAGAGTTCTGAAAGGAATTCACACTCAGCATTTGCACATTACATGCCACTTTAATATTAAATCTCACCATATTTGAAAGCTGGAGAGAACAGCTGATACTCCCCTCACTAAACCACACGGCTCTATCTAACTCACTGATATGTGTGTGTGGGCAGCTTGGAATATTTCACAGGTTAATAGGATGGATATTAAAAGCAGCTGGCAAATTGCATCCACAAGTAAAAAGAATTCTTCAGAGAGGTCAGCCAAAGTAAGTACAGGATCAGTTATCCAGAAACCCGTTATTCAGAAAGATAAGAATTACGGAAAGGCTGTCTACCATGGACTCAATGTTACCCAAATAATTAAAATTTTTAAAAATGATTTCCTTTTTTTGTGTAATAATAATAATAATAATAATACTAATAATAAATAATAATAATAATAAAACAGTAATAATAATAATAAAACAGTATCTTGTACTTGAGCAAAACTAAGATATAACTAATCCTTATTGGAGGCAAACCTAGCCTATTGGCTTTATTTCATGTTTACGTTAATTATATATGATTTTCAAGTAGACTTAAAGGCATCAAGATCCAAATTACAGAAAGATCAGTTATCTGGAAAACCCAAAGTCCCTAGCATTCTGGATAACAGGTCCTATACCTGTATAAGAAGCACACGAGGTTATGCTTTCGGCTCAGGAACATTACAGGAGTTGCAACTTCTTGTTTGAGAACAGAAAGCAACAAGTTTAAAAGGAAACTATACCCTATTTTTGAAAGGGGTTTACATCCAATTTTAAGGAGAACTAAACCCAAAAGTTAAAAACAACCCTACCCTATATAGACCCCCCTCCCTCCTCCTCCTCCCCAGCCTAGCTGCTCTCCCTGGCAAATGCGCCTAACTCTTTACTTACCCCTCCATGCAGATTCTGTCCAGCGGAGTTTTTGGGCGCCGCTTCGGTAATCTGAGACCAGCGCTTTGGCAATTTTTGTGAGTTTCGGAGCGTGTGCAGTGGTCACGAAACAGAAAATTGCTCCAACTGTGCATGTGCCGCTACGCCGGCGTCATTCTGAAGATTACCGAAGGGAAGAAGATGGCAGCCGTGAACTCCGATGGACAGAACCTGCATGGATGGGTAAAGAGTAAAGAGTTGGGGCATTTGCCCGGGGGAGCAGCTAGGCTGGGGGGGGGGTTATGTAGGGTAGGGGTTTTTAACGTTTGGGTTAAATTCTCCTTTAAATGGCTTACAAACATTTAAATGGTTAGAGGTTGCATTTAATCATATATAATCAGTCAACATGACACTAAACTGCAGTTACATAATAGGCATCTGGCACCCAAAACTTTAAAAGTCCTGCTTCACATCACATGGTTTAGCTCATTGGATATGCAGCAAATCAGTAAGAGGGAGGAGCTTATGTCATTGCCTTGCCAGTGGGAGGGGCTTACACATATGCAGCCAGGGCCGCCATCAGGGAGTACTGCAGTCCTGAAGCGGTGAAAAGACTCAAAGTCACAAAAACAGCCGAAGTTGAAGTCCCCAAGCGGCGAAAAGACCAGAAGTCATGAAAACAGCCAAAATTGAAGTCCGGAAGCAGCGAAAAGACCCGAAGTCATGAGTTCAGTTCTACTGAACACCAATATGTGTTTTCTTTTTAATCTCCTGGCCACCAATGTATTATTTTAATACTCTGAAGGCCCCTGCCACCAATGTTTTTTTAAAAAAAAATATTCTTTGGGGCCCTGAAAATGTTGTTGTATGGGGCCTGTGATTTGTAATGGCGGCCCTGTATGCAGCAGGAGGTATTAACGGACTGGATGGCACAAGCATTTCACATGAAGAAGTCAGCCCTGATATTTTTGAGGTTGCAGAACCCCATGATTGCACACAATGGAGTCAGTTTTACGTTCATGATTTTCTCGTTTTTAGAGTGAGTTTAATAGACAGCTAGTGAATGATGGAGGCTTAGAGCAGTAGCAGTTCCCCTGTAACATAGGCGTAGCCATGCAATAGGTCTGTTTGGCCCCCGACAGAAAACTGTAGTACTACTAAATTCCTTTTTCCACAGTCCTTACTCCAGAGCAGAGACTACACAGCCTTTCCTCTACAATCCATGTAGTTGCGGCTAAGTGCCAAATTTGCTTTGACTTTGCTCTCGTTACATTTCCAGGAATTGTGTGTCATCCTTCCCGATGTTCTGTGAGATCCGCAGCACAAGCCTGTGGTTAAGTTGTGACCCTGCATATTCCAACACCAAGTTGTGTAATGTGCCAGAATTATAGCAAATCCTACGCAGCCGTTGTGTCCGATACAGACGCACTAATCACACCATCTTGTAGGATTTAAGCCAGTTAGGAATAGGGCCGTAATCCTTAAAGGGGAAATGAAAAATGTAATATAGGCTTCAGCTTTCTGAAATAAGAAACCAAGTACAATCAATTAAATATTCTGCAATAGTTTATCTTCATTATTACTCTCTCAGCATCTGTTTCTCTTCATTCTCTCTTCATGCAGCAGTTGGGTGTCAGATATTCACTGACAGTTACATCCAATATATCTTATAGGGGGGCTCCTTTCCTAACAGATGTATTAGAGCTCACTCAAATAGCCCTGTGCCAATGCCCCAACATTTACTGTGTGGTTACTGGAATGCCTTTAAGAGCGGCTGGCTGATGAATACTTATTGTTCATGAAATGTGACATTTCATTTGTACAGAGAAATAAAGATGTGACCATTGTGTACCACCAAATGAGCATAATGTAATACGGAATACTTTATATCCTTGTCCCACAATCAATCTAGTCCATTGAATCCTTTGTTTGTGAGGTCCAGACCAAAGTTGTAAAAAAGTTGAATCCTGCTTAAAAAGGCAAAATCCCGGATTCGGTGCATCCCTAATATAAACTAAGTGACATATTAAAGAATCTTGTCATACCGATAAATATATATTTAAGTAAATATTGACCTTTTACATTTCTTGCCTTGAACCACCATTTTGTGATGGTCTGTGTGCTGCCTCAGAGATCACCTGAGCAGAAATACTGCAGCTCTAACAGGAAGAGATCACCTGACCAGAAATACTGCAGCTCTAACTGAAACAGAAAGAAATCACCTGACCAGAAATACTGCAGTTCTAACTGTAAGAGAAAGAGATCACCTGAGCAGAAATATTGCAGCTCTAACTGTAACAGGAAGAGATCACCTGACCAGAAATACTGCAGCTCTAACTGTAACAGGAAGAGATCACCTGACCAGAAATACTGCAACTCTTACTGTAACAGGAAGAGATCACCTGACCAGAAATACTGCAGCTCTAACTGTAACAGGAAGAGATCAGCTGACCAGAAATACTGCAGCTCTAACTGTAACAGGAAGAGATCACCTGACCAGATATACTGCAACTCTTACTGTAACAGGAAGAGATCACCTGACCAGAAATACTGCAGCTCTAACTGTAACAGGAAGAGATCAGCTGACCAGAAATACTGCAGCTCTAACTGTAATAGGAAGAGATCACCTGACCAGAAATACTGCAGCTCTAACTGTAACAGGAAGAGATCACCTGACCAGATTCTATTTATGATTACCCAATGGCACATACTACTAAAGAAAAGTATATTATTATGAAAATGGTTTATTTACATGAAGCATGGTTTTACATATGAGCTGTTTAAAGCAATATATCTTTATAGCGACCTACATTGTATGAGGGGTATTCGTTTTCCTTGAAGGTGGCAATTTTATTTTGTATGCGGTAAATAATTTGATTTTCCTTTCTTCCATATCATTAATAAACTGATTAAATAAATTCAGACGACAAAGAACCCTTTGATACCTTAGACAGGTTGATGATGCACCATAACCACGTGATCCTTTAGCCAGTTCTCTATGCAAGTACAATGATCCGTAGTCTGTCGGCCCACTAACAATAGTAGAAAGGTAGCAAATATCTACCCAGTTTCAATCTGCTCATTCTAAACCTCTCCATACACTAAATGGATCCTCCTAAGCGAACTAGATGGCGGTAAAAGTTCCTCATTCATATTCAGCCGAGCACTTTCCAGTATGCTTCCCACTATGGCCACAAGCAAAGGAAAATGACTAAACAACCAGAAACAAGGCATTAAATGCAGTTTCTAACAAGCACTACTAGAGACAGAACAGGTTGTTGTTTGCAATACAGACAACTGGTTATGACATGGGAAAAGAACCATAGGTATTAAACCCGGCTAAATACCCAGAACATTGAGAGTTACATGGGACATCAAAAACTAAAAAGCGAGGATTGAATAGCAACGTGGAAGGAAGGGTTTCAGGGAAAACAATCCATGCAAAATATTGATCTTCAACTCCAAAATCAACCACTTCTGCCTGCACCCAGCGGATTCTCCTAACTTAACTTGCCTAAAACAATGGCATTTCTGCAAACAAACCTTTGAAATCCATTATTATTATTATTATTAAATACTTCATGTTTTTAAAACGGATTTCCTTTTTCTGTGTAATAATAAAACAGTCGCTTGTACTTGATCCCAACTAAGATATAATTAATCCTTATTGGAATCAGAACCAGCCTATTGGCTTTATTTAATGTTACATGATTTCATAGTAGAAGTAGGGGCCCATTTACTTAGCTCGAGTGAAGGAATAGAGGAAAAATAGTTAGAATTTCAAATGATAAACAGTTCAGCCTTGAGTCTTATCTGTATCTTCAGAATAGGATCAATAGTAATCAGCTTTCTTATAAAACATAATGCCTAACACATTAACCCCTATATGCCCAAAAATGCTACAATGCATAAAGCATGTATATATATATATATATATATGTATATATATATATATATATATATATATATATATATATATATATATATATATATATATATATATATATAGAGAGAGAGAGATATATATATATAGATATATATATATATATATATATATGTGTGTGTGTGCAGCTGTATACAGTTAAACTGGAATTGGGGTACAGATTCACACAAACCAACTACAGGTATAAGATCCATTATCTGGAAACCTGTTATCCAGAAAACTCCAAATTACTCCCATAGACTTCATTTTATTCAATTATTTAAAAATAATTTCCTTTTTCTCTTTAATAATAAAACAGTAGCTTGTACTTGATCCCAACGAAGAAAATCAGTCTATTGGGTTTATTTAAAATGTACATGATTTTCTAGTAGGCTAAAGGTGGCCATAGACGCACAGATAATATCGTACGAAACAAATTTTCGTCTGATATTCGTTGCGTGTATGGTGGAAAAAGAGCCGACTGATATCGGCAGAAGACTTGGATCTCGGTCGGCTTGTCGATCGGGCTGGACGGAAAATTTTGAACGGGTGCCTTTGAAGGAACCCAAACATGAGCCATTGTTAGTGCTGAATGGTCAGATACAGGTAAAATTGTATTGTTTCTTCCCCTATATCTACCTGTATATCGGACGATTCAGCTCTACACGTGTGTATTGAAACGAACGATCTTTCTTGGAAACATATTTTCCAAGAAAGATCGTAATGGTTACATCTATGGCCACCTTTAAGGTATGAAGAAGAAGATCCAAATTACGGAAAGATCTATTAATCTGGATCCAGGAAATCCAGTTCGAGCATTCTGGATAACAGTCCCATAGCTGTATAACTATATCAATAAATATATAGTGAATATAGTACCCCCTTTTGTAAAATATAAGGACATTATAAGTTACCGAGGAGTTTCATGACCATATAAAAGTACGAGGCTGAAGGCTGGGGGTACTTTTATTTATTATAATACAGTCATGTGACAGAAATGTGAGTCATGTGACAGAAATGACATCAGAACTCACCGTTTATAAGGATATAATTTACAGGATATTCATGGCTTTTTTGTATTATATAGTGAATAAAGTACCCCCTTTTGTAAAATATAAGGATATTATAAGTTACCGAGGAGTTCCATGCCCATATAAAAGTACGAGGCCGAAGTACGAGTGTTTTTATACAGGTCATGGAACTCCGAGGTAACTTCTAATATTCTCATATTTTACAACTGGGGGTACTTTATTTATTATAATATACAAGTTTCAGTGAGTCATGTGACAGAAATGACATCAGAACTCACCGTTTATAAGGATATAATTTACAGGATATTCATGGCTTTTGTGTATTATATGCATATAAAGCAGGTAAACAAGCAATGGTTTCGTGTAGAAACAAACGAAGTTAAAGGTGGTTCACATTTAAATTAACTTTTAGTATGTTATAGAATGACCAATTCTAAGCAACTTCTCAATTGCCGATCATGGTTTAATTTTATAGATTTTGAATTATTTTGCCTTTTTCTTCTGATTCTTTCCAGCTCTCAAGTGGGGTCACTGACTCCATATAAAAAAATCAAATGCTCTGTGAGGCTACAAATGAATTGTTATTGCTACTTTTTATAACCCATCATTCCTATTCATATTCAAGTCTCTTATTCAAATCAGTGCATGGTTGCTAGGGTAATTTGGACCCTAGCTACCGGATGGCTGAAATTACAAACTGGAGAGCTGCTGACTAATAAAAACTAAATAATTCAGAAACCACATATGATAAAAACTAATTGCAAATTGTCTCAGAATATCCCTCTCTACATCATACTAAAAGTTAATTTAAATGTTAAATTGAATGTTAAATTATGACTGCAGTAGTACAGGTCAGGTCATTTGTAGCCCTCCAGAGGTAAAACTACAACTCTCAGAACTGGCTGTAGCTGCTGAGGGATGTTAAGAAGCGTGTAGACAAATTACAAGCAGGGGCCCACAGATTACCATGACTAATTACCATGACTGTTTAATCACGTTCCACAGGACAAAAGCGTTTGGAGGATAAATGTGTTCATTCCCTTATTACTATTTCACAAATATTCTAAGCAGTCCCTGATAAACACCAGGCAGTCCGTGTGGGTTAGACGTGTGCATGGGGCAAATGAATATAAAGACTCCAGGAGGGTTCACCAAAGGTAGAAGGGAAAACAATGGCATCTAATCTGGCACAGCAAATGCTAAACAGAACTGCAACTCTCACACCAAGGCCTCGCACTCACTACAGACTGTACCTTATTCATCAAGTGTAAAATATAAAAGTCACTTTAACACGGGCAGATTAACGCTGCCAATATCAGTTCTTTAGACCAATTTGGCAGTTTATCTGCCTGTGTATGGGGCTTCCTGATCAATATCTGGCCACAATATCGATTGGGAAGATTTCATTTTTCAGGCGATCGATCGGTCTGAGCCCATTGCTCCTTGTTCTAAATCCAATCGTTCGGCCTTAGGGCTGAATGTTGGGATATAGCCCTGCTGTTGGTGGGAATATCAGGGAAAGATCAGCTTGTTTGGCAATGTCGCAAAACGATCGCTATGACCAGCTACACACTTCTGGGATTCGATTAAGGTGGCCATACACGGGCCGATAAAAGCTGCCGACAGACTGCAGTCGGCAGTTTATTGGCCCGTGTATGGGGCCCCCCCGACGGGCTTCCCCGAATGAGATCTGGCCAAAAGTTGAAAAAAAAAAGACAACAAATTCCATCTGTTCGTTGATGCGGTCCTACGATCCGACCCCCATTCCCATTCGTTAGAATCCGATTGTTGGGCCCTAGGGCCCACGATCGATCAGCCCGATATTGCCCAACACAAGGTTTGCATATCGGAGAGAGATCCACTCGTTTGGCGACAAACCGAATGCTTCGGATAAAGACCCAATTACACGCATGGCCATTCAAACTAAAGGGGATTCCAGTCGGCCCATTGTTTGGTGATGTCACCAAATGAGAAGATCTCTCCCCTATATGCCCACCTTGAGGTGGAGGATATCGGGCTGATCCAATTGGGGGCCCTAGTGCCCAATGATTGATTCATAATAAAGGGTAACGGGCGGATCGTGGGAACATCAATGAACAGATGTGGCCACGATCCGACAGGGTTTTTAGTCCTGTCCTATTGACATCTGCCTGACTTTTGGCCAGATATCGATCAGGGAAGCCCATCGGAGGGCCCTATGTGTGTGTGTGTGTGTGTGTCTCAAAGACAAATAGATCTTACAGCTTTGCTATTATTACTGCCTTGCACCAGCCAATTCATCAGAATGTCACAAAAAATGATGGTATCCAGGTCTTAGGCCTCATGATCGCTACATATTTACAGCCAGACCGACCAGTAGAGATGAAATCTGAGGTCTCCACTGACACAAGTTCTCCGATCCAACCAACACAATCTGATCAATTTTTCCACTCAGTTCCTCCGGCCTCCATAGAAATAGATGTACTTTGTCTTCCCACACAAAGGAGAGGATATGATTCACTTGTGTACAACGTGTTACACACAATAATCTACGGGAACCCCGAGTGCAACTTGTGCTTCTAGAGTCTGACTGGAAATATTGGCCTTTAAAGGTCCCAATGTGGATATACAGCCACAAATGTCAGAGAGGGACGCTGGGAGTTGTAGTTCACCAGTCACAGGGAAAGCCAAGCTGATGTTAAACAGTTACTGATGAATGAAAACTGTATGTGACCAGCAGCAGTGTGTGTTGTATGTATTTTGTGACTGGCAGAAGTGTGAGTTGTATGAATTGTGTGTGACTGGCAGAAGTGTGAGTTGTATGTATTGTGTGTGACTGGCAGGAGTTGTAGGTCTCTGCCCCTCAGTCTGATTCAGGCATCAGTGTGTGTGTGGGACACAATAACACAGCGGCGGAAGGTTCTCTGACTTACAAAGCGACTGGGCCCCGCAGCCGATGTTGCCGTATCCTTCCGCCTCCTTGGAACCCCAGCCCGGCACTGAGGGGACACACTGATAAGCCCCTTGTCTTCCCTGAGGCAGCGACCGTGTTACTTGATAAGAGGAGAAACGATGGGTGGCTGCCCGCCTGTCTCCTCCTCACAAGCTGGGAATATCCACTTCCTTCTACTCCTCCGCCTCTTTCTTTAGTGAACAATAACTGCTCCGTTCCCGTAGTCTCCCTACAAGAAGCAGCAACTGCAGCAGCAGCAACAACGCTTGTGTGAGGCGCGGGGTGGCGAAAGAATGGCTTTGCCGTGACGTAAGCGAGCAGGGCCGGAGGCGTGGCTTGTGTTTGCCGCAAGGCTCTATGGGATATGTAGTCATGAGGCGACTCTGGTTGCTTTGTGTTGGGTGCGGGGCGGCAGAAAAGCTCCTGTGAGAAGGTGTGTGTGACTGTACAGCCGTGTCCTCTGTATTGTTCTTGTATTTTATACCTGAACTCCGAGAGTTATCGGCCAAACAGTCCTGTTCCTCCATATACAGACATAAATATGGCTGTGCACTTATATACCTCTCTCTCTCTATATACCTCAGCTTATACACCTATATATATATATATATACCTCAGTTTATACACCTATATATATATATACCTCAGTTTATACACCTATATATATATATATATACCTCAGCTTATATACATATATATATATATATACCTCAGTTTATACACCTATATATATATATACCTCAGTTTATACACCTATATATATATATACCTCAGCTGAGCCAGTTCCACAGAGGTGAATAGAAACCTTACACTTTGGAGTGATATTTTCTAAAGATACAATTTATTATAGCTGTATATAACAACCCATTACTTTATATTCAAGACATAATAAAGCTGCTGAGGGAAGTGGGAAAGGGATAATGGAGTTGACAGAATGAGGGGAGAAGCCAGAGTTTTGTCTAGGGATGCACCAAATCCATTGTTTTGGATTCAGCTGAACCCCTGAATCCGTTGCGAAAGATTTGGCCAAATCCGTATCCTAATTTGCATATTACTTGTTTTGTGACAAAAATGTATGTGATTTCCCCCCTCGTCCCTAATTTACATATGCAAATTAGAATTCAGATTCAGTGTGGCGGAGCAGAAGGATTCATCTGAATCTTGCCGAATCCTGGCCAAATCCTGAACCGAATCCTGGATTCAGTGCATCCCTAGGTTTGTCCTTTAATACCTCAAGTCTGACGCAGATATTGTAGTCCCGGAGCAGCAGCCTGTGATCTATCCTGCAGCAGTCGTGGTGCTTATCTTCCCTGTCCTTAGAGGGAGACAATTCCGGGAATACCACAAAATGTCCTTACCCCAATCCATAAGCGATTGCCCCCTCTGTATGGTGCCCTAAAAGTGCCGCAATGTGAGTGAGGGAGTTCTAATTTTGAGGGATAATTGCTTCACCCACAATGAGGGTAAAGACTAGGGATGCACCGAATCCACTATTTTGGATTCGGCCGAACCCCCGAATCCTTCACAAAAGATTCGGCCGAATACCGAACCGAATCCGAACCCTAATTTGCATATGCAAATTAGGGATGTGAAGGGGAAAACATTTTTTACTTCCTTGTTTTGTGGCAAAAAGTCACGTGATTTACCTCTCGCCCTTAATTTGCATATGCAAATTAGGATTTGGTTCAGTCAGGCAGAATCCGAATCCTGCTGAAAAAGGCCGAATCCCGAACCGAATCCTGTATTCGGTGCATCCCTAGTAAAGACACACAGAGCTACTAGTAGCAACTACTTGTCATGGCTACAAAATACATATCTCCCAAACCCTGGTGTAAAGCTGGCCATAGACGCAAAGATCTGATCGTACGAAACGAGGATTCGTACGATTTTTGAACCGTGTGTGAAGAGTCCCGACATTTTTCGTCTGGCGGAGATCGGTCGTTTGGTCGATGGGACAGGTTAGAAAATTTCTGTCGGCTGCCGATAATATCTCTGCGTGTATTGCCGATCGTACGATTTTCAGTGAGAGACTGTCACTGGCTTTGGTTGGACATAGATATCGTACGATTGCTGTCAGGGGCAGAACATTGCTGATCTCTTCTTTAACTAATCTGACTGGTAAGACTTTGATCTGAATGGTTAGTGGCGGGTCGGGAGATGGGAAAGTCCAATCGTACGATGATTCCTACCATCGGATCTTTGCATCTATGGCCAGCTTAACTATAGAGGAAATACACCCCGCGGGGGGCCCTGGGGAAAATGGGGTACGGACCACAGGGACTGTTTCCTCTATAGTGTTAAAATCCCCCTCCCACCACTTTCTTTTTCTTTAAATTGTTGTGCCTCAGGGGGTTATGGGTGTGCGCAGGAGTCCCTAAGCATGCCAGACTCTCTTCTGGCAGGGGGGTCCGGTTTGCTGTTATGCCCCTGCACCCAACTGTCCCGTTTTCTGTGGGACAGTACTGATTTTGAAAGCTCAGCCTGCAGTTAAAATAAGTAAATAGAAGGCTTTTTGGCAGTGAGACCAGAACACTCAGCACCTGCACTTTGATACATTTGTAACAATTTAACATAAACAAAGGGACAATTGTAACTATTTAAGATAAGCAAGACTCTTGGGAGAACTGTGACTCACAGCTTAAAGGAGAAGGAAATACAGTCGGCGCAAAAACCCTCCCGTGTGTTGTCCACCCTCCCTCCTCCCCCCTGGCCTACCCGTCCCGCTGGGCAAATGCCCCTAACTTGTTACTTACCCTTCTGCGCAGGTCCAGTCCACAGAGTTCACAGACGACATCTTCTTCCAAGCGATCTTCTTCCTGCTTTGACTGGCGTTTTGGCACATGTGCAGTAGGAGCATTTCGCCGGTACGGATCGACTGCGCATGCGCCAAATTTCAAGACGTTTTCCTGATTTCACCTCGTGACTTTTGGTGCATGCGCAGTAGATCGTACCGGCGAAATGCTCCTACTGCGCATGCGCCGGTCAAAGCAGGAAGAAGATCGCGTGGAAGACGATGGCGTTGGTGAACTCCGTAGACTGGACCTGCGCAGAAGGGTAAGTAACAAGTTAGGGGCATTTGCCCAGCGAGACAGGTAGGCCGGGGGGAGGAGGGAGGGGAAGCAACACAGGGGAGGGGGGGAGGGTTTTTGCGCCGATTAGGTTTCCTTCTCCTTTAAAGGGCACCTGTTGCCAAAAAATATTATCCCCAACCAAAGGTGTGGGCTGATTGTTAAGGCAGTTTCATCCTAAAGTAGCTCATACCTGTAATGTTGTAATATTACTGTAATAATACATTATTGTTAATAATAATTCATTACTGCTCTTAATCATCCTTGAGCTAATAATGACTCGGGGCACACAAGAGCGAAATCAATTAAAAAACCTAGGAAATAAGAAGGGGCCGCTGCTTCTTAAGCAGAACAAGAGCCAAACCGTTTTAAAAGGATTTCCCCCGAAGAACAAGTGGCTTTCTCTGAACTTATTATTGATGTCAATCAAAGGTTATTGGCAGTGAAAGGCAAAGCACAGAATTCAGCAGTTTCTACCTACCAAGACTAAAAACACTGAACCAATTGTTTTAAAAGTGTGTTTAAATTTTAATTTCGGCATAGAATCAGTTAGTCAATCACTATGTAACGCGAAAGAACTTGAAAGCACCCCAAGGGCACAGAACTACTTGCCTGCATGTAAATCTGCTGTTTTAGCGAGACAAACAACTCTTTTATATGAGGAATAGACGGAGGCATTGGATCTGATGTATGAAGAGTTTGATAAAATGTTTGATATGGTACCAGATAAGATCACTGATTAAGAATATACTGTGGATCAAGGGATTACTATTTGCACTTACACACATAACTGTAGGACGAAACACCGAGCGCTGTGAATATAAAAACACTGTTTCTGCTTGAGCCAGTTGGGCAGCTGTTTAAAATGGAATTCCTCAGGGCGTCGCTGTTAAATTGCTTTTTCGGAATCCATTTGTTGATGACCTCGATGTTTGCATTGAAATCCGTGGGATCCGTTATCCAGAAAGCCCCGAATTACAGAAAGGCAGTCTCCGTTAGACTCCTTTATAATCAAATAATCCAAATTTTAAAAAACGATTTCCTTTTTCTCTGTAATAATAAACCAGTACCTTGTACTTGATCCCAACTAAGATATAATTAATCCTTATTGGAAGCAAAACCAGCCTATTGGCTTTATTTCATGTTTATATGATTTTCTAGTGGATCAAAATTATGGAAATATCGGGGAAAACCCCAGGTCCCGAGCATTCTGGATAACGTGGATGTGTGGCCAGTGGGGAATACAATTTCTAGTAGTTGACAGTGTCTCGTTTGCCTGTTTTCAAAATGAATCAGTTAGTAGTGCTGCTCCAGCAGAATTCTGCACTGAAATCTATTTCTCAAAAGAGCAAACAGATTTTTTTATATTTAATTTTGAAATCTGACATGGGGCTAGACATATTGTCAATTTCCCAGCAGCCCCCAGTCATGTGACTTGTGCTCTGATAAACCATACCTCCCAACATTTTGGAAGTAAAAAGAGGGACAAAAATTTTTTTCCTGCACGTAGCGCAGCATTTTTTGACCACACCCCTTTCTGTGGCCACACCCCCTAATTACCATGTTTGTTTTACAAAATTTGGCAGGTTATGAAAGTTTAAAAATATTTCTCCTTATCTAAACTGTGTTTTTGTGTCTCAAAATTGTTACAAAGTATCTTATTTGCACCTGTTAGCTGTTCTGGGCTCTCTGCTAAAAGCCAATTAAGTGAGAAACTTTGTTTCTTTTTCTGGCTGTTCAGTGCAGAGAAAAGAGGGACTTTCCAGTACAAATGAGAGACTGCGGGTTGAGCTGTCAAAAGAGGGACTGTCCCTCCGAAAAAGGGACAGTTGGGAGGTATGATAAACTTCAGTCAATATTTACTGCTGTACTGCAAGTTGGACTGATATCACCCCCCCCCCAGCAGCCAAACAAAAGAACAATGGGAAGGTAACCAGATAGCAGCTCCCTAACACAAGATAACAGCAGCCTGGTAGATCTAAGAACAACACTCAATAGTAAAATCCAGGTCCCACTGAGACACATTCAGTTACATTGAGAAGGAAAAACAGCAGCCTGCCAGAAAGCATTTCTCTCCTAAAGTGCAGGCACAAGTCACATGACATGGGGCAGCTAGGAAATTGACAATATGTCTAGCCCCATGTCAGCTTTCAAAATTGAATATAAATATAATCTGTTTGCTCTTTTGAGAAATGGATTTCAGTGCAGAATTCTGCTGGAGCAGCACTATTAACTGATGTGTTTTGAAAAAAACATGTTTTCTGATGACAGGATCCCTTTAAGGGCTATTTTTTATTATCATTATTATTATTATTATTACTACAGGGATACAAATACAAGACCAAACTGTTTACATATGCAGACAAACATTTCACCAGAACTGAATCACAGTTATAATTGGATATATTAAGGAGACAGGGGCAGGGCCGTGCTCGCAAGAGCTTACAATCTAAAAAGAAGAGGAAGTGAAACATACAGTGAGGGTAGTAAGACGGTTCCAATATCGTCGGTCCACATCTCTTGCCAAATGCAACTTTGGTTATTTGAATTGGCACAAGATTTGAACAACTTTTGTAGCTAAGGAATGAGGTCCCTTCAGTTCAGATAAAGACACTTATTATAAATACTGTTTCTTTTGAAGTTGGATTTCTTTGAATTGTTTCCCAACAACAAAACACCAATGACCTTGACTGAAAAGCAGGATATTCAGCAATGACTGTCTTTGGTCCCAGTTGGAAGGCCAGTAGCATAGAAGTGGCTACAGAACAGCTGAGAGTTGTGTAACATACACATCATTGCAAGGAATGGGTTTAACCCAGTGGTCTCCAATCTGTGGCTCGTGAGCAGGGCTGGAAATAGGGCAGGGAAGAAGAGGCACGTGCCTAGGGCACAGAAGTAGAGGGGCACCTAGAATGTATCTCTTCCGCTGCCTTCCCCTAGTTCCTTCCTTTTTCTGCCTCCCTCCTTTAGATGTGGCACATATTTGGCATGTATGATCTTCTGTGCCCGTGTATTAGTGCTCTTGTACACGTATGTACACGACGAGGGGGCAACGTAGTTGGCTAGGGTGCCCGGCCGACTTGGCCAGACACTGCTCATGAGCAACATGTTACTCACCAACCTTTTGGATGTTGCTCCCAGATGTCTTAAAGGAAAACTAAAGCCTAACTAAAGAAGTAGGTAGAAATGTTGTACATGATGTTTTGTGCTTCTGTACCAGCCCAAGGCAACCACAGCCCTTTAGCAGTAAAGATCTGTGTCTCCAAAGATGCCCCAGTAGCTCCCCATCTTCTTTTCTGCTGATTCACTGATTCACATGCTCTGTGCTGCTGTCACTTACTGAGCTTAGGGAGCCACTCACAATATACAGTACACATAGAATAGAAATGTCACAATATAAGGCTGATTAGTAATTAATACAGATAATTACTACATGGCAGCACAGAAACCAGTGCAATTAGCATCAGAATTGAATAATCAGCAAACCTGTAGCATTAGCTTATATTACAGCCAGGGAAGCTCATTTTCTGCTGCTGGATAATTAGTGACGAGCCCTAAGCTTAGCTTCTCAACAGCCAATCAGAGCCCACTGAGCATGTGAGTATCACAGACACTTTCCAAGATGGTGACCCCCTGTGACAAGTTTGAAGTCCTGGATCATTGCTGCTATTGACAAGCTCAAACTTTAGCCTCGTGCAATAAGTTCACTATATAAAATAGGACAGTTTTATCCATATTCATTTTTAGGGTTTAGTTCTCCTTTAAAGCAGCCACTTATTTTGGAATTCCTGGCTTGAAAGTAAGTTTTAGTTGCATAAAAACCTTGTGTACTGCCAAACAGAACCTCCTATAGGCTGCCAGTCCACATAAGGGCTATCACAGCTTGAATTTGGCACAGCAAGAAGTTTTTGCATTCTTATGTTGCTCTCCAGCTTCTTTTAAATGTTAATGTTGCTCACAGGTAAAAAAAAAGGTTGGGGACCCCTGGTTTAACAGCTGGAGCTTCCCACATGGATCCTTAGTATTAATCTATCAATGAATTAAAACAGCGATGCATCACTTTTAGGGGCCCATTCATTAAGTTCGAGTGAAGGAAAAAATATGTTGTTTTTTTTTGGCTACTTCGACCATCGAATGGGCTACTTCGACCTTCGACTACGGCTTTGAATCGAAGGATTCGAACTAAAAATTGTTTGACTATTCGACCATTCGATAGTCGAAGTACTGTCTCTTTAAGAAAAAACTTCGACCCCCTAGTTCGCCACCTAAAAGCTACCGAACTCAATGTTAGCCTGTGGGGAAGGTCCCCATAGACTTTGCTATCTTTTTTTGGTCGAAAGATAATCCTTCCATCGATGGATTAAAATCCTTCGAATCGATATTTTTGCGCAAAATCCTTCGACTTCGATATTCGAAGTCGAAGGATTTTAATTCCCCAGTCGAGTATCGAGGGTTAATTAACCCTCGATATTCGACCCTTAATACATCTGCCAAATTTGAAGACGATTTGCTCCGTTTTTTGTAGACTTTCTCCTCCCACTGTTTCGGTGGGATTGATGTGTCGGTTTCACTTCAATCCTGTATATTCTATAGCAAACACTATGCTCTGACTTTCTTTGCAGTTCATGGAATGAGTTTGCACAGGTGGGTGGAAATCCATTCAGAGTCCCTGCAAATAAATCTACATTTGATTTTGTAGAGAGACAGTCATTTCCGAGGCATGAGAAATGCTGCTTATTCCTCAGAAGAATTGTCTCATTACTTTACACACAGTCATCTCAAGTATCACAACTTCCTGTGTCGCTTCCTGTGTTGAAGTTTGGGAAATCTGTGTTTCATTGTGGATTTCCACTGTTTTAACCCTTTTAGCGCTAGCAAACAATCTACATTTACAGGTTTCCTTTTGATTTGTGTCGCTATGCTTGTTATCTGGTGACAAGTTCATACCTCCCAACTGTCCCTTTTTCGGAGGGACTGTCCCTCTTTTGACAGCTTAACCCGCAGTCCCTCATTTGTACTGGAAAGTCCCTCTTTTCTCTGCACTGAACAGCCAGAAAAAGAAACAAAGTTTCTCACTTAATTGGCTTTTAGCAGAGAGCCCAGAACAGCTAACAGGTGCAAATAAGATACTTTGTAACAATTTTGAGACACAAAAACACAGTTTAGATAAGGAGAAATATTTTCAAACTTTCATAACCTGCCAAATTTTGTAAAACAAACATGGTAATTAGGGGGTGTGGCCACAGAAAGGGGTGTGGTCAAAAAAATTGCTGTGCTATGTGCGGAAAAAAATTTTTTGTCCCTCTTTTTACTTCCAAAATGTTGGGAGGTATGAAGTTACTCAACAAGATCTAACGACACTGAAAGGCTTACATCCAGTGAATCTGCACAGAATTATAACATGATCTCTCAACAAAGCTGCCAAGCATGTCCAACATTTACACATTCAATATGATTGAAGTTGTTTTCCCAGAAACATTCTGCTTTCCCGATTCCTGGTAATGGTATCACTTTGTATTAAATGGGTACTATCACATTTAAATGTCCCTTTTTGTTTTTTTATGTTTATGTTATATTACAGCTATATAACAATAATCTTTAATGAACGTATGCAGATAGATTTGAGTTGTTTTAGTAACTATAGAAAACATATCCAGTTTCCATAAAACGACAACTGTTGTGGCAGAAGGGTAGTGCCTTTAAAGGGATACATGTGAAAACATGTTTTTTTCAAAACACATCAGACTTCTGCACTGAAATCCATTTTTCAAAAAGCAAACAAATTTTTTTATATTTAATTTTAAAATCTGACATGGAGCTAGACATATTGTCAATTTCCCAGCTGCCCCCAGTCATGTGACTTGTGCTCTGATAAACTTCAGTCACTCTTTACTGCTGTACTGCAAGTTGGAGTGATGTCTTCCCTCCCTCCCCCAGCAGCCAAACAACAGAACAATGGGAAGGTAACCAGATAGCAGCTCCCTAACACAAGATAACAGCTGCCTGGTAGATCTAAGAACAACACTCAATAGTAAAAACCCATGTCCCACTGAGACACATTCAGTTACATTGAGAAGGAAAAACAGCAGCCTGCCAGAAAGCAGTTCCATCCTAAAGTGCAGGCTCTTTCTGAAATCACATGACCAGGCAAAATGAGCTGAGATGCACCTACACACCAATATTACAACTAAATACACTTGTTGGATTAGGAAAGACATTTTATATTGTACAGTGAATTATTTGCAGTGTAAGGGTCATCCCATGCGAGCAGATTCGGGGAGATTAGTTGCCCCAGCGACAAATCTCCTCTTCTTCAGGTAATAATTCTTCTGTAATAATAAAACAGTACCATGTGACCGTGATCCAAACTAAGATATAATTAATGTTTATTGGAAGCAGAACCAGTTAAATCATTTGGTTTCTCAGCTACACAATTACAGATCTATATATAATTCTGGGACATTCTTACTAAATCATCTGAAACAACAAGTGGCCCGTTTGTGTCACTTTTAATCCATTATGTCCAATATTGTTTTCTTGATGCCATTGACTTTTGTAAAAGAACACGCAAATCAGGTTTTCTGAATAATGGATGCTCCCGATACGTCTACAATGTTTTATTTTAGTCCAGGCAAATAGAAGACTGTAACCCGTCCAACTGGTTTTTAAAGACACTCAGTTGTCTCCGGCTCATGACTGATTGATGAAAGGCAGCTCTGAACTCATTAGAGGAAGTCAACGAAGGAGTGTCTAATACTGTTGGGTAAATAATAATCTTTGTATATTTAACCCGGAGCTGGGACAAAATCAGTTATTTTATTATATATGTTATTAGGATTCTGAAGAGTTTTTATCAGGGCAATGGTGCCTGGGAATGGGATACTACACAAGTATACAATATAAATATAAGGTGCCTTATACAGTATGTCTGTATATACCAATGCATATATGAATACATATTGTTAGATAAATGTATCCGGGCCTTTGATTTCAGCAATAAGGGGCTCATGCCTACTGCCTTCCCAACACACCCAAAAAAAGTGAAGTAGCTTATACATAACTAGATCTAGCTCCTCCAGATAGAGACAAGCTAGTTGACCTAGTTGCAAATGTAGCCCTGCCCTTGGGAGAATTAACTTTGCTAAGGCTCTACTTTCAAATCTATGGACAATTGGATAAATCTTTATAGAAATATTAACGCCTACGGTCAATTGTTATGCCAATTACTATTGCCAAATTCCAAGGTGTTTCTGGACAAATAGTTTAGCCAGTTGTGAGCTTCTTGGCATCATTTTACATTATGGACATTAGGGGGCAGATGTATCAAGGGTCGAATATCGAGGGTTAATTAACCCTCGATATTTGACTGCCGAATTAAAATCCTTCAACATCAAAGTCGAAGGATTTTGCGCAATTCGTTCGATCGAACGATCAAAGGAATAATCGAACGATTCGAAGGATTTTAATCCATCGACCGAAGGATTATCCTTCGTCCCCATAGGCTTGCTTGTTAGCAAGCCTATGGGGACCTTCCCCATAGGCTAACGTTGGCCTCGGTAGGTTTTAGGCGGCGAACTAGGGGGTTGAAGAAATTTTTAAAGAGACAGTAATTCAATTATCGAATAGTCTAAATTTTTTTAGTTTGAATCGTTCGATTCGAAGGTCGTAGTCGAAGGTCGAAGTAGCCTATTCGATGGTCGAAGTAGCCATATTCGACCATTCGAATCGAATCAATTCCTTCACTCGAACTTAGCCCCTAGGAAATCAACCCACAGCAATTTCCCCTTCATAAATACAACAATCAAAACACCTTTTTTGCCCTACCCATCAGTAGGAAATGTACAAAATCCATCAAATAGGGATTTGTCCAGATGAAGCTCTTCCCATTGAGATGACAGAGTATTATGATACTTCTACCAGTAAAATCTATCAGAATGCCCTATGAACCACATACAGGCTTCTTCTCTGGTGTGCAGTTTATTCACATGTAAAGGTTCATGCCTACCTTTATTTTATGTAGTCCCCTAGTAAGTTTTGGACAGCTGGCCCCTTACTCCAGGAATCTGAGTCTACATCTTGAGTCCCTATACTGGCAGCATTGACTCCACGTGTCACGAATCAGTGGGGGTCATTTATCAACACTGGGCAAATTTGACCATGGGCAGTAACCCATGGCAACCAATCAGATTACTGCATTCATTGTTCTTCTGGCAGCTGGCTTTAAAACCCTAATCACTGATTGGTTGCTCTAGGTAACTGCCCAGTGTTGATAAATGAGCCTCGGTGACTACTACCTCTGTCTTGTAACACTTCAGCTGAGATTGAAGAAATACCTGAAGTATCTGAAGCTTTTACAGATTTGATTTGATACTGTAGTTCTGTATGTAAACCTGTATCCAGCAAGAGATTGTATATCGACAGTCCAATAAAAAGTTGTGTGTGTGGGATACGGTGCAGTTAACCGTTCCTTTCAGTATGGCAAAGGCCTACCTGTGTAGAACAGTTGCATGAAACACATGCCCAGCTTGTCATTTCGTCTTGTTGTGTACATTTTGTAGGCAGCATAGATGACAATAAAAACCTAATTCTAATGTTCTAGGCAATTCATTCTGGGGAAATTCAGAGTTTAAGGTACCACATTGCCTCATTTAGTACCTGCTTGAGCAGCACAGAGCTCTATTGCTCCTTGCATTTAGGGTGCGTCTTGTGAGCACCTTGAGAATGATGCACAACTAAGGGAATGTTTACATAAATGAGCATATATATAATTATTAGAGTAGAATCTTGTTTATCATCACAGCAGGTAAGCACAGGACATTGTTATTAAGTATGACGCATGATAACTAATTCTATACCAATGTCAAAAACCTTGGCTTAAGTCACCATTAGGTATATTTGTTGTATCAATGTGTCTACAGGTGATCCTGGTATTCACACTATTCCGGATGTATCGCAATAAGTCAAGTGTTGGATACACACACATCTGTATGATGCATTGTAGAGAGGTATGTTATTGCTATGAATAATCTGGTTATCATGTAGACACACAGCATTCATGATAATACTGAGTGTATCTGTTTCTTCCTCTGTTGACAGTTAATATCCCAACAGATCCCTTGTGACTAATTGTTCCTCGCAATTAATGGCTGTGACAACTTGCTACAAACTGCAGGTCACTTTGGGGCCTAGTCACTAACTTCGAGTGAAGGATTCGAAGTAAAAAAACTTCGAATTTCGAAGTGTTTTTTGGGCTACTTCGACCATTGAAAGGGCTACTACGTCCTTCGACTACGACTTCGAATCGAACTATTCAAACTAAAAATCGTTCGACCATTCGATAGTCGAAGTACTGTCTCTTTAAGAAAAAACTTCGAGCCCCTAGTTCGCCATCTAAAAGCTACCGAACTCAATGTTAGCCTATGGGGAAGGTCCCTATAGGCTTGGCTAACTTTTTTTGATCGAAGGATATTCCTTCGATCGTTGGATTAAAATCCTTCGAATCGTTCGATTCAAAGGGTTTTATTGTTCGATCGAAGGAACTATTTGCATTTGCGCTAAAATCCTTTGACTTCGATATTCAAAGTCGAAGGATTTTAATTCCCAGTCAAATATCGACGGTTAATTAACCCTCGATATTCAACCCTTCGTGAATCGGCCCCTTTGTATCCCTGTATATTTCTGACGGCACAAATAATGAAACACATGCTTTATTAATCTGTCTGGGTATTAGCTGTAATAGCTGTTCAGTGTCTGGAAACCCATTATGCTGAAAGCTTCAACTTATATACACCATATACTCCATTTTAATCAAATAATATAACATTTTATAAAGATTTTCTCTATAGTACTAAAAAAGTACCTTGCACTTGATATATAATTAATACAATATAATAAATCCTTATTATACTTTGGACTCTAGCAACCAGATACAAACATACTAAATGAAAAAAATAAATAATTAAAAAGAAAACATATAATCTGATTCATAAGTAGGAATATAAAATTGCTGTTTGACTGATTTATGGTTTTTGTGTTATATTAAATGTATTACACTAGAAGGGGTTTTTCACCTTTAAACTAACTTTTAGTTTTTTTTTTTTACAAAACTGCAAATACAAAAAAATCACAACAATTTGTGATTTTTTTTTATAAAATTGGACTTTTAAAAAAATCACTAATTTTTCAGAATTTATTAAACCCCGAGGATGGAAAAGTCAGAATCCGGCATCTCAGTCCTGTTGAAGTTGCATATAAGTCAATGGGAGAAGTCACAATGATTTTTTGATGTGTGCTGGGTTTTGGCAATACCCCGAAGTTTTTGGAGTTTTCGGGCAAAATTCGGAAATCCAGAAAAAATTTGTAAAAATCAGATGGAAAAATTGTGAAAATCGTTTTCGGGAAAGTGTATTAATAAATAAGCCTAAAAATCCCCTTAGTATGATGTAGAGATTGATATTCTAAGACTATTTGCAATTGGTTTTTATTATTTGTGGTCTTTCGGTTATTTCGCTTTTTATTCAGCAGCTCTCTAGTTTGCAGTTTCAGCAATCTGGTTGCTAGGGTCCAAATTACTCAAGCAACCAGGCTCTGATTTGAATAAGTGACTGAATAGAATAGGAGAGCCCTGCATAGAAAGATGATTAATAAAAATTAGCAATAACAATACATTTGTAGCCTTAGAGAGCATTTGTTTTTTTTAGATGGGGTCAGTGACACCCTTTTCAAAGCTGGAAAGAGTGGGTAGAAGGAAGCAAATAATAAAAAAATATATAAAAAAGACCAATTGAAAAGTTGCTTAAAAATAGCCACTCTATAACAAAAGTTAACGGAGGTGAACCACCCCTTTACGAAAAATTCTTTAAAGGGATACTGTCATGGGAAAATTGTTTTTTTTTCAAAATTAATAAGTAAATAGTGCTACTCCAGCAGAATTCTGCACTGAATCCATTTCTCAAAAGAGCACATAGATTTTTTTATATTCAATTTTGAAATCTGACATGGGGCTAGACATATTGTCAATTTCCCAGCTGCCCCAAGTCATGTGACTTGTGCTCTGATAAACTTCAGTCACTCTTTACTGCTGTACTGCAAGTTGGATTGATATCACCCCCCACCAGCAGCCAAACCTGGAAGGTAACCAGGTAACAGCTCCCTAAAGCTGGCCATAGATGCAAAGATCCGATCGTACGAATTATCCCACTGAAAATGTTCTAACCTGTCTGATCGACCAAACAACCGATCTCCGCCGGACGAAAAATGTCGGGACTCTCCACACACAGTCCGAAAATCGTACGAATCCTCGATTCGTACGATCAGATCTTTGCGTCTATGGCCAGCTTAACACAAGGTAACAGCTGCCTGGTAGATCTAAGAACAACTCTCAATAGTAAAATCCATGTCCCACTGAGACACATTCAGTTACATTGAGAAGGAAAAACAGCAGCCTGTCAGAAAGCATTTCTCTCCTAAAGTGCAGGCACAAGTCACATGACCAGGGGCAGCTGAGAAATTGAGAAAATGTCTAGCCCCATGTCAGATTTCAAAATTGAATATAAAAAAATCTGTTTGCTCTTTTGAGAAATGGATTTCAGTGCAGAATTCTGCTGGAGCAGCACTATTAACTGATGTGTTTTGAAAAAAACGTTTTTTCCGATGACAGGATCCCTTTAAGTGTAAACTGGAAATGCACCCAGAAATTAGGCAGATACAACTGGGACCTCGCATGCAGAATTAACAAGCTGGAAATATATTTATATATATATATATATAAAGTTCCCCCTATTGTAAAATATAAGGATATTATAAGTCACCGAGGAGTTCCATGACCAACATGAGGCCGAACTCTGAGGTAACTTCTAATATCCTCATCTTTTCCAAGAAGGGGTACTTTATTTATTATAAAACATATAAATATAAAGTTGTAGTGAGTCATGTGACCAAAATTACATCACTAAGCTCTGTTTATAACTGATGACATCACTTAGCCATTTAAAGGATATCATTTACAAGATAGTTATGGCTTTTGTGTATTTTATATATATATATGTGCTGTGCATCAATGTGCATTATATGTTCATATATATATATATATATATTAATTATTTTGTCTATATTTTAGTAATTGTTGTATTTATTCGACTGCACAAATTTGAAGATAATTACTACTTTCCTATAAATAAATCTTTGCTCTGCGATGTCAAAACACCCCATAAAGAAAATACACACACAGAGGACAATGCAACACCAGCAAATAAGCCATTACTTGAATAAATCATGTCATTTGTTTCCTAAAGTGATATTTCAGGCAACAGCCTCTTCAATCTAAACTGTGAAATGAGAGTCAAACAAGGGCAATTTACACGATTCTGTGATGCGAAAAAGGAGAGGAAATGTATAAATATCCTCGGTGTTTCTTTGGAATTCCAATTGATATAATCAGTCAGGTGATACTGAATATAATAATATTGTTTTCGGCTTTGTTATTATCATTTGTTATGGAATTGGCCAATCTGAATTATTGTTTTAGTGTTTATATAAATATATATATCTATGGTGATTATGTAGCCAAGCGATGGAAATCATTTATTGGCTTCAACTGTACTCAAAACTTTTCAAAGGCAACTGTTGCTGTATGAAATATTGCCTTATATACAGATATATATACAGGTACGGGATCCTTTATCCAGAAATCCATTATCTAGAAATCACCAATTATGAAAAGGCCGTCTCCCTTAGACTCCATTTTATTCAAAAAATTCAGAGTTTAAAAATAATTTCCTTATTCTGTGTAATAAAAAAACAGTATCTTGTACTTGATCCCGACTAAGGGGTAAATTTATCAAAGAGTGAAGTTCCGCCACTAGAGTGAAATTCCGCAGCTCTCCATTTATTTCTATGGGTTTTTGAAAGGTGTATTTATCAATGGCTGAAAGTTCACCCTTTGATAAATACGCCTATAAAAACCCCATATAAATGAATGGAGAGTGGCGGAATTTCACTATTAACTTCCCTAAGATATAATTAATCTTAATTGAAAGCAAATCCAGCCTATTGGGTTTATTTCATGTTTAAATAATTTTTTTTTAGTAGACTTACGGTATGAAGATCCAAATTGCAGAATGATCCATTATCTGGAAAACTCCCAGCAAAAACACCCCAAGCATTCTGGATAACAGGTCCCATAGCAGTATTTGTATAGTGATTACAGTTTGTAATAGTGGTTAGTTTGTTTCAACAATTGTGTTGCATTATGAGCAAGTTTGTGTGTAGAGAAGACAACAAGTACATGATGTGCCCATGCTGTATATGAGAGGAGCAGCACATAGTGGGCATCTCTGTCTGTCTCTTATAAGAGACCCATTTATTAGCTGCACTGGCCTCTACAGAGTAATGTTAAGGGGCCGATTCACCAATGGTCGAATATCGAGGGTTAATTAACCCTCGTTATTCGACTAGGAATTGAAATCCTTCGAATTCAAATATCGAATTCGAAGGATTTAGCGCAGGAAATTCGATCGATCGATCGAAGGATTATTCATTCGATCGAACGATTAAATCCTTCGAATCGAAAGATTCGAAGGATTTTAATTCAACGATCGAATGAATATCCTTCGATGAAAAAAACTTCCCCATAGGCTAACATTGAGTTCGGTAGCTTTTAGCTGCCGAAGTAGGGGGTCGAATTTTTTTTTAAAGAGACAGTACTTCGACTATCGAATGGTCGAATAGTCGAACGATTTTTAGTTCGAATCGTTCGATAGTCGTAGTCGAAGGTCGAAGTAGCCCATTCGATGGTCGAAGTAGCCCAAAAACACTTCGAAATTCGAAGTTTTTTAAATTCGAATCCTTCACTCGAATTCACTCGAATTTAGTGAATCGGCCCCTAAGTGTTTCGTTCTGGACAATCCCATATTTGTGGATGTTTTATGGATGTAAATGATACCAATAGCTCATATAATTAATTGCAACATATTTAAGTCATTTTGACCATACCATGGGAGCGGCCAGTAGATGAAAAGGAACAACATTTAACATCCCAGCGGATAGCGGTAACAGAGAGTTTGAGAGTAACAAATAAATTACAGTTATTAATTAGGAGTGGTTCACCCTTAAGTTAACTTTAAACATGTGATACAATGGCTAATTCTATGTAATTTCTCAATTGGCTATCATTATTGGTTTATATATATATAGAGAGAGAGAGAGAGAGAGAGAGAGAGAGAGAGAGAGAGAGAGAGAGAGAGAGAGAGAAGTGAAGAAGCTCACACTCACAGGACTTATCAAAAATGGTGTTTATTTCAATATAAGAGACTTACTTATATTGAAATAAACACCATTTTTGATTTTGATAAGTCCTGTGAGTGCGAGCTTCTTCACTTCTCTACTTAATTTTTGGGCGTATTGCACCCAGGCAGCGATGACTTTTTGACATGCTGTGCCGGCTTCCTGATTATCTTATATATATATATATATATATATATATATATATATATATATAGTTTTTTTAATTATTAATTATTATTTACCTATCATGGGTGGATCTTCTTTAAGGCTTGGAGAGGCAAAGCCTACCCAAACCAGTCCGACACTTAAAAAATGTAAATGCTGCCGCAGTCTTCCTTTAGCTGAAGCTGAGCACGGGGGATTTTACTGGCAGCCGACGAGTTACTGTTTTTGGGGGGGGGCTGAATTGTGTGTCTGCTTAATTTAAGAGTCTGGTATTGCTTCAGTGCTGCTTCTTTGCCCTTTAAGTCCTGTCCAACTGTGGGGAATCAGAGGCAGGAGGTTGAACTCTGAACTTTCCCCACATCAATACAATTTCCGCTCCCTGTTCTGAGGGCAAAGCAGCAGCACCGAACCTGCAGCTCACATAAAAGAAAGTGCTTGACCCGTGGTCATCAATGTTCCCAGCACACAGAAACTGTCCACTCCCCAGCTGCAGCAACCTAATGACCGTCTAGAGGTCAGTAAGGAAACAGTTTTTGTTTTTTAAATAGAATAAAATTGAGGAGAAAAAAATATGGTGGGACAAAAAAGAAAAAAATTATGAAAGGCATAAAAAATCTTAAACAGATAACATTGGAGACAATTGAGGTATTGGATAAAAAAATGAAATAAAAAGAATAAGAAGCACAAAAAAGAACAAAAAGCTGGAAGAAGTGAAAGTGGGAATGTGGAGGAAGGCAGGAAAGAAGACATGGACATAGAAAGGAAATTATAGAAAAGCAGAAATCACTAAGCAACAAAATAGAATGTGAGTAGGGTGCTCAGTATTTTTTTACTACATCTATAAATTATATGGTTGTGGGTCTGTGATGCTTCATGTGTAACAATACCCATGTTGGTGGTGTATCAGTGGCACAGGGTAAACTGTACCTTAATTCTATTCTAACAGTGTGTGTGATGTGATCATGAGCTTGGGGTATCAGTGCCCACTGCCAATTGCTGTATGTTATTAAGTTCAAGCATCCACTGTCTTTCACTGTATAGCATTATGGTGGTGCCTTAGTTTACTGCCCTGAGTGTAAAATAAGCTTAGTGTGCCTGTACTGACTAACTTCTATTATATTTAATTTACTTTGGCAGTATTTACTGATTCCTGCTGTGTAGAATGTTTGATACCTCTTGCTAAACAATGTGTTTGGATGGAAATGGGTCTATTTGAAATCCTAGTCCATACATGGTCACTGCTTTTTTTGTTATAGAAAATAATTATATATATCTTCTTTTCACTATGGGGCAGATTTATCAAGGCTCGAATTTCGAATTGTAAAAAAATTCGAAATTCGACTAGGGAATAAAATGGAATAAAATCGAATAGCCAATTCGATCGAATTAACGTTCTATCGAATATTCGAATTGGCGAATATTCGATAGTCGAATAGGCGATCGATCGAACGTTCGATCGAAGGATTTTATGTTCGATCGAAGGATTTTCATTCGATCACAAACTTGGAAAAAAAGCCTATGGGACTCTCCCATAGGCTTTTATAGCAATTCGGTAGGTTTTATCTACCGAACTAGGGGGGTCGAATATTTTTTTTAGATACATTTCTTCGACTATCAAATGGTCGAATAGTCGAACAATTCGACTATTCGATTATGTTCGAATCGTACGATCGTTCGAATTCGACTGTCGAATAAGCCAATTCGATGAAGTAGCCCAAAAATCATTCAAAATTCGAATTTTTTTTAATTCGAATTATTCACTCGAATTCACTCGAATTTAGTACATCTGCCCCTATGTGTGTGTGTGTCAGAAAATGCTGCACATCTAAAGCAAGTTGAAACCCATGTGTCCTTATGGCACCTTTTACTTCCCCTGTAACTGTGCCCAGCAGGCACAATTGAAAATGATTCACATGCCTTTGAGCAAAAGCCGCAAAACTCTAAACCTGACTCAAAAATAAAAGTAACTAAAACAAAGTAACTAAAACTCATTTAGGCTAATTTATCTAGAATGCCATGGTAGGATTGCAAATTATCTCGGCCTGTGTGCTGGGCCGTATTTATATATAGGCCCCCCGAGGGCCTGTGCCTAGGGCGGCACAGTTTTGGGGGCGGCCCACTGGGTGCCTATTTTTTTTTGTTTTGTTTAACTTTAAACCCTCCATAGGAAATCCGGTGACGGAGCTGAGGGGTAGGGGGGCAATGAAGAACGCGGAAGTGATGACAGCATGCACGACTTAGGGGTGTCATCGGAACTAAATAGCCTACCCAACCAAAAAAATCACCGCCCACCTATGTTTACCTTCTTCTGAATCTTTTCAGTTTTTAAATGGGGGCCACTCACCCCATCTAAAAACAAATTCTCAGTAAGGCTACAAATATATATAATTTTATTCCTCATCTTTTGAATCAGGCCTCTCCTATTCATATTCCTGTCTCTCATTCAAATCAATGGGAATTTAGGCCCTAGCAGGGCCAGGATTGGGGGGTAGGTAGAGTAGGCACGTGCCTACGGTGCAAAGCTGGGGGGGTGCCAGGCACGTACATTCTCTGCCTACTACCCCTAATACTAGGGATGCACTAAATCCAGTCCTTCTTGAAAGATTCGGCCGAATACCCAACCGAATCTGAACCCTAATTTGCATATGCAAATTATAGGTGGAAAGGGGGAAACATTTATACTTTCTTGTTTTGTGACAAAGAAACACGCGATTTCCCTCCCCGCCCTAATTTGCATATGCAAATTAGGATTCGGTTCAGCCTGACAAGGATTCGGCCGAATCCTGGCCGAATCCTGAACCGAATCCTGGATTCGGTGCATCCCTACCTAATACGGTCCCCCTCTGCTCTGTGCCCGACCATCCACTTCAGCGCAAGCATCATTTTTGCCAATGTGTCTGTTCATGCATGTGCGCAGTGTGTCTGTTCATGCATGTGCGCAGTGTGTCTGTTCATGCATGTGCGCAGTGTGTCTGTTCATGCATGTGCGCAAGCGTCCAATATGCCCAGTCGGTGCCACAACTGGCGAGGTTGCCTAGGGCGCTGGCCCGGCTCTGGGCCCTAGCAACCAAATTGCAAACTGGAGAGCTGCTGAATAAAAAACTAAATAACTCAAAAATCACAAATGATAAAAAATTAAAACCAATTTGTCTCAGAATATCACCCTCTGCATCATACTAATTTAAAGACGCAAAACCCATTTAACCAACAGCTAAATACATTGGGGTCAGAGAAAGCCAAAAGTCTACATATGAGAACAATATAGATGAAACTGTGCCGAGTGCTCATGTTAAGGAATTATTTGGCAGTTGGAAAATTCTGGCATTATTGTTATTATTATAGTACATGTTTTCTTTAGAGACTAACCATATACAGTAAGGGGCCCATTTACTAAGGGTCGAAGTGAATTTTCGAATTCAAAAACTTCGAATTTCTAATTAATTGTTGGGTACATTGACCATCGAATAGGCCAAAATCCAATTCAAATTGAAAATACTTCACAAATTTGACCATTCAAAAATCGAAGTACTGTCTCTTTAAAAAACTTTGAATGTATGACTGTAATGTCTCTTGAAAAATTCCAATAAAAATTATTGAAAACTAAAATACTTTGACTTCGACACTTCGCCACCTTAAACCTACCGAATTGCTGTTTGGCCTATGGGGGGACCTCCTAGAACCCCTCTGAGTCTTTGGCTAAGTTTTTAGAAGTCGAAGTTGTTTTTGTACGATCCTTCAAATCGCTCGATCGAAAACTGCCGTTTTCAATGGAAAAAATACTTCGACTATCGAAGTTTCAAATTCAATGGTCGAATTTCGAAGTTTTTTAACTTCGAAATTCGACCCTTAGGGGCACATTTACTAAGGGTCAAATTTCGAATCTAAAAACTTCGAAATTTGATACTTCGATAGTCGAAGTAGTTTTTTCCATTGAAAACGGGTGTTTTCGAACAAAGTCAAAATCGTTTGATCAAACGATTTAATTTAATCGTTTGATTTGAAGGGTCGAACAAAAAAAAAAACCTTTGACTTCTAAAAACTTAGCCAAAGACTCAGAGGTTCTAGGAGGTCCCCCATAGGCTAAACAGCAATTCGGCAGGTTTAAAGTGGCAAAGTGTCGAAGTCAAAGTTTTTTAAAGAGACAGTACTTTGATTTTCAAATGGTTGAATTTGTGAAGTATTTTCAATTCGAATCGAATTTTGGCCTATTCGATGGTCGAAGTACCCAAAATCTACTTCGAAATTTGAAGTTTTTGAATTCGAAAATTCACTTCGACCCTTAGTAAATGGGCCCCTAAATGTTTCATTTTTTTTTTGTCCCCAATTATTTATGATCTTTTTTACAGATCTGTTCTCAGTCTACTAATGTAAATATGACACATTCTAATGCAATTTATTGGGACTGTTGCACTGGTTGGAAAGATTGGGGGGGCGAGGGGATAACTCGAGAACACTTGAAAGAAATTCATCTTCATCTTCAAAGCTGCCGGCTGACAAACATAAACATATTCTAATGTTACGTTGATTATAGTCACTACATTCTCCAGAATTTCCTTTTAGTTAAAAGGCGTCTGGGTCACTTAAAAAATGCTGATTCTGTAAAGTAAAGATAAGAAGTGTCCTTGATTGTTAATTACAGTTCAGAGCCATGAAGAACAGTAATGTCCTGTGTTCCACTGAGGGTAACGGATTCAAGTTGAGCTCAAGTATCCAAAGCACCACAGTCTCAGAAGCTTCTTTGTTATCATCCTACAATTCTGCAACCCCCTCCCCATGCAGTTTCAGAGCTGTGCCCATAACAGTGACCATTATTATTGCCTGGGGTGCAGCTGCAGTCATTTCACCCAATCCATAGAAATTAATAATTTGACTTTTAAGGACCACTTTCCAATTCAACATGCAGAGATGAAGGAGTGTCATGGTCCCTGTGCTAAGCTGAACCCCATACAATGGCTTTGTAAAGATTCTCCACCAATGACCTTTGAGCAAAGATGGACCTTTCCTTCTGGGTTGAAGGAAAACTATATTCCAAAATGAATACTTAATTGGGAACTATCACAAAAATGAAAAATATCTTCTTGAATATTTCATTCAATTACATAATTTTCTTTCTTATTTCAGTGTGCTGAAGCTTATATTAAAATGTAATTTTCATGATAGTTCCCCTTTGAGCAACAGATATCATAAAGTGGCCTATTAAAGAATCTCCAAATTGAAATATTGATATCAGTAAATATAGCCCTTGTACCTTGAGCCACCATTTTATGATGTTCTCTGTGCTGCCTCAAAGATCACCTGACCAGAAATACTGCAGCTCTAACTGTAACAGGAAGAGATCACCTGACCAGAAATACTGCAGCTCTAACTGTAACAGGAAGAGATCACCTGACCAGAAATACTACAGCTCTAACTGTAACAGGAAGAGATCACCTGACCAGAAATACTGCAGCTCTAACTGTAACAGGAAGAGATCACCTGACCAGAAATACTGCAGCTCTAACTGTAACAGGAAGAGATCACCTGTCCAGAAATACTGCAGCTCTAACTGTAACAGAAAGATCACCTGACCAGAAATACTGCAGCTCTAACTGTAACAGGAAGAGATCACTTGACCAGAAATACTACAGCTCTAACTGTAACAGGAAGAGATCACCTGACCAGAAATACTGCAGCTCTAACTGTAACAGGAAGAGATCACCTGACCAGAAATACTGCAGCTCTAACTGTAACAGGAAGAGATCACCTGACCAGAAATACTGCAGCTCTAACTGTAACAGGAAGAGATCACCTGACCAGAAATACTACAGCTCTAACTGTAACAGGAAGAGATCACCTGACCAGAAATACTGCAGCTCTAACTGTAACAGGAAGAGATCACCTGACCAGAAATACTGCAGCTCTAACTGTAACAGGAAGAGATCACCTGACCAGAAATACTGCAGCTCTAACTGTAACAGGAAGAGATCACCTGACCAGAAATACTGCAGCTCTAACTGTAACAGGAAGAAATGTGGAAGCAAAAGACAGAACCTTGTCTGTTAATTGGCTCATGTGACCTAACATGTATGTGTGCCGAATCCTGGCCGAATCCCAAACCAAATCCTGCATTCGGTGCATCCCTAAAAGGAACATTGTCTCATTTCAACAAAAATTTTTTTTGTTGATTTGGGAAAAGCATCACTTTTGTCTCTGTAATGGTTTCCTTTAACAGCTCCTTTGCCAGTGATGTAATGAACTAATTTAATTGCAGAACTCTCCATAAAAAGGGTGTAGGTATCTCTGCAAACAGCCCTGAGAGAGGCCGGGTAAGGATCTCCATCATACACAGTTACTATATTCCATACCTCCCAACATTTTGGAAGTAAAAAGAGGGACAAAAAAGTTTTTTGCAGCACGTAGCGCAGCAATTTTTTGACCACACCCCTTTCTGTGGCCACACCCCCCTAATTACCATGTTTGTTTTACAAAATTTGGCAGGTTATGAAAGTTTGAAAATATTTCTCCTTATCTAAACTGTGTTTTTGTGTCTCAAAATTGTTACAAAGTATCTTATTTGCACCTGTTAGCTGTTCTGGGCGCTCTGCTAAAAGCCAATTAAGTGAGAAACTTTGTTTCTTTTTCTGGCTTTTCAGTGCATAGAAAAGAGGGACTTTCCAGTACAAATGAGGGACTGCGGGTTGAGCTGTCAAAAGAGGGACTGTCCCTCCAAAAAAGGGACAGTTGGGAGGTATGTATATTCTTGTAAAACCAAGGGAGGAGGTTTTTGTGTAACTTGCATAAATCAAGACGTCAATATTTAACAACACCCTGTATAATCAACACTGACTTACACAATCTCTTTCTGTTCACTGAGGCTTTTAAGGAAAACCAACTGAGTGGATTTGTGTTCAATCAGCAACATATAATGAGACTAAGTTCAGTATATTTGTTCTGTATTTGTGTGACATTAAGACTGACATGGACAAGCACCACTGTCTCTATCACACAGCAGAGATAATGGTGTGATTTGTGGTGCCGGCTCTGCTGTCGGTATAATAACTGTTATAACAGAACAGATATTGTGCCTGGGAAAAGTATTATGGGATTGAGTATGAAGAGTGAAGAGTGAAGGGTGGTGACTATGTGTTCTGCCTGGGCTCTGCAGCTATTGAGAATCTGTTCTACTCCAGTGATAGGCCTTACTTGAAAGGGGTTTGACTTGATGAATTACTATCTTTTTTTTTTTTACCCAAATTAACTATGTTATGCCCCTTCTCAGCCCAGTAAAACCTTGACAAGCCCATGATCAACCTGAAACTCAGTCCATTTTCCAGACTGGTTCCACAGTTCAGCACTGTCCCTTCCTTAACATGGCCTATTGGAAGGTACGATAATAGGTTTTCTGTTTAGTCCACAATTGTTGCTGTGCTAGTGCTTCATATACATGTGCACAAAAACACAACTTAACACCATGGTTGTTGGATTGTTTTCCACTTAGGCTTCCCTTGTGGCCCAACCTTTGGTCAGGGCCCTTCTTAGCTCCTAAAAAGGTTACAGATAAAAGATAACGGGAAATCGTTTTATACTCGCTGACATTTTCCTTTCCTACTAAATATGTCAACATATTGGACCAGAATGTCCCTACATGATTTATAAAAAACCTTTTATTGGGGTTACTACTAGTCAAATGGTTTTAGTCTAAGGAATGGAGTGCATGTTGACATATTTAGTAGTTTTCAGCACGTATAAAAAAAAATTCCCTATGCCTAGCCACTATATGTCAATATAAACACTGGGATGTACCCAGCAATGAGAAAAGATTTTGGGTGAGAAATAGAAAGTCAACCCATTCTGAAGAAATAGTTTTACTTAGAGTTACAAGGCCAGAGAACCCCGATGCAAACCCCACATCTCTGGATTCATTAAGGTTCTAACTGACTTCCAGGGTTGACAAATTTGATGGGCCGGCACCTCTGCTGCCACCCAGGAAGTTGCAACTGTCATGTTTGAGTGAGCTCTCATCCCTTTAGTAACTAGCTTGCATTTCAGTTGTTACACCTTCACAATTAAAATCACCAGCCATCTAGAGATTGCTGATAAGAGGGGCACCTGCTGGAGTAACAGTCTGTCCATTCTCCTGAAAGATTATGTTGCCATCAAATGTTGCCTAACTGCTCTGACCTGATCCAACTTCAACAAGAGAGGATCCTCTAACAATGGCAGGAAGGACAGTTTCTGAATCTAAGTGAAAAGTAGATACAATTTTGGGCAACCCCCCTCACCAAAATATCCAGCTTGAGAAATTGCCAAATAACTTTTTGTGGTGCTTTCACAGTCCAAGCTTTCATTCCATTGCAACTACAACAAGGTCTCACACTATACATGAAGGGGCCGATTCATGAAGCTCGAGTGAAGGATTCAAATTAAAAAAACTTCGAATTTCGAAGTGTTTTTTGGGCTACTTCGACCATCGAATGGGCTACTTCGACCTTCGACTACTACTTCGACTTCGATTCGAACTAAAAATCGTTTGACTATTCGACCATTCGATAGTCGAAGTACTGTCTCTTTAAGAAAAACTTCGACCCCCTACTTCGGCAGCTAAAAGCTACTGAAGTCAATGTTAGCCTATGGGGAAGGTCCCCATAGCCTTGCCTGAGATTTTTTGATCGAAGGATATTCCTTCGATCGTTTGATTAAAATCCTTCGAATCGTTCGAACGATTTTAGTTCCTAGTCGAATATCGAGGGTTAATTAACCCTCGATATTCGACCCATAGTGAATCGGCCCCTATGTGTAGCAAGTGGACAAATAGGCATTTGCTCAAATCTTGCCCCACAGTTTGAGAACCTGCCTGGAGCTTGGGATGGTGAGGGCTGCAGACGGAGAACAGAAATTAGCAAATAACTTTTTGTGGTGCTTTCACAGTCCAAGCTTTCATTCCATTGCTTACAACGGCAACAAGTTCTCAGCGGCAGCACTATGGGGTAAATTTATCAAAGAGTGAAGTTCCGCCACTAGAGTGAAATTCCGCAGCTCTCAATTCATTTCTATGGGATTTTGAAAGGCGTATTTATCAATGGGTGAAAGTGAAAGTTCACCCTTTGATAAATACGCCTTAAAAACCCCATAGAAATTAATGGAGAGTGTCGGAATTTCACTCTAGTGGCGGAACTTCACTATTAACTGCACTCTTTGATAAATATACCCCTATGCATGAAATATTCTTCTCTTTCTTTGTGTAAAAGTCCATTCCATTGTACCTTTATTGGTGGGATGATATTAAAACATCTTTACGTTGTTGTTTGGTTACTACTTCCATCAGAATTTCTGTGCAGACCATCAACTTTCCCCTGAATACATATTACTTTTTCCTCTGTGCCTCCATTTAAAAGGCTTTTGTTTTTACGGAAGGACTTGGAAATCAGAACCGATGCCAACCTTTTCCGTTGGCCAAGAAATGTTCCCTTTCCTGTGTATGTGCTGTAAGCCTTAGCCAGGTAATGGGCACAGTAGTCTCTTTGAGTTCTCAAGTGACTTTGTCTATCTGGGTATGTGAGAGGGAATTGTTCCTAATCGCCGCTCATTAGCCTGACACCAAATGTTGTGTTTGAGCTGCTGCAGGCCTCAGTCCTCTGCACTGTCTGACACACACAATACTATTATTAATACTATTATTAGCTGTCTCTTGGCAAAGGCAAATGTTTCTCAGTTATACAAATGACACTGTGCACTGAGCTATTGGGAACAGCGAAGCTTTTCATGTGCCAAGAAGAGCCCCATTAGCCTTGGCTGTGCCGACATCATGGACCCTGTTCTGTCTCAGCAGTGTCATAATTCAAAGGACTTTGTGCACTTAAAAGTATTGTTTTTAGGGATGCACCGAATCCACTTTTTTGGATTTGGCCGAACCCCCGAATCCTTTGTGAAAGATTCGGCCGAATACCGAACCGAATCCGAACCCTAATTTGCATATGCAAATTAGGGGTGGGAAGGGGAAAACATTTTTTACTTCCTTGTTTTCTGACAAAAAGTCACGCAATTTCCCTCCGCCCCTAATCTGCATATGCAAATTAGGATTCGGTTCGGCTGGGCAGAAGGATTCTGCCGAATCCGAATCCTGCTGAAAAAGGCCGAATCCTGAACTGAATCCTGGATTCGGTGCTTCCCTAATTGTTTTGTCAGTGGGATGATTAGATATTACTAAGATCTAGGGCCCCCAAAAAGTCCAGGGGTTGACCTGTTTAACCAATATATAATGAAATTGCTGATGAATCATTTGTGCCCAAATCTTTGCACTTCTGGTATCTGTTGCCAATGCTATGCCTGATTGCTTTAATTAGGGAAAATAATGCATTGAGCAGAAATATAATCTTGGTGATCATTGTGCATTTATTGTGCACAACTTTCATAAATGAGTCGGACTGTCCCTGTTAAAAACCTCAATGGAAATATGCCTGATCAATTATCAAACAGAAGAAATGTATGTCAATAAAAATGTTGAAAAACAAGAAGAAAAAAAAAAAGAAGAAATGTATGTACTGTATATATAGTGAATAAAGTAGCCCCTCTTGTAAAATATAAGGATATTATAAGTCACTGAGGAGTTTCATGACCATATAAAAGTACGAGGCCGAGGCATATAAAGAAAGTAACTATTTTTAGTGGCGGTTCGGTGGTGTTTGGGAGCCAGTTCTTTGTTCTTCCTGCTGCCCTGGGAACCGTGTGTCTGTAGAGTCAAATGTTTTCACTTGAACAACTGTCACAGCCAACACTTTGTAATGTTAAATAAAGTTCAAGATCCGTCTTTAGCAATGCAGAACTTCTCCCACTCCCGGCTCATTGTACCCTGGGTTTTCTCCTTCTCTCTCCTTCTCTAATGGATGACTTTTGAGTTTGACACCGAGCAATTTGGTCTATAATTTGAAACTCTTTGTTTGGATCACATTATGGAAATTCAATACTGCTCAATGTTCATGGAAAGGTTGGGTAATGTAATTATACATCAGGTGCTGCATACTGTATATAAAGGATTTATATGTAATAGAAGAAGACAGAACTTTTCATATCTCAGGGCACTCAGCTGTTGCTATGCATGCTGGGAAACGAAGTTAACAATAGTTGGAAGGCTGTCAGATTCTTAGAAGAGCAGTTATGATAATAAAGAAGTAGTTGGTCGATTTTTTAACCCCATGCGACGGAAAACAAGGTAAGAAATACAAATGTCGGATGGTGTCGCAGAGTTCATCCAACGCAACACGACTGTCAGATGCAGATGCAGCGTTTGTATCCAACAGTCGTGACGGACGAAAGCTGCGACACCACCCGACGTTGCTGAGACCTTGTTTTCCGTCGCATCCGACTTGACGCCTGCGTTTTGGTGCAGCGTCGGATCTGGCACAATCGCGGGGAAATTGTAGCTGTTCCCTGAATCTCTTTATAGTTGATGCCACTGCTTAGATTGATCTACTGGGGCAGCGATTAGGGATGTGCTGAATCCAGGATTGGGTTCAGGATTTGCCCACGTTTCTGCCCCTTTCAGCAAGAGTCGGATAAATCCAAGTGAACTAAATCTGAATACTCATATGACTTCAGCACACGGAAAATAACGTTGCTGCCATGCAGCACACTTTCTTTTAACCCTTCCTTACTTATACATGCATATGCAAATTAGGGGTCTGATTCGGTTTGGCTAAATCCTTTATGAAAGATCCCAAAGTTATGGATTTGGTGCATCCTCAGCAAAGATGAATGTGAATGATGTCTGTGTAGTGTGGTGTAATATATCGGCACTGAAAAAGTAAATGATAATAATACAAAATATCATTTTAAAGTTATTTATAATCAGAAAATGGCTGGTCTGTTCCCCCCTTTATCCTGTTTTTTGAAAATGAGGAGGTTTGCATTGTTAATTTATTTATTTATCGGCATGTTGGACTAGTGATTAGCATGGCTACCTTGCAGCCCTGGGTCTTAAGTTTGATTCTGACCTGCAAAGAGTGTATACTGCAGGGATCCCCAACCTCTATTACCCATGAGACACATTCAAATATAAAGTTGGGAAGCAACACAAGCATGAAAAAATCCATTTGGGTGCCAAATAAGGGCTGTAATTGGTTATTTGGTAGCCCACTATGTGGACTGGCAGATACAGGAGACTCTACTTGGCACTATACTTAGTTTTTATACAATAAAACTTGCCTTCAAGCCTGGAATTCAAAAATAATCTCCTGCTTTGGGGCCACTGGGAGCAACATCCAAGGGGTCGGAGAGCAACATGTTACTCACGAGCTACTGGTTGGGGATCACTGATATATAGGGTTGCCACCTGTATATTTAGATTTTTTTTCCCTATTAATAACATTGGGGTCAAGCATCATTTTTTTTGTCAGGCCGGTAAAATACTGGCTAGGTGGCAACCCTACTGATAAACTGTATGTTTTGTGCCTGTATGGCTTTAATCCAGGTACTTCAGTTTCCTCCCACATTCAGAAACCCCCTCCCAAAAACAAAATGAGGTTAATTGGCTTCTGATGATATGGAGCCTATAGTGTTTGAATAAGATAGGTAGCTTAGGTTGTCAGCTTCACCGGGGAAGAGACGGACGTGAACACCTTGAAGGTGTATGATTGAATGTCAAGATCTGTCGGGCTTGGCAGAGGTTGCAAAGGGCCCCAGGGAGTCTCACAACTGACATAATCTTAATTACTGAAATGTGTCATGTCCTGGGTCCTTCTCAATGTTCATGACCCATTCACAGTGCTGAAACATAGCAGTTCCTCTCTAAGGGGTGATGGTATGAAAATGTGCTTTCTCCTGAGTAAAAACCCAGTGTAAAGTAGTTTTGTTTTTGTTGTTTTTTGGGTCTGTTGTTTTCAAATGTTATGGCTCACAGTAGAAACCTAATGTATTATTGCTCTTGGGTAGCATCTTCCAGCAGACTTCAAGAACAACAAAAACTGCTAACAAAATTCATTCTAGTGGGGAACAATTCTTCATTTCAGTTTCCCAATATCATTCTCCATACAGTATTTGAGAATTGTATGGGCTCAGAAGACTCAAGGATGAAGACACTGCTCAAGACAATTATGTTGGGACAAAACTGCACCTACTACAACTTCCAAGGTATCTACAGCTGCTTCAAGGGTGTCACCCATAGTGGTCAGCATGGGATCCTATCAGCACCTACTGTAGCTGTGCTTGACAAAGAAGAGGGTGATTATTAATTTAAAAAGTTCTCCATGGTAACGGTAAAAGATGTTTTAATCCAAAGTTTCGTTGTCTCAGTAAACGCCTTGTTGTGTAGATCAATAGCCGTGGCTTCATATATATACGATATCAATGTTCTCTTTGAATGTTTCTAATGAAAGGGTAAATATATGTTTGCAGCTTTCTCCTTGCACAAGTCTTCCATTGCTCTCTGACCAGGGGGTGTAACTTCATCTCCATGTCCCCTGCATGTCTCTATTCTTACAACCCCTTTCCTCCCTCCTTACCAGGCCCCCTTCTGCCTCCCCTTCTGCTCTTGCATTGCAGGGTCTGCTAAATTGCCACTTTCTCTGACTCCTTCTGCAGTCACCCTAACTACTCCTACTGCCCTCTTCCATTGGGATAATCCCTTTAGAAGAAGCTAGGAGAGCAAATGGCCAATGTTCCCGCTAATTCCCAAAACAAAGGCAGTTGTGTGTGTTTACAAATCATTTGCAGGTCACGCAGTGACAAATCTCCTCTACTTCAGGCGACTAATCTCCCCGAAATGCATTCCCACAGACAACAATAAGAATCACCGCGGGATGACATACGAATCGCTTCAGATTTCTGAAGTTGCCCAAAGTTTCCTTGTGAGGCAACTTTGGAAATGTACGCCATCCCGTTGGCGATTCGTATTCTTGCAGGTGGGAAGGCATTTGGGGAGATAAGTCACCCGAAGTAGGGTAGATTTGTCGCTGGACGACTAATCTCCCCACCTGCCACTACTCTAAGGGGCAAATTCACTAAGATGCGAAGTTGCGCCAGGTGCAACTTCGCTGCACTTCGCCAGGCGTAGTTTCGCCAGCGCTCCGCAAATTCACTAAAATCCGAAGTTGCGCACAGGGATAGCGTAAGGTTGCGAAGTTGCGCTAGCGTTGATTCGCTATGTAAAGCGAAGTTACGCTAGCGAAGGCTAATTTGCATACGGCGCGAAATTCAAATTTCAATGGAGGAACACGTATCAGCACTACAAATGGCTAGAAAACCTTCAAATCAGCAAATAAAAATGTTATTTTGCCCTACACATGTGCCCACTGTATAGTTAAGTTGCCATGAGTCAGGAAATGTAGGGGGGAAGGAGGGGAGCCCCAAAAATATTTTCGATCTTTTTCAGCCTATCACCCATCATGTAGAAAACACACCAGCGTTTTTTGGGACTTAGAAAAAAATTTGACTTTTTTGGAAACAATCCCTATCTACTCTATTGCGCTTCGCCTGGTCTGAGGTGGCGAAGGAAGTCTAGCGTAAAAGGTAGCGTTCAGTACACTGCGCAAGTTAGTGAATTTGTGTAGTTACGTCGCTAACGAAAATTCGCCTGGCGTAAGGGTGCGAAGTAACACTGGCGAAACTACGCCAGCGTTCGTTAGTGAATTTGCGCAGTAACGAAAAATGCCAAACGCTAGCGAATTAACGCTAGCGTTCGGCGCTTCGTGAATTTGCGCCTAAGAGTGAGGACTATGTTAAAACAGAAGTAGCATATGATTCATTCGCTGTTGGTCAAAAGACTTATTGCAACTATAAGGTAGGGCCAGACTAGGCAGATCTTAGACTGCAGAGAAAGCAGTTCAAGAATCCGCTTCTCTGCTGCTGTTCTGATTGTTGTTCCTTCACCCAGAAGAATTGTCTCTGCTCGGCTGCTGGCCAAGCCATGAATATCAGCTGTGAAATGCAACATTTTTATTTCTTTTTTTGCCAAAATCTGCTGTGTTTGCCTGCACCAGAGTGGAGACAATGGTTCAAGGTGCAGGCAGAGCAGCAGCAGAAGGACAGCTGAAGAAATGCATTTGGGCCTAGTCTAAGGTTATGGGCACATGAGCGGAAGCCTCTGCTTCTCTCAGTGTATTTTTGCCGGTTGAGAGAAGCGGATCTGCTCTGTGTCTCTGCTCCATTGATTTAAATGATCGCTTTCTCATGTGCTCAGAAGCAGCAGAGTAGAAGTGTGGGTCAGCCCAAATACACATCCAAGGAGGTGAGGGGAGCAAACACAATGTAACAGGTACCTGTCCAGCACCCTCCTATCAGGTGCCTCTTCTGCCTATGTCTAAGTGTTTGTAACACGAAACGTATAAGGCTATACATGTGACATAACAATTTTACTTACATGTATTGCCTGATTGAAGATTGCCTTCATTTGAGTGCCTGCTCTACAAATTCACGCTTTGAACCTCATCTGCCGACCCCTAGTTCCGCACCCCCTGGTTTGGAAGTACAGCGGTTCCTTTAATGAATGGCATGAATACAATTGTATAGTAAATCAACCATTATGTGTTTTCACGCACAGTAAGTACCCCGGCCTCAGAAATAAAAGCATAAAGCAGCCTCTACATCTCCTTATAGCTCATACAGTGAGATACAATAAAACAAATAGGAGAGATCATAATATCTTGTGTTATTGGCTTTAATGTTATTAAACAGATTTTTCTCTCCACTTTTATTCTTCCCTTATATTTATTGCCGGTGTCTCGTCGCTGCATATACAGATGAGGCACTGGGACAGTCTCTTTCCTCTCCACGACACTCCCAGCCTAGAGACAAACCTCAACCCAAATACATAAACGTCAGCATTTTCACTATTCCAGGTCCTGAGAAACTGATCTCTTCCCCAGACACTGAGGGGCCGATTCACTAACATCGAGTGAAGGATTCGAAGTTAAAAAACTTTGAATTTCGAAGTTTTTTTTGGGTTACTTCGACCATCGAATGGGCTACTTCGACCTTCGACTACGACTATCGAAGGATTCGAACTAAAAATCGTTCGACTATTCGACCATTCGATAGTCGAAGTACTGTCTCTTTAAAAAAAAAATCGACCCCCTAGTTCGGCAGATAAAAGCTACCGAAGTCAATGTTAGTCTATGGGGAAGGTCCCCATAGGCTTGGCTAACTTTTTTTGATCGAAGGATATTCCTTCGATCGTTGGATTAAAATCCTTCGAATCGTTCGAGTCGAAGGATTTAATCGTTCGATCGAATGAATAATCCTTCGATCGTTCGATCGAATTTTCTGCGCTAAATCCTTCGACTTCGATATTCGAAGTCGAAGGATTTCAATTCCTAGTCGAATATCGAGGGTTAATTAACCCTCGATATTCGACCCTTGGTGAATCGGCCCCTGACTGTTACATTGAGAAGTACAACAGCTGTTTGGCTCAGACATGATCTACACTACAGATTTCAGCTCTCCATAATGAGCACTCACTTCTTCCACTGAAATCTATGGATGGAAAACCATATGTTTGGATTAACAGATCCTTTCCCTGCCCAAATCAATGTTTCTACAAGTACTAACAAGGTCATCAGATGGGATCAAATGATATAGACTAGAGATAACATAAGTTAGAAGGGACATTCACTTAGACAACACTGTTGGATATTGGATGATTTTTGGATCAGACAAAACTGGAATTTTTTTATCAGACAATGTTCAGTTTTGGTCATTTCATGGTACATCAGCAGATGAGAAAGTGTCTTGACTTGTTGCTGGAGGCAATTGAAATAGGGCTAAATGGCTCAGGTTAATAAGCAGATCACAGATAAGCTGTGTAGAACCAGGGCTGGATTTACATAGAGGGCACCCCTAGACCCACTGCTGTTCGTTGCCCGTGTCCCCTCCCCTTTATTCATGCAAATTTTCATAATCTGGACTGGAGCAATGGGGATTGATGCACGGAAATTTTAAAAAAAATAATTGTATCTCCAACGCATCCCCAGTGTTTATGAACCAATGTGGGTGTGGTTAGGGAGCATGCCGCCCCCCTAAAATCCTACGTGGCCTTTCCACAAATCCGGGCCTGTGTAGAACACCATTACATACAGTATATTCTATAGAGCTTATTATCTTATATGAATCCTGAGCTTTTACTTTTTGAATGGCTGCCCCATGGTTACAAAGCAACCTATTTATACAAACTATAGTAATATTTCTGAAGCGAATGCAAACGTTTTACTGGTGCAGGGCAACAGTACGCAATATATTAATTACTTTAAAACACTTTCATTTTTTAATATTACTATTCCTTTAAACAGCCCTTTCATTAGACTATTGCCTGCAGCTGCATTAAAGGCATGGGCCCTGGAGAAGCAGGAGAAGCAGTCATTCACATAATATTCCTGCCACCAACCACACTGCCTCCTGTGGCTCAACCACCAGCATCAGCCATATCAGACCAGCCAGGGTCCGGCAGAATCTAGGTGTGAAGGGCGGCCCAGCTGGACTGCACTTTCCAGATTAGCCGGGCCCCCCAAAGATCTGAAACATCGAATGGAGTCAAATCGGAAGACCCAAAGTCGCAAATGGAGCCACAGTTGAAGATCCGAAGCTGCAAATGAAGCCAAAGCCACAAACGGAGCCAAAGACACGAAGCCTCAAACGGAGCCAAAGCGAAAGATCCAGTTGCAAATGGAGCTGTAAATGTGTCATACAGGGCCCCGTGATGTCTGATGGTGGCCCTGGGGCCAGCTGGTTGGAGAGTGCACCTGATTGGCCCATGCACTGTATGGCTGCCCTTTGTATTACCAGTGATTATGTGAGAAAACCCTCTTTCTTAGGTTGATTGAAAACATCCGACTTTTTGACAGAAGAAGGCATTTTCCATGGCAGGTGACAAAACACTCCATTCGTTGGCTCCAATCAAAGTTGCCCCCCAGGAATGTTGAATTCACTGTTCAACTCAGTCTTTTGCTTAAAGTGATTTGAATACTAAAAAACTACTGTTTAAAATATGAATGTACATTGAAAAATACCATGTTTCTTGCTAAGAAGTTTATTGTAAATAATTGTTAGTTCCTAAACCTGACTGTCCCATCTCAGCCTGTCAGTTCGAGTTTCTAATGCTAACGTCTGCCTGTTGCACAAATATGGCGGCTCCTCATAGACAAGCTGTAAAAATGGTTTCATTTCTGATGTCCGTATGTGTTTAAGGCAAAGTGCTGGAAGGTATATGTGGATTTTCTGCATTGGTGATGTGAGTTATAGACAAGTGAGTTATAGACAATGGCAGCGCCGTATTCCTGAGAGGTGGGTTGGGAGCAGTGACCCTGGCAGATGCATTAGGGTTAGGGATCAGGTGCAAAGTGCTAACAACACATATTTACCACTGTGGCAGTGGATATAATAAATTCCATCTACAGTGTGCAGTAAATGCTCTTTGAGATGACAAGAGTCTTGCCTAGGCTGAGGGACCCCAACAGTACTGTTTAAAGGAGAAGGGAAGGCTAAAAGTAAGTAAGCTTTATCAGAAAGATCTATATAAATACACCAGTAACCCCTCAAAGTAATGCTGCTCTGAGTCCTCTGTCAAAAGAAACATCACATTTCTTTCCTTCTATTGTGTACTCATGGGCTTCTGTATCAGATTAACTGTTTTCAGCTTAAACCTCCAGGGCTAGGGCTTGAGCATGCTCAGTTTGCTCCTCTCTCCCTCCCTGCTGTAATCTGAGCCCAGAGCTATGAGTAAGCAGGGAGAGACTCAGGCAGGAAGTGATGTCACACCAAGCTAATATGGCAGCTTCTATCCTAAACAAACAGAGAGAGCTTCTAGAGCTGATTACTCAGGTATGGTAAAACATTCTGCAGAATAAATATAGTGTTATAGCTTGTACTATTGTGGCTAATCTATTGCCAATACACTGCCTCTGTAGCTTTCCTTCTCCTTTAAGCTGTTCCATGAATTTTAAATGAATATCTCCACTAAACAAGTCATATGGCTTTTTCCAAACATACTGAACATACCATGAGCAATAAGCAGACATTTTTGGTGCCCTCATATTTCCAGTTCATTGAAAGATAAAAGATTGATAAAGGCACACTCATACATAGGGTACATAGGGCATAGTATAGACACCAGCTGAAAAGTGGGTATCACAGTCGCTTGCTGACTAATATTGTGCCTTTGTAATGAGTCCCAGTCAGTGTGTTGTGAAATATTCTCAGCCTCCCACTCCACCTCTTCCTCACAGCCCACATTTACCTTCTTTGTTCTGATCAGTCACATCATGTGAGATGTTATTAGACCTGCTACAAACACACGAAACCCCTCTTCATACTCCCTCCTGTGCTCCCTCATTAAAGGGAAACACTTCATATTCACAGTTGTTTGGCCAGTGGAACTAGTGGTTTTTATTAGCAGTGCTGCAGCTTCATACAAGGGTTTGGATGGAAACTTTTGTTTTTGGGACATTTTTAACTAATTAACCCTAAAACAACGGTCAGGGCACCTGTGCAATGTTACAATTCCTGTATGAAACAGCTGGAAAAGTCTTTATGATATGGACTGATTGTAGGAAAATAAAAATCTGAATGTTTAAAGCAGGAGAGGGCACTTATTTGGGCAACCACCTACCCAAAGTGTAATATAATAAAAGGCACAACATTTGCCAGAGTCTAGTAACGCTTAGCAACCAGATATTTATTTTCAAATAGATGACAAGTAAATGTTTCTTGCTGATTAGTTGCTGTGTTACAAGACCAGTACAGGTATGGGACCTGTCATCCAGAATGCTCAGGACCGGGGGTCAGTGTTGGACTGGCCCACAGGGATACCAGGAAAACTCCCGGGGGGCCCAGGTGTCAGTGGCCCCTCATGTTGCTAAATATTTGGCCTATTTCATGGCCATTCCCTATTTTTATGAGAACAAAGAGGCTAAATAGATGGAAAAATAGATTATAGTATGTAAAGAAAAGAGACTAGGGGAATAGAGGTTGAGTGAGGAGAGGAAGAAAGGAGAGGAGGATTAATTGGTGGGCCCCTGGTCTAAGATTAATTGGTGGGCCCCTGGTGTCCCAGTCCGGCACTGCCTGGGGTTTTCCAGATATTGAATCTTTATGTCATTTGGATCTTCATACTTTGTCTATTAGAAAATCATGTAAAAACGACAAATACCAGGACAACAGATGTTAATCACAAAAGTGAACTGGATCAGAGCTATGGAGTCAATCAGAGACCACCTGCTGGAGCGGAGCTATGAAGGAGAGCTGGAGTGGCTTCCGTGGACCCATTATTTGGAAAAAATGCAGCAGAGACCTAATAACCTCCCCTAGAGAGCCCAATATAACGAACACACTCTTTTTCTTTATAGTAGTCATTATGGAACCTGTACTACAACTCAAACCTCAACCCTTCTCTCTTTTTCTTCCTATACCTACTCTTCTCCCCTACTGGTTTGACAACAGAGCTGAACTGTAGCACATTATGTTGTCATTGTGCGCATTCCCGAATCACATCCGTCTCACTGACTGTATGCACACCAATGTATAATTGTGGCAGATGTGGGGACGCTGTGCTGTGTTTATTTGTACCGTGTTTTCAGTAATCTGACTGTTTAACCTATTATTCTTTGAGAAATTAATAAAATGTTCAAATGAAAAAAAAGAAAATCATGTAAACATGAAATAAAGCCAATAGGCTGGTTTTGCTTCCAATAAGGATTAATTATATCTTAGTTTGGATCAAGTACAAGTTACTGTTTTATTATTACACAGAAAAAGGAAATCATTTTTTAAAATTTGAATTATTTGGATAAAATGGAGTCTATGGGAGACGGCCTTTCCGTGGCGCTGTATACATCTTATGGGAATTTGTGACTCCTCCAGCTGCCCTAAATGTGGCGCCTCAGAGGATAACTACCTTCACCAAGTATGGTTGTGCCCACAAATCTACCATTTTTGAGAACGAGTCCAAAATGTCATTCAGAACACATCGTCCTTACCGAAAAAACTCGCACCCAAGACATGCCTTATTGGTATTGTAGATGGTATTGATCTAGACTCAGCAGCTCGTATTCTGTTTAGAACGCTATTTTATGCCAGGAAATCTATAATTTCCCATTGGATGGCCCACTCCTATCAAACACTCACCAGTTGGCTCACTCTAATCAGGGCGCATCTCCCACTGATACAACTTACAGTATATGGCAAGAGGGTACCCGCACAAATATGACAAAGTCTGGGGTGATTGGGTTGAAGCTATAAACTAATACACTTTGGTTGTTCCCCTAAGATAAAGAAGGGAAGCTGAGTCCATCTCCCCAATCACTAGCTGCTACACTGCACCACGACTGCTAATGTCTAATCAATACAGATGTATCGAAGACACTGCGGTGTCTGGGTGCCATACTGCGGTATCTGGGTGCCATACTGCGGTGTCTGGGTGCCATATGTCTGGGTGCCATGCTGCGGTGTCTGGGTGCCATATGTCTGGGTGCCATACTGCGGTGTCTAGGTGCCATGCTGCGGTGTCTGGGTGCCATATGTCTGGGTGCCATGCTGCGGTGTCTGGGTGCCATATGTCTGGGTGCCATACTGCGGTGTCTAGGTGCCATGCTGCGGTGTCTGGGTGCCATGCTGCGGTGTCTGGGTGCCATATGTCTGGGTGCCATACTGCGGTGTCTAGGTGCCATGCTGCAGTGTCTGGGTGCCAAACTGCGGTGTCTGGGTGCCAAACTGCGGTGTCTGGGTGCCAAACTGCGGTGTCTGGGTGCCATACTGCGGTGTCTGGGTGCCATACTGCGGTGTCTGTGCTAGAACTGAAAGGAAACAGGGCACAGCATCTGAGCACATGGGGTAAAACCCTACCCAAATCAGACACCGTACAATTTTTCACTATATTGTGCCATGTTGTACATGCTGAAGCCATTGCTACTAAAATATACAAATACTGGGTTCGCTAACACTATTTTGTGTCTGTGTCCATGTATGTATTGAATTGTGTTTGTGTAAACTGGTGTCATATGTTGTGTGCACAGCTAAGAACACGTGTGTCATTGCACACACAGAAAGCCTTTCATACTATACCTGTAAAGAACTGCTGCTATATCATGAACTGGCTTCTGACAAACCCTCACTGTTAAAGACAGATTTCAGTGTGGACCAAAAGAAACACCATCAATTCTATTTGTAAGAGAAAGCATTTATTAAAACACAAACGTGTTTAAATATTTTACAAGGGTTTCAAATTCAGAGAAAAAAACATGGGGAGATACATGGTCATGTTTAGAAGAAGAACTACAAGGAGATGATGCAAGGATCCCATTACTGCCGACAGCAGTCGGTAATTACAGTTCTCCCTTCCAACTGTCAGCCCCGCACTCCACTTCTTGAACCACATATCAAATCAGGAACAAGGCAGAGAAGGCAGCAGAACAGAGACTGAGCTGGAGCACAACATGTAAGTGTATGGGTTCTAAAAGTTGCAACTTTGTGAGTCTTAACCCTCCAGCACTAGTACCCCTGTTCATTTTAAATGAGTATTGAGCGTATAAGACATGAGTTTATAAAGCCAATAGTCTGAGTGCCACTGGAAATAGACTGAGTCCAGTTTTGATCATTTCCATATTATAAGCTCTAACACTGATCTCAAACTGCCAGCTCTCTTGCTCTGGGATATCCAGTCTGTGGTCCTCTAACTAGTGCACTTTATTTCCCAGAATGTGTTTGTTGTTCACTTTGCAGTGACATTCATCAGAGCAGGCTCAACAGGTGCACTCATGCTCTTTACAAGATGCTAAGGGGTAGGTATCGGTGTAAGTACCTTTGTCAGTAGTGGTTAAATGTGTGTGTTTGAGCCAATTTTGACACTTTGCATTAGTAAATGAGTTCTCTAAATATTAACTCATGTGTAAAAAATACACCTGTTCCCTTATACTCTACAGCAGTGATCCCCAACCAGTAGCTCGTGAGTAACATGTTGCTCTCCGACCCCTTGGATGTTGCTCCCAGTGGCCTCAAAGCAGGAGATTATTTTTGAATTTCAGTCTTGGAGGAAAGTTTTAGTTCAGGGGTGTCCAAACTGCGGCCCGAGGGCCACATGCGGCCCAGGATGCATATGAATGCGGCCCAGCTTGGTTCCGGAGGAAACGTCATGTCGCAGAGGATATAGGAGGAGGAGGAGGGACTCTGCCCATTGGCCAGTTAGTAATAATAATATAATAATAAGTCTATTTAATATCCAGGTGTCCCATATTCCAGTGTATAGCTCCATCTGGTTATCCAACTGGCATTGTAGTTCTTTTCTGTGTATTTCCATTACTTTTACAAATCAAACGTGTTTGTGTATTTCATTTGTGGCCCCAGACAATTTTTCTTTTTCCAATGTGGCCCGGCGAGCCAAAAGTTTGGACACCCCTGTTTTAGTTGCATAAAAAAACCAGTTGTACTGCCAAACAGAGTCTCAATGTAAGTTGACAATCCACATAGGGGCTACCAAATGGCCAATCACAGCCCTTATTTGGCACCCCAAGAACATTTTTCATGCTTGCGTTGCTCCCCAACCCATTTTACTTCTCAATGTTGCTCACAGGTTCAAAGGGTTGGGGATCCCTGCTGTATAGTCTATTCAGGGGGAAATGCATAGAAAATACAGCTGCTACAGAGCATAAAGTAGAACAAACCCCTTCTGACAACCCAGACCCCCCACTACCACACGACCTAAGACAATATTGCTTTTCTCCAGTAGCAGGTTTGGTATCCATGCCATCTTAAATAGTGCAGGTCCTCTTCACAACATGCACAGCTCAAGCCAGGTTCACATTAGCTTCAAAAGTGCAAGCTCCCGTGCCAAGGACTACAATGATAACCTGAGCAAAGCATCTGTCAACCCTGCCCTTGTCTTCTGTTTGGTGAATTCCAGAAGTGCAGTTTGGGAGAGGGAGGACTGTGACAGGGGTCTGGATTATCAGAAGGGTCTCATTCTCCTTTAAAATATTAAGGCACAAGGGTACAACTTGCAGAAGGAATTCCTGAACCATTACTTCTCCCTATCCCTCGGGGGTGACAGCACTTTTGCATTAGTAGTAATAATACAACTTCCCTTTGTTTTAACAGTTTTAAGTGAATATACTTACAAACAGATCGCTTTAACAGAAAAAAAGACTAAGGTGGGAATTCACAAGAGTAGAGAAGAGCCCATTTTTGGAGTAAAAGTGCTGTAAATACTTTCTCCATATTCACAAACAGAAATCCGCCTAAATTCCGACTCAACCGCCACTTTTCCTTTTTTAGTGAAAGAAAGAAAGTTTACAGACACTTTTATGAATTTGTCTTTCAAACGACACAAAAAAGACATTTTAAACAACATTTTCTCCCGACATTTTAAAAATGGAGTAAAGCTCAGTGTAACTCGTCCCCATGTGTCAGATCAATTCTAATATAATCTGCTTTGGTTCAGCCAATCTTCATTTCACCCCTCTTGTAGGTGCCCCATTGGGGAATTATTATCATATTTTAGGGATCAGCATTTTATAGTCAGGACACAAGTTTGTGTCTAACCCTATAGGTGTAAAAACCTCATTAACTAAACAAGCAAAACACTAATTAAACAAAATATGTTTGTTTTATACAGTTTGATATGTAAAAAGTTTTAACTCACACTTATTTTACTAGTTTTACTTAATGAATGAGGCAATATTAGCAATTTGAGTGAATGTATTATCTAAAGGAAAAGTAAAGCCTCCCAGGCAATTTTTTAGTTTTAGCAGCAATTAGACACTTGACCGGAGATAATAAAACATATTTCTGATGCAAATCCCAATATTATCTAAAATGGCATTTTTTGTATTCAGATCCTTATATCTTGTTACAGAAGTGGAATTACACAAACATGTCGGCAGATTTAGAAAGCCCAGGTTATCCTGAAAAAAATGATGTCTAATTTTCCCAGGTAACAATCTCCCTCCCCCGGAAATTCCAATCTGATGTCTGACTGACAGGTGTAGTAAGAGCTAAAGACAAATTCAGAAAACAATGTTGTTAAAATGTCGTGTGAAAAACAAAATCTGAAAAGCGTCTGTTTAAAAGACAAATTCACGAAAGTAGAGATAGAGGTTTGTGAATTTGGTGGGAATTCCGATATTTTTATCTCCACTTTTATTCGTCTCAATATCAGCACTTTTGTGAATTTTGGTGAGTGCAGCCAAGAATAGTCCCAGTAACAATACTTACACCAGAGTGATGTGCATCAGTATTAATGCTGTAGTGGAGGATTCGGGGAAAGTAACTGCTCTTCTTTCTTTCATTTAGGACAGAGGGAAGGCGCTCCTGTGAGACATGGGTCCATAAAGTGGATATTTGAAGTGCTTCCAAATAACCAACACCAGTCGCACGGCAAATGCAGCACAAGCCACGGCAAGCAGCACAGCTGGAAACATAGATCAGAATTAGGCACAGCCCCATAATTACTCACAAACATCTTGTATATTATCATTATAGAACTACCAAGAATCAGAATACATTTCTGACAAAAAGTCATGCAATTTCCCTCCCGCCCCTAATTTGCATATGCAAATTAGGATTCGGTTCGGCTGGGCAGAAGGATTCGGCCGAATCTGAATCCTGCTGAAAAAGACCGAATCCCGAACCGAATCCTGGATTTGGTGCATCCCTAATTACTAAATATATTAAAATAGAAAAAAAAAGGAATACTGAAAATTTTTACTGACCCCAGCAGCCAAACAAACTAGTAGTCAGTGAGGCTCCCTTTTCATTACTTCTCTTTCTATTCAGGCCCTCTCCTATTTATATTCCATTCTCTCATGTAAACTCCACCCTAGCAACCAGACAGCTACTGAAATTCCAAAATGTACAGCTTCTCAATAAAAAGCTGCACAATTCATAAGCTACAAAAAATATGACCAACAAAAAGACCAACTGAAAATGGTCTCAGAATATCACTTCTAAGCTGAACAATGCCTTTAATATCGATGTTGTGATATCTCTAGGACGTATGTGAAGAAGTGGGAAGGAGTTTGAATTCCAGCACTACATGTAGTGATTGAGACCAAATTTCAGGGGGTTGCGGCCCTAAGCAGCACTGAATTAATACAAGGTGCCACTCTAGTGAAGCCCAAAAGTTTTGGGAAAAATATAATTTTCTATGTAGGCACCTGAAGGAAGCCCCTTTTAAAGATGATGCTTTATTTATAGGCTGGTGGGCGCCTATATAGAAAATGTGGTCCAAAAAATAAAGTGGGATTCGAGGGATAATAGGTCCTTGGAGCAGTTTTCTCAAAGGTCTTAATATCCCATTCATTTTTTTAAATTGTTTCATTTAAGATTTTGACTTCACCCCCTATAGTCTTATGCCTCATATAGTCATAGCCTACAGTATACGAGGGTGTAAGGATACATGGTTAGAAACCTGCAGCAAGTTTGAAGTCCAACACATAGTCATATATTCTGTTTTTACATGCCAAAATTTAGCAAATGTATTAAATTTGCCTGAAACACAACAGGGTTCATTAAAGAATAATTTAACCTTTAAATAAGTAAATGTAAAATTGATGAGAGTTCTATTCTAAGCACTTTTGTAATGTACATTATTTCTTTTCTTTTTTTCCCCCAAAATATTAAGGGAACTATGTGATGTTATTATGAATGAATTTTGTTACAACAGCACCACCTGCTGGTCAGTTTCACACCCGTCTGACCAGCAAGTAGTCAAGGAAGTTGTCAGGAGAAACAAAGGAAAAATTCACTAAGCAGCGAAAATGCGCTAGCGACGCCTTCGCCGCACTTCGCCAGGGTGCCGTTAATTCACTAAAATCCGAAGTTGCGCTCAGGGAGGCGAACGGTAGCGAATTTGTGCAAGCGTTAATTCATCACGCAAAGCGAAGTTACGCTAGCGATGCCAACATGCGGCGCCATGTTAAAGTACAATGGACGTATATGTAGCAGCAAATACATTACACTACACAAGCCTGGGAAACCTTCATAAAATAAAATAAAGTTGTTATTTTACCCTACACATGTGCCCACAGTATAGTTTAGGTGCCATATGTTAGGAAATGTAGGGGGAAGGAGGGTACCCCAAAAAAATGTACAATCTTTTTCAGCCTATCGCCCTTAAAAAAGGAAAAAACGCCAGCGTTTTTTGGGACTTAGAAAAAATTTAAACTATTTTTGAAGCAATCCCTATCTACTCTATTGCACTTCCCCTGGTCTGAGGTGGCGAAGGCAAGTCTGGCGCAAGAGGTAACGTTCAGTAAAATGCGCAAGTTAGTGAATTAGCGTAGTTACGTCCCATTCGCCATAGCACAACTTCGCCTGGCGTACAGGTGCGAAGTAGCGCTAGAGTAGGTCTACTTCGCTAACGAATTTACGCCAGCGAAATTACGAAATTACTTCACGCTGGCGAATTTGCACCAGCGTTAGTCACTTCGCCCTTTAGTGAATCTGCGCCGAAGAGAATGCTCTGATGTTCTTCCGCTTAGGAATAAAATTAGAAACCTTTCTCACATCTTTCCTAAGCAGAAGAACATCAGTCTCTTTCTTTCTCCTGACAACTTCCTTGACTACTTGCTGGTCAGACTGGTGGGAAACTGACCAGCAGGTGGAGCTGTTGTAACAAAATCATATTAACAGCACATGTATCCCTTAATATCTTGGAATTAAAAGAAAATAAACAATGAATGTCAATTGCAAAAGGTCTAAGAATAGCCCCCTCATCAAATTTACAATCACTTATTTTAAAGGTTTACTTATCCTTTAACTATTGGGGGGCAAGATGGAAAAAGCAGTATTGTTTATGCTCATATTACGTCTGACTAACCTTGAACATTTCCTTGGTCAGTGGGGTGTGGCAAGATGCAAGCTACTCCCAGTACATTATGAAAAGAAATATTCTCCTAACAATAAACTCATTTAGCACATGGTGTAAATATTACTCCTACACTAAATACATTATGATGGCTTTTATTATCCTTACCTATAAAAATGCCATTTTGGTCCGGGTCAGATTTGATGACGTTTTTGTCCAAGGCTCCAGATAAACCAAGAATGACTATAGGATATACTGTTATTGTGTATCTAACATATTTATCAAACACAAAGTTTTCCAAGCAAAACCTGTAGGGAAAAAACACAACATGGCGTGTGAATAAATTCCATAACTGCACAGTTTTTGTTCATCAACTCTGTTAAGTGTAGGGTTGCACCGAAGCCATTATTTGGGATTCATCCGAATCCTTGGTGAAAGATTCGGCCGAATACCGAACCAAATCTGAATTTGCATATGCAAATTAGGGTCAGGAAAGGAAAAAGTGGAAAAAATTTTCTTTGGTGACGAAAAGTCACATGATTTCCCTACCCCCTCTAATTTACATATGCAAATTAGGATTCGAATCCTGGATTTGGTGCATCCCATGTTACATGTAGTGAACCAGTTGCATTTAAATTCTAACTTCCCTTTGTTATGCTCACATCAGTGATCAGCAGCAAATACTGCCCGTAATATGAACAACTGCTCCCACTAGAGTAAGGTATAAGTAAATGCAATTTATTGATCTCACTGCCTGATGTGAAGCAGAAAAACACTGCCTTCCCTTTTGTAAAATCTAGTAAAAAGCAGTTAGGCCTATGGGATACAGATCCACACAATACCTGCTATATCTAGTATTTGCTTCTTATTAAAAAAGTGTTGTAGTGTTGGCAGTGACACAGAACGGATCTTTCTGTAATTTGGATCTGTATACTGTAAATCTACTATAAAATCATTAAATAAACCCAATAGGCTGGTTTTGCCTCCAATAAGGATTAATTATATCTTAGTTGGGATCAAGTACAAGCTACTGTTTTATTATTACACAGAAAAGGGAAATTATTTTTAAAAATTTGGATTAATTGATTACAATGGAGTCTATGGGAGACAGTCTTTCCATAATGCTGAGCTTTCTAGATAACGGGTTTCCGGATAATGGATCCCATACCTGCATCTTTGATCTAAACACCAAACAGAAACCACTGGCCACCACATACCATAAAAGCAGTTCAAAAGCCAGGATGGCCAGAGCTACAGTGGCTGATGTACTACTGCTAATTCCTCCATTGTATGTCAGGCAGACGGCAAAGTTTAACAAGCAGGCAATTGTTGTCCATGTTGTATACAAAGCAATACCATTCTGGGCCTGTAAACACAGAACAATAAAAAAATCAATTATTCTTATTTCATATAGCATTAACATATTTCACATCTAAATCACCTTACGCATAAAAACCTACTTAGTCATAGGCTTATACACAAAACACACAAGCCCATGACTAAGTGCCCTAGGGGCATGAAATGCGTAGGGCCATTAGGGAGATGTTCAATTGTAATGTAAACTAATGAGTATGAGTACATGAATACACTTGTGGCCCTGTGGATTGTGTAGTGTGCCTGAGGCCCCCTGGCAATAGCGTCACTTGAGGGGGGCGGGCCCTGATGCGTGACACGCAGCCGAGCCCCGTCCCCCTCGTTCGGCCGCATTCGGCCTTATTTGTTAGTGGAGCGTGAGCTGCCGGGGGGCCCTCAGGGGGTGCGGGCCCTGGCCCGCTCCCCCGGTAGTTCCGCCACTGCCCCCTGGTATTGGATTATCCTTCGACCAGAAAAAGTTAGGCAAGCCTATGGGGACCTTCCCCATAGGCTAACATTGACTTTGGTAGCTTTTACATGGCGAACTAGGGGGTCGAAGTTTTTTCTTAAAGAGGCAGTACTTCGACTATCGAATGGTCGGATAGTCGAACGAATTTTAGTCGATTCGAAGGTCAAAGTAGCCCATTCGATGGTCGAAGCAGCCAAAAAAACACTTCGAAATTCAAAGTTTTTTTTCTTCTATTCCTTCACTCGAACTTAATGAAAGGGCCCCATAAGGTAATTGAGATGTTGTGTCAGTAAATATTTTTGGTGACCTACATGATCTTTTTGAGTGCCCATCCTCACCCTTTTCCAGCGGAAACCAAACACAGAGAGACCATGAACGCTAGACGATATGGGTGTTTTACTAATATTTGAAGGATTTGGATACAGTTTGATATTCAACTCAATCTTTTGAGATGGAATCAGTATAATAGCTTATTGCATTAGGTGCATCCCTGTAGTATACATACCCTTTCCTATAAGGTTAGGTAATGCAGAAATCAGATTTGATTCCAAGTGGGATGGAGTTGAAAATAATATTCTCAGATTCACGGTTATCTTATATATGTATAACTAGATAAACGGGACCAAAGATTGCAGTGCAGTAGTAATTAGATCTCAGCAGGTATAGCATAATGCAGGCAGCTTGGCCCCCATACCTGGGCCTATCCATACTCTAGTTAAAACTATCCATACTCTCTCTAGTTAAAACTATCCGTACTCTCTCTCTAGTACAAACTATCCGTACTCTCTCTCTAGTACAGTGATCCCCAACCAGCAGCTCATGAGTAACATGTTGCTCTCCAACCCCTTGGATGTTGCTCCCAATGGCCTAAAAGCAGCTGCTTATTTTTGAATTCCAGGCTTGGAAACAAGTTTTAATTGCATAAAACCCAAGTATAGTGCCAAGAAGAGACTCCTGTAAGCTGCCAGTCCACATAGGGGCTAAAAAATGGCCAATCACAACCCTTATTTGTTACCCCAAGGGACTTTTTCTTGCTTGTGTTGCTCCCCAAATCTTTTTACATTTAAATGTGGCTCACGAGTAAAAAAAGGTTGGAGGACCCTGCTCTAGTACAAACTATCCATACTTTCTCTAGTACAAACCAGTACAGCGTTGCTCCAGTCAGCTCTCACAGCCCTTTTCCATACTTCAATAGTGTAAAATTGTGTCTTTCTGCCAAACTGTGGCCTGATCTAGAAGGTCAGTTATGTGAATGACTTATAATCTAGGGCAACTTACTAATATCCGAATAAGCCACAAGTCCACTTTGCGCTGCGAATGTAACCAGTCTCCATTAAGATAGAGGGCTCGGTAAGAAATGAAGAGCACTATGTAGTTTGTAAAGGTAATGGCACCCAGAAACACCAATGCAGGAATGAGGTATCTGGTAAAATAAGAACACAGAGAGAAAAAAATAATAATAATAAACATTAGATGAGGCTAGTATTTATTTATTTAATTCCCTTACTAGCTGTGCGGCATGACATGATGGTAAACTGGCATAATCTTAACTACTGATGGATTCTGCGTTGGCAGCACAGCTTGTTGCAGTACAAGATTATACATTAATGTAATCAGGGGAAAGGAGCAAAAAGGGCAATAATTACACTGTACATCCCTTTCCATAAGATTTACAACATCCCACATTACTTCTGTACAGGAAAGTCTAAAGAGAAAACCAAAAACCTTGCCCAGACCACTATTAAACAGGTAACCAGTAAATGCTGTAGTGATAGTGAATAAACCTGTTACAAAGATTATGGCCTCTCTGCCTCTTGATGCGGATTTCTGCTGCCGCCCCCCCTTTTTTATCGCTGGAGGGACTCCAGGGGGTTTCCGTGATGCCATGAGAGGGGTCCAGGATTCTCCAGGACTGCATTGCACTCTCTGAACTAGAAGAGCTGAATTTGTGGTTTGACAACCGGAAATTCAGGTTCAAGTTTCCGGGAGCGGAACTGATTCATTTCATTGTTCCACTCCAAAAACGTTAAACCTGACCGATTGACTGTTGGAACAATTTCGTTGGAATGATACAATTGTTCACACCCCATCAGTGTAAAGACAAGTGAATGAATTTATTGGATCAGTCTAAAACTGGTTGTTTCAAACAAAGATATCTGCCTGTGTATGGCCACCTCACGACCCATTGATAGTTCGTTTTAAATGCTATTTAATATATGACTTTCTTGTGGCTACGTTTGGCTATTACATGTGCCTCCGTTTGTGTTATGACAGTCACTGATCACATGTGAACAATTGTACCCAGTCTTCTTGTAAGTGCCAGACATGATTGTTACGTTATTGTTTTGCTATGCAAAATAAAAACTTATTAAAAAAATAATAATAATGAGAGAAATAAATAAAATACCAGCTTTGCCTTTAAATAAGGTAGAATTTACAAAAACCAAATGACACACTAAAAATATATGCAGTTTCTGTTTCTTGATAACGGACTTACGTACTGAACGTTCATTAGTGTATATTGAAAATTAAGAGGTAAACTTAAAGGACTTAAACCCCTCTGTATTGTTTAAAATAGAAATGCAAAATGAAAACCTTCATGAAGATGAAGAGGCGTGGAGCTATAAAGTCCTATTAGTCTATATCTGCCTATTTACCATAAACTGATAACATATTGTGCATTTTCAAGAATGCCTGATCCCCAAAACAACTTGTAACCATAGAACATTGGTTGGCTGACTTACATGCAGAAAATTATACATAGCACTATTTGCATGCACTAATATTTATATCAGTTAAATCGCTATATACAATACCTTTCACAATGTACTTATTTTATGAAGTATTCCCCAGTGTTTACATTCTAATGGGCAGTACGGGGTTTTTTTCCAACAGGTTGAATTCTCCTTTAAGGAGCAAGGGACATTGATATATGTACAAGGTTAGATCATTTGTACTGTTTATATGCTGGAAATTAGCATGTTTTATCACGCAGCATTAGAAAATGTATTTAATATTTTGCCACCCCCCTTTCCTTTTAAACATGTTCTGGGTTTAAAGGAGAACTAAACACTTAAAATGAATATGGCCAAAAATGTCATTTTATACAGTGAACTTATTGCACGAGGCTAAAGTTTGAGCTTATCAATAGCAGCAATGATCCAGGACTTCAAACTTGTCACAGGAGGTCACCATCTTGGAAAGTGTCTGTGACACTCACATGCTCAGTGGGCTCTGATTGGCTGTTGAGAAGCTAAGCTTAGGGCTCGTCACTAATTATCCAGCAGAAAATGAGCTTCCCTGGCTGTAATATAAGCTGATGCTACAGGTTTGCTGATTATTCAATTCTGATGCTAATTGCACTGGTTTCTGTGCTGCCATGTAGTAATTATGTGTGTTAATTACTAATCAGCCTTATATTGTGACATTTCTATTCTATGTGTACTGTATATTGTGAGTGGCTCCCTAAGCTCAGTAAGTGACAGCAGCACAGAGCATGTGAATCAGTGAATCAGCAGAAAAGAAGATGGGGAGCTACTGGGGCATCTTTGGAGACACAGATCTTTACTGCTAAAGGGCTGTGGTTGCCTTGGGCTGGTTCAGATGCACAAAACATCATGTACAACATTTCTACCTACTTCTTTAGTTTGGCTTTAGTTCTCCTTTAAGGCCTATGCAACAAGCTCTTAAACATTTAGTTGCTGCAGTTCTGTACATATCCCCCCAAAGAACACACAGACTGTCCGTTAAGTACTGTACATAAGGAAGAATTTGTCAGCTTCTCTTCTTTCATTATATGAATTAACTTTTATATGCGAGTTTACACTCACTCACTTACTAAATGTGACCATTTCTAGCAAACCAGAGTAGCGTTACAGATACTTACTCTCTGTCCCACAGGAAAAGCCACCCTATGTTTAAGACATTGTTCAACATCCAAACAAGGTAGAAGGGCACTGGGAAGACATTTGGTTGCAGATACATCCATCCCAATTGGCTCCTATTCAACAAAACAGAGAAAAATACCTTAATTAATGCCAAATGGTAAAAAGGCTTATTATTAGCCATATTGTATGATCAAACGGCTTCAAGGTCCCAATATTTTTGGCACAACTTACCAATGGTGTGTACATCTCATAGTATTCAAGTAATAATACAACATTATGGATACCGATCAATAACATCATTATACTGATCAGTCATTCTCTCCCTTATTAAAAATATAGGATTTATAGAATATCCGGAGCCACTGCCTGGGTGCACACTTATCATTTTAGACTTGAGTATGTTACTGACATTGGAGATAAATTTCTGGAGATGTTGCCCATAGCAACCAATCAGATTTTTGCTTTTGTTTTCTAACTTATGGGTGGCTGTTTAAATCTAATTGCTGAATGGTTGCCATGGGTAACATCTCCAAAAATCTCTCCAATGTTAGCAAACATGCCCTTTAGATAACTTGCAGTAACCCTATTTCTTGGTTGCAAGATGGGCATGTGTCTGCAACCCCGTAGCCGTTCCCCACGCTGAAGGCCTGGATATAAAATGAATGCTGGGTTGGATCAGCAAGGAGCTCTTTCAGTCTGTCCTTCAAGCAAGCAATGGAGGAGTCTTCTGAGTACATCTGCCTCTTAAAGGGGTGCTTCACCTTTGAGTTCTCTTTTTATTTTGTTGTAGAATGGCTCATTTTAAGCAACATTTCAATTGGCCTTCATTTTTTCTTTTTTTTACAGTTTTTTAATTATTTGCCTTCATCTTCTGACTCTTTCCAGATTTCAAATGGGGGTCACTGACCCCATCTAAAAAACACATTTTCTGTAAGGCTACAAATTTGTTGTTAAAAGTACTTTTTATTGCTCGTCTTTCTATTCAGGTCTCTCCTATTCATATTTCAGTCTCTTATACAAATCAGTGCATGGTTACTAGGGGCATTTGGACCCTAGCAATCAGATGGCTGACATGAAAAACAGGAGAATTGCTGACTAAAAAGCTAAATAGCTCAAGAACCACAAATAATAAAAACCAATAGCAAATTGTCTCAGAATAATATCCCTCTCTACATCATACTAACAGTTAATTTAAAGGTGAACAACCTATAACTAACTATATTAGGTACATTGTTTATTTTGCACAGCCTATCTATTTACCCAATTTTTATTTTTATACTGAACAATTCCTTTAAAGGGATACTGTCATGGGAAAAAACATTTTTTTCAAAATGAATCAGTTAATAGCGCTGCTCCAGCAGAATTCTGCACTGAAATCCATTTGTCAAAAGAGCAAACAGATTTTTTTATATTCAATTTTGAAATCTGACATGGGGGTAGACATTTTGTCAATTTCCCAGCTGCCCCTGGTCATGTGACTTGTGCCTGCGCTTCAGGAGAGAAATGCTTTCTGGCAGGCTGCTGTTTTTCCTTCTCAATGTAACTGAAGGAGTCTCAGTGGGACATGGGTTTTTACTATTGAGTGCTGTTCTTAGATCTACCAGGCAGCTGTTATCTTGTGTTAGGGAGCTGCTATCTGGTTACCTTCCCATTGTTCTGTTGTTAGGCTGCTGGGGAGAAAAGGGAGGGGGTGATATCACTCCAACTTGCAGTACAGCAGTAAAGAGTGATTGAAGTTTATCAGAGCACAAGTCACATGACTTGGGGCAGCTGGGAAATTGACAATATGTCTAGCCCCATGTCAGATTTCAAAATTGAATATAAAAAAAACTGTTTGCTCTTTTGAGAAATGGATTTCAGTGCAGAATTCTGCTGGATCAGCACTATTAACTGATTCATTTTGAAATTTTTTTTTTTCCCATGACAGTATCCCTTTAAGCATTTGAGGGAAAAGTCATAATTGCATATAAAGACAGCAGCTCCCGTGGAGAGTCTGGGATATCTATCTGGGATATCTACTTGCCTTGTTTATGCACAAACCAGAAAATATATATCCAACATTTGGGGGTACTAAATGGATTTTGCAGTGGGGCACAGTAACTGATTATTACACCAAAATGTACCTTCTACAGATTCCAGAAAGAATGTATCCAAACCAGAGGAACTGCCAGAAAAATATGACATTCCAGATTAAGGCAAATGTCCATCCAGCTGGGGTAATGTCTGTGTTGAATTTGTTGGAAATATTTCCCACGCTTTGCAGGAATAGATCTATTGGATAGAAAAAAAGATGATGTGTTATTCGGTTTGTGATTCACACCGGCAGAAACCAGCTGATATATTATACACAGAGGCACATTTATCAAGGGTCAAATTTCGAATCCATGTGAGTTTTTTTAAAAACTTTCATAACCTCAAAAATCGACAAATCTAAATTTATTATAAAAATCTAATTTTTTAAACTCTGGTGAAAAGGATCGACCTGAAAACTCGAATCAAATTAGATTTTTAAAAACTAGATTTGAGTTTTTTTCTCTGAAAAAAACCTTGAATGTCAGGAAGGCTGCCAACAACTCCCAATCGATCCCTGGACCTCTCCCACTGACTTAAACAGCAATTCGGCAGGTTTTAGACGGCGAATTGTTGAATTTGAGTTCTTTAAGGGCAAGAATATGAAATAGAATTTTTTGAAAAACTCAAATCGAATTTGAAAAATCCCTACCCAAATTTGACAGTTTTGGCCATAAAAAACCTCAAAAATTCAAATTTCAAAATCAAAATGCCAATTTGACCCTAACCCTAACTGCACCACATTTTCCTTATACCCAATTTACTTAGCGTCTCAAGAAAGAAGCAAAGTTCCTTGATTAGAGATAAAGGCAAACTAAACCTTGAGCATGTCCAGGAAGTATATTATCCAAAACGCCCTGCCCGCTTGGTTCAGGCAAAGGGTGCAACTTTCCTCAATCAGGTCACCGATATCCTGATATCTATAACTCAATTGATAAGAAATGAGGAGAGCACTCTGCAAGCAATTAATGCTGTGGTTATCCTTTTATTAGTCGACTACTTGTACATGACATGTTTCGGGCCTATATGCCCTTTATCAAGTGTAAACCTTGAGCATGCTTTGATTCATCAACTGGTGTCTCATGTGGTGTTTTGATTGCCAAAAGCCTGAATCTGTGCTGGAAACCCAATATGGGATCCGTTACGCAGAAACCCATTATCTAGAAAGCTCTTAATTACTTAAAGGCCGTCTCCCATAGACTCCATTATAATCAAAAAATCCACATTTTTAAAGATTATTTCCTTTTTCTGTGTAATAATAAAACAGTACCTTGTACTTGATCCATACACAGAAATAATTAATCCTTATTCACCCTTAATCAACTTATTGGGTTTCTTTAACATTTACATGATTTAATAGTAGACTCAAGGTATTGTGATTACAGATCCATTATCTGTAAAACCCCAGGTCCCGAGCATTCTGGATAATAGGTCCCATACCTGTACTATGGCTTTGTGTAGGAACTTCATAACGTTCTATACAGACCCATAAATAGCTCAGACAATGGTGCCTAATGGTTTCGATTTGCTTAAAGGGGTTGTTCACCTTTAAGTTAACTTTTAGTATGTAATAGAATGGCTAATTGGTCCTCATTATTTATTGAGGTCATCTGAAAACAAATTCTCTGTAAGGCTACAAATATATTGTTATTGCTTATTTTTATTTCTCATCTTTCTATTCAGGCTTCTCCTATTCATATTCAAGTCAATACATGGTTGCTAGTGTCATTTAGAGCCTAGCAACCAGATTGGTGAACTTACAAACTGGAGAGCTGCTAAATAAATATAAATAACTCAAAAAAACACAAATAAAAAAAAAAAATGAAAACCAATTGCAAATTGTCTCAGACCATCACTCTCTACATTATACTAACAGTTAATTTAAAGGTGAACAACCCCTTTAAATGAAACTTGCTGTCTAATGGATAGAACCCACAAAGTCTACATTATGTATACACATTACATATATATTTTAGGGGTACCCAGGTCCCACACAATGCTAAGCTCAGAAGAGCAAAAATATAATTTTTAATCCTTTCGGCGTTGTAACAAACTACAAACTAAATGAAGTACATAAAAGTACGTAGTATAATATACGTAATATAGTGGGAAAATAAAAGATTGGATTGTTTACTATGGGCAGCTGCGCTGGTATAATCGGTCACCCCTATAAGAAAATCAGCCCATGTATCCTATGATAGCAATACATATAAATTCAAAGATGAATTCAGTATGTGTAGGTTTAATACTTACTTCTTTGTCGTCCTGCACCAGCTATAGCATTGAAAGCCACCATTGTTGTATAAACAGCAAAAGCCAGGAAAATCAGGAGAATTCTAAATACATTATGTTCAAACATTTTCACACCTGTTAAAGACAGAAAACATTGTAAAAACCTGTTAAGAGTTATAGCAGTACTTATATGAAGTGCAACCTACTATACCAATCATTTTAGTGTTACTCCTGAGGCTAAAGTTTAAATTGAATACGTAAACCTATTGATAAATGCAGTGTTGTACTTTAAGGGCTCTTACTGACGAGTGGTTGAAGCTGCACTCCATTTTTTGCGTTCAGCGGCAGCCGCAGGGGAGCGCAGGAGTAGACGCATTACATTTTTTCCAATGGGGATGTACTCACACATGCGCGTGTAGGTGGCGAATGCATGAAAAATGCAGCATGTTGCGTCTCATCCTGCGTTCGGCGCTTACACGTGCCTGTGTGAGTACAACCCCATTGGAAAAAATTGAATGCGTCTACTCCTGCGCTCACCTGCGGCTGAAAACAGAAAAACGGAACGCAGGGGAGCGCAGGTAAAAACGCTCGTCTGTAAGAGCCCTTGGGGTAGAACTTTTACCTGCAAAAGCATCCGTTCCAACGTGATGAGATGAATCGCAGGTGTCACGTCGGATGTGCCAAATCTAAGGTAAGTAATTGGAATGTTGGACGTTGTCGCTTCATGCAACCGACGCGATACAACTGTCAGATGAAGACGCAACATGCAACGTTCACGCAGCGACAACGTCCAACATTCCAATTAGTTATCTTAGTTAAGGCACATCCGACGTGACGCCTGCGATTCATCTCAAAACGTTGGAACGGATGCTTTTGCAGGTAAAAGTGCTCATGTAGTTCTACCCTAAGGGCTCTTACAGACGAGCATTTTTACCTGCGCTCCAGTTTCATGCATTCAGCCGCAGGGAAGCGCAGGAGTAGACGCACTGAATTCTTTTCAATGGGGCTGTACACAGACGCATGTAAGCAAAAGATACAACTTGCTGTGTCCCAACCTGCGTTCAGCGCTTACATGCGTCTGTGTGATTACAGCCCCCTTGAAAAGAATTCAGTGCGCCTACTTCTGCGGCTGAACAAATGAAACCGAAACACAGGGGAGTGCACGTAAAACGCTTGTCTGTAAGGGCTCTTACACATGAGCGTTCCGACCTGCGCTCCCCTGCGTTCCGTTTTTTGGCATTCAGCCGCAGGGGAGCGCAGGAATAGACGCAAGTCATTATTTGAAATGGGGCTGTACTCACTCAGGCGCGTGTAGGCGCCGAACGCAGGAAAAATGCAGCATGTTGCGTCTGAACCTGCGTTCGGCGCCTACAAGCGCCTGAGTGAGTACAGCCCCATTTCAAATAATGACTTGCGTCTATTCCTGCGCTCCCCTGCGGCTGAACGCCAAAAAACGGAACGCAGGGGAGCACAGGTCGGAACGCTCATGTGTAAGAGCCCTTAAACTGAACACATATGGAATCCACAGCCTGCATAGTTAATTAGCAATTCATTTAGATGCATGCTGCACACTGAACTAATTTATGTGCAGCCATGCATCATGCATCTAAACGAACTGCCAATTAGCCATGCAGGCTGTGGATAAGGTAAGAGATAGAAATGTCGGATGAAGTCGCATCGTTGATCCGACGCGACACGACTGTTGGATGCAGATGCAGCGTGTATCGTCTGCATCAGACAGTCGCATCGCGTCGGATAAACGCTGCGACTTCATCCGACATTTCTATCTCTTACATTATTTCCGTCGCATGTGATTTGTCGCAGCTAGTCGGATTGCGCTGAAAACATCCGTGTAGTTCTACCCATAGAATGACCAGTTCCAAGCAACTTTCCAGTTGGTCTTCATTATTTATTGTTTTATAATTTTTGAATAATTTGCCTCTTTCCAGTTCTCAAATGGGGGTCACTGACCCCATCTATAAACAAATCTCTGTAAGGCTACAAATATATTGTTATTGCTACTTTTTATTCCTCCACTTTCTATTCAGGCCTCTCCTATTCATTCCAGATTTCCTCTCTGCGAGTGTGGAGCTCCCCCATTCGTCCAGACTACTCACGTGACCTCCAATCCCACATCCTGGTATTGGATTACTTTAACTCTCTCACTATACGGACTTCAATTAAGGACACATTCCATTCTGGATACGTTAAAAATCTTCACATCCTTTATTTATTCATACAACTGACAACTTTTAATATATGAATAAATAAATAACGTATCCATAATGGAATGTGTCCTAAATTGAACTCTCCTATTCATATTCCAGTCTCTTATTCAAATCAATACATGGTTGCTAGGGGAATTTGGACCCTAGCAACCAGATCACCAAAACACAGGAAAGCTGCTGAATGACAAACTAAACAAGTCAAAAACCACAAATAAAAAAAATGAAAACCAATTGCAAAGTGTATCAGAATATCCTTCTCTACATCATACTGACAGTTGCTGAACAACCCTTTGACACTTTGCTCACAATTGTGTCATGTGCAAAAAAACTGCACTTTGTTTAGTGCATTTCAGGTCATTAAAGAGCGCACAAGGAGTATATCAGCTAAATGATACCACACAGTCATATAGTTATGTGTGATGTTTCAATAATGTGTATAACAATCATACATCTACACACAAGCTGTGGTTTATCCATGAGCACAGGTGTGTAACAGGTGCAGAGCTGTACCCCACACATACATACAGACACGCACCCTACAATTATGACTTCCGGACATCCACAGCTATACACATAGTTCCAAATAGTAGAAGTTAAAGGGGTTGTTCACCTTTAAATTAACTGTTAGTATGATGAAGCGAATGATATTCGGAGACAATTTGCAACTGGTTTTCATTTTTTTATTATTTGTGGTTTTTGACTTATTTAGCTTTTTACTCAGCAGCTCTCCAGTTTGTAATTTCAGCAATCTGGTTGCTAGGGTCCAAATTCCCCTAGCAACCATGCACCGATGTGAGTAAGAGACTGGATAGAGGCCTGAATAGAAAGATAGGTTGTGATGACTCCAATGGATGAAAAAAAATGTTGCAAAAAAGATAATAAAGGGCTAGCACATACAAGACCGCACTCCTTGAGTTGATGTAGTTCAAAAGTATTTATTTAGCAAAAAACATTGCAACAAAGCCTTACGCATTTCGTGCCTTAGGGGCGTAAGGCTTTGTTGTGATGTTTTTTGCTAAATAAATACTTTTGAACTACATCAGCTCAAAGAGTGTGGTCTGGTATGTGCTAGCCCTTCAACTCCTTGTACTCGACACTCAATGCTTTTTACATTTAACCCTAAAAAAAATGTTGCCCATAGACTTTAATGCATTTGGTGAAATTTTGCAAATTTTCTGCAAAGCAAAACAGGTCAGATTTGCCCATCACTAAGGATGAGGAATATAAAGTAACAATAGCAATAAACGTGTAGCCTTACAGAGCATTGGTTTCTCCGTGGGGTCAGTGACTCTCATTTGCTGGAAACAGTAAGAAGAACAAGGAAAATATATACATAAAACAAAAAGAAAAAATGAAGCCCAATTGAAAGAGTGCTTAGACATGCTATAACTTACTTTAAAAGTGAACTTAAAGGGGTGGTTCTCTTTTGCGGTTACTTTTAGTATGTTATAGAATGGCCAATTCCTAACAACTTTGCAACTGGTCTTCATTGTTTATATGTTGTACTTTTTTAGTTATTTGCCTTTTTCTTCTGACCCTTTTCAGTTATCAAATAGGGGTCACTGACCCCATCTAAACCAACAAATGCTCTGTAAGTGCAGAGACACATGGTCAGATTTGGGGAGATTGGTCATATGGTGACAAATCTCCTCTTCTTTGGAGTGACTAATCCCCCCAAATTGCCTTCCCGCGGCTACAATGAAAATCACCGGCCTCAGGAGGAAATGACGGAAATTTTCGGAAAACAAAACGTTCCGATTGCCATCCCGCCAGTGATCTTCATTCTAGCTGGCGGGAAGGCAATTCGGGGAGATTAGTTGCCCCAAAGAAGAGGAGATATGTTGCCGGGCGACCCTTAAGCGACGCATTTATTGTTATTGTTACTTTTTATTCATCATCTTTCTATTCAGGCCTCTCCTATTCATATTCCAGTCTTTTATTCAAATCAGTGCATGGTTGCTAGGGGAATTTGGACCCTAGTTACCAGAGTGGTTAAGATGCAAACTGAAGAGCTGCTGAATAAAAAGATAAATAAGTCAAAAACCACAATTAATAAAAAATGAAAATGAATTTGGAAATAGTTTCAGAAGATCCCTCTGTATATGACATTAATTGGTTAATTTAAAGGTGAACAAGCCCATTACTCGGCACAATGGCTGCAACTAGTAAAGGTTAATGGACAGTATAGTGAATAGCAAAGAAGAGTTAATTTACCTGAGGTAACTGATTATCATTTAACCCTAGGGAAACTTCATTTCATGTAGTGATACAGTAGCACTGGAATAAGGCAGAGATCTATCACATTGCTGTCAGTTCTCAGTGTGAGCTGTAGTTCAGCTACAGCAGCAGGGGAACCACGTGCTGCAAACAAACGCCACAAGCTGACATAATAACGTTATACTATAAACACACAGTCCCTACTTACTGACACTCCTTCCACTCTGTCCTCTGTCCCACACGCGCTTTACTTCTGAGGTACCTCAGCACAATAACACTCAATACAACTTATAGAACTTGTGCCGGAGGCGGTCCTAATCACGGCTAACCAATAGTAGAGGGAGGATGGACAGTGGTGAGTCACAGCTGGTGAATGTGATTGGCTGTTATATGATGAATGGGCGCTGATGAAATCCTATAGAAAAGAGAACAGTTATACAACTCGCTCCACCTTCTGGACTGTACCACTCCTCTTTCCTAGACATTGTTGTTCACTGACCCGCCTACGAGCATAGTAGGATCTCCTTACAAATAAACACATTTTACTGTTTTTACACGACATGTCCCTCCAATACCAAGTGATTTTATTCTACTGTACAATTGACTCACTATGTATGTTGTGTTGCTGATCTCAGCTGTCGTGCAAATGTACAATGATTGTAATATTTTTCTGAGGAGAACTGATGAAGTAAAATGGTTGTAATATTTATCTGAGGAGAACTGATGAAGTAAAATGGTTGGAATATTTATCTGAGGAGAACTGATGAAGTAAAATGGGTGTATTATTTATCTGAGGAGAACTGATGAAGTAAAATGGTTGTAATATTTATCAGGAGAACTGATGAAGTAAAATGGTTGTAATATTTATCTGAGGAGAACTGATGAAGTAAAATGGGTGTAATATTTATCTGAGGAGAACTGATGAAGTAAAATGGGTGTAATATTTATCTGAGGAGAACTGATGAAGTAAAATGGGTGTAATATTTATCTGAGGAGAACTGATGAAGTAAAATGGGTGTAATATTTATCTGAGGAGAACTGACAAAGTAAAATGGGTGTAATGTTTATCTGAGGAGAACTGACAAAGTAAAATGGGTGTAATATTTATCTGAGGAGAACTGATGAAGTAAAATGGGTGTATTATTTATCTGAGGAGAACTGATGAAGTAAAATGGTTGTAATATTTATCAGGAGAACTGATGAAGTAAAATGGTTGTAATATTTATCTGAGGAGAACTGATGAAGTAAAATGGGTGTAATATTTATCTGAGGAGAACTGATGAAGTAAAATGGGTGTAATATTTATCTGAGGAGAACTGATGAAGTAAAATGGGTGTATTATTTATCTGAGGAGAACTGATGAAGTAAAATGGTTGTAATATTTATCAGGAGAACTGATGAAGTAAAATGGTTGTAATATTTATCTGAGGAGAACTGATGAAGTAAAATGGGTGTAATATTTATCTGAGGAGAACTGATGAAGTAAAATGGGTGTAATATTTATCTGAGGAGAACTGATGAAGTAAAATGGGTGTAATATTTATCTGAGGAGAACTGATGAAGTAAAATGGGTGTAATATTTATCTGAGGAGAACTGATGAAGTAAAATGGGTGTATTATTTATCTGAGGAGAACTGATGAAGTAAAATGGTTGTAATATTTATCTGAGGAGAACTGATGAAGTAAAATGGTTGTAATATTTATCTGAGGAGAACTGACAAAGTAAAAAGGTTGTAATGTTTATCTGAGGAGAACTGATGAAGTAAAATGGTTGTAATATTTATCTGAGGAGAACTGATGAAGTAAAATGGTTGTAATATTTATCTGAGGAGAACTGATGAAGTAAAATGGGTGTAATGTTTATCTGAGGAGAACTGATGAAGTAAAATGGTTGTAATGTTTATCTGAGGAGAACTGATGAAGTAAAAAGTAATATCCTAAGCTTGGCTCCTGGAGAAATGGCACATGAAAGACAAAACAAAATCACACTACGAAATACTGCCACTGTTTTGTCATGTTTTTGCCCACAATGCAACTCTGTTCTTCTATTTGTTGACGTGGAAAAATGATAAGATGATTTTCTATTTTCTACTGTAAATTCTTTTATAAATAGGCACCGTCTAAAACCGCCACACAAGACACATTCCCTCAGGTGCCTCAATATCTTCCCTACCCTTTGCAAATAGGATTTTCCGTGTCACATTCTTTGAAGAACATAAATAAGTACAGAGCTGTCAACGTTAACAATGGTTTTGCCAGGGTGTGGGCATTGTGCCGATGAAAATTTTCCAAGGTTTGTGACGTCAGCAGAAGTTACGTGTGATGCATGTGCAGAATCTTTCCTGAAACCATTGAAACCGCACTGCCATGCACACTTGCTTTAGCTTAGGCTTAAATAGCCATCTGATCAGAGTCAGTTGACACTTGCAGATACCATTTGTTTTAATGGCAGGCTTTTACCACAGAGCAGGCCCTGTCTGCCTCCACCCCCCTAAAACACTTAATCAAACACACACCATCACCAATCTATATGCATGGCCCCTTCTTAGTCCTCTGTTCGCTCCCCGTTCTCCTGTCAACTCCCTCTCCAAGTGCTCCCCTACCAACTATGCACAAGGCATGTGTCTCACCTACTTACTGCTAGTTCCAGCCCCGTTTCACTTCATTCACCACACCAAAATTGTGCCTTTTTTTTAATCATGCTGACAAATTTGACTATTATTATGAAAGGAAAATATAGCGATAAAGCAGTATTAGCAGTGATTTTGATATTTCCATTCTGACAATGCAGGGTAGTTGGCAACAGACCTCCACCCTAAGGTTGCCACCTCATCGGTTTTTTACCAGCCTGGCCGGTAAAAATGTTGCATGATCGCAATGTTAATTAAAGGGAAAAACCATAAAAACATAAAATGGCTGGTATTTTTTCTAGAAATGTGGCAACCCTACCCCCCCCCTTCCTTGCCTGGCTTCCCCTAGGATTTTTCCCCTCAAACAGGTTGTGAGTAATGGCTCTGGTCATGATAATGGTGTTTAAAATCTCAGCAATGGCTATTTCTCTGCCTCTCTCCCAAAACCATTTCAAGGTCTCCCTGGCAACTGCAGCCTCATAGTTGTTATTTTGTTTCATTTTGTTAGGGGCACAACTAGAGGGGGGTGGAGGGGCCCAGGCTGCACCCGGGCCCGAACCTAATTAGTTACGTTATTGATTTTGTCCAAAAAATGAGCCCCCCCAGCCTGGTCACATGATGTAGGATGTGAGAGACAATGTTTTAGAAAATGGCTTTGCTTTGTGGGAGACAAAAGATGAATCCGTTGTTTAGATCATACAGAATATTGATACTGGACAAGGGTCGTATCTATTTCACATGCACTTTTATTTATTAGGGGTTCAGAAGGGCATCTTTGCACTCTGTAGTACGAATGCGCATTAATGGTAGGTCTTTATACTTTTATTATGAATACAGTATATGGTCCCAATGAACATTGTCAGCCACACATATATATTGCTAGTCTACTATTAGTTGACTCTGTCTTTGATTTAAGAGTACAATCTCATATCTATACATTTATAGAGAACATGTTTGTCTGATCCAATCCAATGACTATTAAGGAGTTGTCATGGGATGCTGGGGGACACAATGGTTGCTATTTTAGCCTGTTCTACCATTCTACACCAAGAGGTTATACACATTGAATTAAGGCCACATAACTTGTTATACAAGCTGTTCCAGAACATCACAACCGGTCCCACTTTAATCATAGCTTTGTCAGCAATTGGCATTTGAATTATTGTTATTAAATGCAATGGAATGACTTTAATATGGCGGAGAATCCTATGAATCTAATGTGCACTCTGTGAGGCACTTCAGTAATGACAGTAATATGAATTGCCTACACCATTTATAGGTACAGTGCAGGCAATTCCAATATAATATTTAGTTTTGCATATGCAAAATTGCTCTATGGAGCTTTCTTTCTGTTCCTGAGAAAACATCTAATGGGCGAGCTTGTGGAGCTTGTATACAGGGCCGCCATCGGGGGGCACTGGGGGGTCGATCATCCTGGGCCTGGTGGCTTTTAAGGGGGGCCTGGCCATACTGCACTTTCTTAGATTAGCCAGACCCCTTTGAGTTGCCAAAATAGGAGCCGAACCGTCAAAGTAAGATTGTAACCGCCAAATGAGGAGCTGAAGCTGGAACCAAAGATGGAGCTGGAGAAGAGTTAGGAGCTGAAGCAGGAGACTAAGTAATTGGAGCAGCGTGGTTTGACGTATAGGATTCATTGAAACGCAATGAGTGATCTTTTCAAGGCAGTGTGATGTGTACCGGGTTTCTGGAGATGCACAGGCTTCTATGGGAGTGTAGCATAATATCATGAAACTACTTGGGTAGAGCACATTTATACATATTACTATCCTCCCTCAAATGCTCAATACTGTATGGAAAGTGTTACGATTGAAATCCCAAATCCCAGAAGGGGAGAGTTCTAGGTAAGCACATGAACTGCGCATAGTACCAGATCGGAACAGGCCGGGTTAAACCAATCTTAGGAGGCAGTACAGATTTGGAAGGCTAGACAATAGTCGGGGTCACAGGCAGGGTCAAAACAGGCCAATATCACAGTACCAGGGAGAATCCAGAAGAGTGGTCTAAACGTGCAATAATCGGGACAGGCAACAGACAGGACGCTAACGACACATACAGTAGAACCTCAATTTTACATTACCATGATTTTAAGTTTTCCGTCATTTTACATTGGTGTTTTGTGGTCCCACCTATATATTATGCATAATACATTTCCCTGATTTTACATTTTCCTGGATTTTACACCAATGTTTTCTGGTACCCTGAAAAATGTAAAATGGGGGTTCTACTGTATTACATTCCCCCATATGTGTATAAATGTAATAAATTATGCTATTCTCTTTATTATATTTGCATGGGAGGCCAAATAGTAGCAATTGCCCCATGTGCCATTGCCCTAAAAAGCTATATATTTGGACCAGTATTTTGAACGTAACTGTTTTGAATGGTTACATTTCAACCACTAGAGGTCAGCATGTAAGAGGCTATAAATTGTGTCAGTTGGATGCAAATTGTATTGTGATTTGCTATGTACAGGTCACCGCAGGTCACAGTGATTCAGCACAGATTTCCTATTGAATACAGCATTGGCCTTGCTTTCTACACAGGTTAGAGTCCTGCGCGGGTCTATTTTCTTACAGTCATACCTGGGCCCTACCTGTTACCGTCAGTCACCTGGCCAGTATTTTACCGGCCTGGTTGGTAAAAAAGATGTTTGATCCGAATGTTATTGATAGGGAGAAAAGATAAATATATAGGAAGGTCAGTGATCCCAATGTTATTAATAGGGAATAAAGATAAATATATAGGAAGGTCAGTGATCCCAATGTTATTAATAGGGAATAAAGATAAATATATAGGAAGGTCAGTGATCCCAATGTTATTAATAGGGAATAAAGATAAATATATAGGAAGGTCAGTGATCCAATTTTATTAATAGGGAATAAAAATAAATATATAGGAAGGTCAGTGATCCCAATGTTATTAATAGGGAATAAAGATAAATATATAGGAAGGTCAGTGATCCCAATGTTATTAATAGGGAATAAAGATAAATATATAGGAAGGTCAGTGATCCAATTTTATTAATAGGGAATAAAAATAAATATATAGGAAGGTCAGTGATCCCAATGTTATTAATAGGGAATAAAGATAAATATATAGGAAGGTCAGTGATCCCAATGTTATTAATAGGGAATAAGGATAAATATATAGGAAGGTCAGTGATCCCAATGTTATTAATAGGGAATAAAGATAAATATATAGGAAGGTCATTGATCCGAATGTTATTGATAGGGAGAAAAGATAAATATATAGGAAGGCCGGTATTTTTCTCCAGAAAAGGTGGCAACCCTACCCGTGACCCTCAACCTAGACCTATAACCCTCAATTTTCCCCCACTGATCCATTACCCGAGCAGACCTTCCAACCTATGACACGAAAAAACGGAAGTGTCATCACTTTTGATAGGAAGGGAAGTTATTCCACCCAGCACTGTACAAAAATAGGAAAAAACTATGAAAACCACACGTGATGGTGGGAGGGACCATGCCCGCACCTTTGTTGGGTATGCAGCCGGGTTACTCAAGGACTGCCCACACTCCCAGGGAATTGGGGACTTTTTGCCTGAAACCCTAACACTTTGTCAGTATTCTGCGGGTACCCTATCTAGTGCAGGACTTTAACACAGGTATCTCCAGCTCCTTCTAACTTTACTTCAATTGGATTATAAGTAACATTTATACTTCTAGGTGCAGAACCTTACATGTATCAACACTGAATCTGATCCGCCAGTTAGCTACCATGTTGCCAGTTTGTCCAGACCCACTTTCAAAGATCCAAACTCTGTATTACTGGTACTAACAGTAGCAATTGCTTTCAGGATGAGTATTAGTGGGCATGCTGGTGCCAAACAGTTTATGTCTTGTCACATGTATGCCATTCTAGAGATGATCAAGGTGCAATCTGTTGAGAAATAAAGGTGGGTGTTCCTTTTGGAATCAGAGTTAAGTAATGTAGGGGGTGTAGTGATCTTGCAGATTGAGGGGTATTTTAATGCTGGAGATGGATAGAGGGTCACTGAGTATAAATGCTACAATTAATACAGAACTGAGACTACACACACAGGACGGTGTAACTGTCAGCAATACTATCTTGAGGTCAGGAGAGGGAGTGCTATTCAAACTAATAACTAATGACAACAACTGTGCTTCTTTCCAAAAGTTATTTCCAAAATTGAATATATTTATAATTCACAGTAGTTTTCATAAATATTTAAACTACAAATCTGAATTAGTGGGTACACAGTTCTCTTGTATTATTCTTGTCTTTTTAATTCACAACATGCAATATAGATTAGTAACTGATGATGAGATGGGCTGCCGATACATCTTTTTGTTTGAAGCTGAAAGAAAGCTGTCGTGATGATTTCCATTTATCTCTTAAATACTATAGACCTACTGTACCTTGGAAGGGTGTTTAAAGGAGAAGGAAAGCTACGGAGGTATTTTATTGCCAATAGATTAGCTGCAATAGTGCAAGCTAGAATGCTATATTTATTCTGTAGAATGTTTTACCATACCTGAGTAAATAGCACTAGAAACTCTCTGTTTGTTTAGGATAGGAGCTGCAGTATTAATGTGGTGTGACATCACTTCCTGCCTGAGTCTCTCTCTGCTTTGGGCTCAGATTACAGTAGAGAAGGGAGGGGGGGAAGAGGAACAAACTGAGCATGCTCTTGCCCAGGGCAATGAGGTTTAAGATGAAGGCAGGAAGTCTGATACAGAAGCCCATGAGTACACAATAGAAGGAAAGAAATGTAGTGTTTCTTTTGACAGGGGACTCAGAGCAGCGCTACTTTTGGGGTTTACTGGTATTTTTAGATGGACCTTTCTGATAAGACTTACTTAGTTTTAACCTTTCCTTCTCCTTTAAAATAGGGGTTTTAATAGCATATGGTAGAAGACAGCAGAGTAGAGGGAGAGGCACAATTTTCAGTCTCAGAAAGTATTTGTACCTCCCAACATTTGAAAAATGTAAAATTGGAAAGAGGTACAAAAACATCTGCTGCGCTAAGTCCTGTGAAATTTTAGGACCATGCCCACTTTATGGCCACCACCTTATTATCATGTCCATTTTACAAAATTTGGCAGGTTTTGAAACGTTTGAACACATTTCTGGGAGCTTTAGAACCATATTTTATGTGTTATAACAGTTTTGCTAATGAAGGTGCAATTGCCCAATAGACTTGCTTATCTTATTAAATACAGTAGTTGCAATTGTTTCTTTTGCGTCTCTTGTGTAGGTACTGAGTGTTCTGGGCTCTCTGCCAAAAAGACTCTTGTTTTAATTAAGTTTCAGAAATGTTGTATCTTTTTCTGGTGTCTGTGCAGGAGATCAAACTGAAACTCTGACATTTTACAAAAAATCCGGGACTCTGAGCTGAGCTGTCAATATTGGGAAAACAGGACAGTTCGGAGGTACGTTTGAATCTCTACCATTATACCAAGAATCACAAACACCATGGAAAGATTGCTGTATTTCTGTATTTAGATATATCTTCTACATTAAACAAATTTTCACCCCAAATGTATTCCTCAATAAGCTTCATGCTGATTGATACCAATCAAGCAGTGCAGTAGAGAATCAGGAGTCAAGAGCATAGTTGGGGTCACAGGCCGGGTCAAAACCAAGAGTATCGTGGTACAAAAACAGGATCCAAGAGAGTGGTGAATAAACAGGCAAAGGTCAGGACAGGCAGCAAACTAGGAATGGTCAGGGACAGGCAAGACAAACTAGAAATCACACCCAGGAACTATGAAAATAGACCTATGTTGGGCAATGGCAAAAAGGACATGGCACCTTTAAATATTTGAACTTCATGGCTAGCACAATCACGCAAGATGTGCATCAAAAACTCGGAAGCTGCGAGCGCGGCATCAAAGAAGGATCAGCGCGTGTGGAAAAAGGACGCGGGAGGCGTCCCTGCAGCGCTAATCTAGGTACCCTCACAGAAGGGTTGGAAAGAAAAAGGGGGCTGACATTTTACTAAATCCAGTTTTTTCAAGCTCCTATCATCTTCTGCTCTTTATACCGCGAGTCACAGATGCTGCACTATTTTTAGTCCTTCCGGGTATTATTATCCATAGTCCTCAGCGCAGGTTCTCTGTACAGCATACTGCAAGTAATAGGGCCCTCAATCGGATCAGCCCGATATCCCCATCTCAATGTGGGCATATGTGGGAGAGAAGCCAAACGAGCGGATCTCCATGTGTATGGCCTCCTTAAGTCTACTAGAAAATCATATAAACATTAAATAAATCCAATAGGCTGCTTTTGCCTCCAATAAGGATTAATTATATCTTAGTTGGGATCAAGTACAAGCTACTGTTTTATTATTAAACAGAAAAGGGAAATCATTTTTAAAAATTTGGATTATTTGGATAAAATGAAGTCTTTGGGAGACGGCATTTCCTTAATTCACAGCTTTCTGGATAATGGGTTTTTGGATAACGGATCCCATACCTGTACCAAAATATTAATATGTCACATGCGTTCACATCATAGCAATTGACCTACAGAAGTACTGTATTACATGTAGACAGCATTTTGCATTGTGTGCTGATTAAAGGGGTCCTCCACCCAAAGACTCATTTTTGCATTAAGTAAATATAATTTGAAGCAACCTTCCAATATGCATTCATTACAAACTGCAAGTAGTATTAAAGTTATTTGAATGAATGTGTTTTCTACTGAGATCAGTATGTATGTATTTTTATTTTCTGCATTGCTTGTTGTGACTTTTGAAACAATGTATAGCACAAATCAGCTGTGTAACAGATAACTGACTACATTGTTTACACAAATACTGCTTTCCGTTGCCTTCGTATTTCATTAACATTTACAAATAACCACAAACCGCTGAACAGTTGTAATTAGCACCTTTAGGAAAGTTGATTCATGTTACATTTTAATTTTTATGAAAAAGTCGTTTGCGTGATGGGTGCCCATTGCAGTGCTCACTTTTCTAACCCACGCAACATCAAAGTTAAAAAAAAAGTGTGTGTACACTCCCTAATTCAGGGACACCGCACCTCACCAACCATCACATATTTAGTAGTCATTAGCTGGAGTCAGCACTAATTCTTGTTTTGTCTGTAAGTGTTGCTCTTCATTTGGCCTCACCTTGTTAGACCAGTCTGTGTCATTATACCCTCATTCATAGTCCTTTTATTTCTATGGGAACAACATTTCCTGTGTTTTCCCGTTAATTTTTGGAGCCACATTCTTTCTATGGGTGATTGGAACAAGGCAACAATGAAAGTACAAATCTTGGTTCAGTGGATTAAATTGGAGGCGTCAAAGGGCAATCATATTTGCTTTTTCCCTTAAGGTGACCATAGAGGCACCGACTTGCAGTGTCGGACTGGGACACCAGGCCCGGACTGGCAATCTGTGGCTTCTGGCAAATGCCAGAGGGGCTGCTATAAGGTCCCATAGAAAGTCATTATTTAGTGGGCTGGTGGGGGCTGTTTGGGCCTCTGTGTAGGCTGATTGGGCCTCTTTGTACCTGAAATGCCAGGGCCTATTTTAATTCTCAGTCCTGACCTGTGGACCTGAAAAAAAAATACCTGACTTCCTATATATTTATCTTTTTTCCCTACAAATAACATTGGGATCAACCATCATTTTTACCGGCCAGGCTGGTAAAATACCGGCCAGGTGGCAACCCTACCTGTGGGACACCAAGGGCCCACCAAAAAACTTTAGACCAGTGGCCCACTCTCAGTACTATTTGCTTCCTCTCCTCACTCAGCCTCTATTCTCCTAGTCTCTTTTCTTCACACACTATAATCTATTATTCCATCTATTTAGCCTCTGTGTTAAGGAAATAAGGAATGACCATGAAATAGGCCAAGTGTTTAGAAGCAGGAGGGCCCACTGACACCTGGGCCCACCGGGAGTTTTCCTGGTATCCTGGTGGGCCAGTCCGACACTGCCGACTTGGGGGCAAATTTACTAAAGGGGCAAAAATTTGCCAACGTGACGTCATTTTGGTACTTTGCTGATTTACTAGCGTTCGCTGGTGTAACTTCAGTAGCGAAGGAGATAGACTCTAGCGGTACTTCTCTCCCTAACGCCTGGCAAATTTGCGCTCTGGCGAATGGACGTAACTACGCAAATTGACTAAGATGTGAATTTTACTGAACGTTACCTCTTGCGCCAAATTTGCCACCTCAGACCAGGTGAAGTGCAATAGAGTAGGTAGGAGTTCCTAAAAAATTGTTGAAAAGTCCCAAAAAATGCTGGAATCTTTTCCATGTGTAGGGCAATATAACAACTTTTTCTTTTATTAAAGGAGAAGGAAAGCTGTGGAGGCATTTTATTGCCAATAGATTAGCCGCAATAGTGCAAGCTAGAATGCTATATTTATTCTGTAGAATGTTTTACCATACCTGAGTAAAAAGCTCTAGAAACTCTCTGTTTGTTTAGAATAGGAGCTGCAGTATTAATGTGGTGTGACATCACTTCCTGCCTGAGTCTCTCCCTGCTCTGGGCTCAGATTACAGTAGAGAATGGAGGGGGGGGTAAGAGGAGCAAACTGAGCATGCTCTTGCCCAGGGCAATGAGGTTTAAGCTGAAGGCAGGAAGTCTGATACAGAAGCCCATGTGTACACAATAGAAGGAAAGAAATGCAGTATTTCTTTTGACAGGGGACTTAGAACAACATTACTTTGGGGGTTTACTGGTATATTTATATGGGCCTTTCTGATAAGGCTTACTTAGTTTTAACCTTTCCTTCTCCTTTAAGGTTCCCTGGGCTTGTGTAATGTAATGTATTTGCTGCAACATATACGTCCATTAAACTTTAACTTCACGTCGTATGCAAATGAGGCAATGCTAGCGCTACTTCGCTTGCCACAGTAACACTAGCGCAACTTTGCCATCGTTCGGCGCCCTGGACGCAACTTTGCATTTTAGTTAATTAGTATTGTCCTGGCGAATCTACGACTGGCGATGTGTTGCGATGTGAGCGAAGCCGTTGCTGGTGAATTTTCAGAGGTTTGTAAATTTGCCCCTTGGATGTCTTCGATATTGTTCAGGCCGGCTGGAAAATTTTGATCAGGAACCTTTGAAGGCACCCGAACATTGCCCACTGTTTGTGCTGAATGTTCAGATACAGGTTCTATTGTTTCTACGTGTGTATCTGACAATTCAGTTCTTAACACGTTTGTATTGAAAACAAAGAATCTTTCCTGCGACCAATGTTTGAAGGAAAGATTGTAATTGTTACATATCTTTACATTCTGGTGTCAGTGTAGATTCTTGTTGTTGCAGTGTGTCTGTAGCTGGAGGGTTACAGGCTTAAAGGAGAACTAAACCTCCCAATAATAAATACCCCTCCCTGCTTCCCACCAGCATAGGTGATATGTGAAATAGTTGGGGATGTGAAATAGTTGGTTTTTTTTTTGTGGCAATAAAAGAGGGACAGGGGAAATAATGGGGTACGAACCTTAATTTCTAATTTCCCACCTACTTATCACTACAGTTCTGGAGAAGGACAGAGCAGAATGCTCAGAATTCAGGAAGAAGCAAAAGAGAACTCTTTTGGAATGGACAAAATGCATCAGGGACTGCCTCTGTACTGTCCTGTTATGAGTTCTTAAGGTAGATCGCATAATGGCATCATGTGGCAAGAATAGATCGCGAGGTGACAAAGTCTGGCCACTCCTGTTATAGCAGCTACAGTATTGGTCGATACACACACAAAACGTACTGTTGTGTAAAAGATTGCCCACTTATTTGTTGGGTGGTAAACCACCCCCAGTTAGGCCAATGGCACTTGGTCTATCTTTTTTGCAGGTCTGTCCATGTGCTCTGCCTCCTGGAGAGACCAAAGCCTTACCAGCTGTTGCTTCTCCTAGATGTGAGCTGGGTGGGTCAGCCATATGTCAGTAATTACCCTCTCAATATAATCGCCACAGTAACTTGTCCAATTCGAAGCAGACTTTATAGTTATGAGACATCATTGTGAGGGCACATCAGATGGGTGGAATAATTATACCAAATGAAAGTTGGCCAATCCTTGCAGTAATACAGCTTTGTTATGCACACCCAACATTGCATTTAAAGTGCCACTCATCAGGCCAACATAGGAACAGGAATAAAGACATTAGAATACACCTGCATTTACTTTTTCATTCATTCATTCATTATGTTATTTAGAGCACATTACCTGCAAATTAAACAATTATATTTTAGTTCCATAGTATGTGAAGGCTGCTGTAGATATTAGGCTCTGTTTCCAAAAAGCACGTTGTGTTGTATGGCCTGCAGTTGTATAGTTCAGCCTCACAGTCATGCATAGATTAAAGTTCACCATATACTGTATAAATAGATCCACTCATTTGTTAAGGTCACCCAACAATCTTATACAAGACCACTGGTACAGGACCACTTCAACGGCTACTGAGGTCCTAAACAGACAGAATTTTGACTTACCTAGTTGATTCACCCCATACACGGGCCAATAAGTTATTCTGGATATACCTGTATATGACCAGCCTAACTGTATACTTATAGGAGATGGACACCAATGCTAAATGCATTACAATAGATCAAGAACTTTTTCTTGCATTCAGGGTCGGTGTCTCTTCACAGGCTTCAAGGGCAACATTGACTGCGAAAAGTTTTAGGGGGAGCAAATTTCTTGACAAATTGATATTAACAGAAAAACATTAAAATGTAGTGATTTTACCTGTATATGAATGTATCTCCAAGGGAAGAATGTGCAAAATAAAGAATTTAAAACCAGGGGTGTTTCAGGGGTTCCAGCCCTGAGGTGGCCTTTCTGATGCCGCATTGCTAGTGCGGAGAGCTCAGTTGTGCTTAATTCAAAATTAAGTCATTTTGTTTAAAAAAAAAATGATTGTGATTTAGGGTTGTGCATGTCTTGCATTAAATATAATAGTCGCATTTCTCACAACTGACTATTACAATTAAAGAGTAAGTCAAGTAATTGACTAGCATGCTCTCTAATTTTTTCATAAAAGTCAGTATGTTTTGACTGTGTACCTTATTACATTAATCCAATTTCTTTAATAGATGAAGTCATGCTATGCCAGCTCTTTCATGCACTTCTACTTGGCAAAGTTCTTCTCCCATGTAGCTAAGCCAGTGACTAATGACTTTAAAGGGCATTTATGCAACACTGTGACTAGATGTTACCCAGATTAATTGCATAATCATTGTGAAACCCTCATAAATTTTAGGAAGATAACAATGCACAAAATTATAGGGGGCCAACCAGTCACTCTCCCGCTGTACACGTATGGGACATTTTATTCAGAATGCTCGGGACCTGGGGTTTTCTGAATAACAGATTTTTCCATAATTTGGATCTTCATACCTTAAAGGAAAACTATACCCCCAAAATGAACGCTTAAGCAACAGATAGTTCATATCATATTAAGTGGCATATTAAAGAATCTCCCCAAACTGGAATATATATTTAAGTAAATATTGCCCTTTTACATCTCTTGCCTTGAGCCACCATTTCGTGATGGTCTGTGTGCTGTCTCAGAGATCACCTGACCAGAAATACTGCAGCTCTAACTGTAACAGGAAGAAGTGTTGAAGCAAAAGACACAACTCTGTCTGTTAATTGGCTCATGTGACCTAACATGTATGGTTTGTTTGTGAGTACAGTGAATCCTACGATCCCAGGGGGCGGCCCTTATTTTTTAAAATGGCAATTTTCTATTTATGATTACCCATTGGCACATACTACTAGAAAAGTATATTATTATGAAAATGGTTTATTTACATGAAGCAGGGTTTTACATATGAGCTGTTTTATGCAATATCTTTTTATAGAGACCTACATTGTTTGGGGGGTATAGTTTTCCTTTAAGTCTACTTGAAAATAATTTAAACATTAAATAAACCCCAATGTTGCTTCCAATAAGGATTTATTACATCTTAGTTTGGATCATGTACAAGGTACTCTTTTATTGTTGCAGAGAAAAATAAAAATTTGGATTATTTTGATAAATTGGAGTTTATGGGAAATGGCATTTCTGTAATTTGGAGCTTCCTAGATAACAGGTTTCTGTATAATAGATCCCATACCTCTACTGTACTATTCAGTACTGTATGCTGTACCTATTATGATGCACTTATGTCCTCCAAAATATCCCAGTACTTTTGCTTTCTCGGTATAAGGAACTGATGTCACTTCTTGACCTATAATTATGTATCCAAAGCCCGTTCATGCAAAATACACTGGGAAAAAACCCGGTGGGCTCCATTGCCCCTTGAACTCCACTGCTGGCCCCCTGATCGCGGGGTGGTGTTGGATGGGGATTGCAGCTGAGGGCCCAGAGGGGGGTTGTGGCTGGGTGCTGGGGGGAAGTGGGAGCCCCTGAGATGGTGGGCCTCGGACCCTCCAGTCTAACTGTGGCACAATATGTTATGTTATTTTGCAAATTAAATGGTACAGATTTACAGTACTGGTTGTGCATAGAACTATTCTCACGTAGGTGATCCAAACATGTAACTGGGTTGTTTAGATTACTAATGTGATGGGCCAAAGCCCTTTGATCACCAACAAACGGATCAGATACACAGGCATATAGTCCTCAACTAACTGAATTTTTCCACTTGGCCTATCAATATCTGGGAGAGGGAGCTAATAGGAATGCCTAAACCATAGGCAGGCCAAGTCCCTACTCACATATAGTGCTCTAGTTCGGGGGGGGGCTGAATTAGGTATTGTCTTATGGAATTAGCATTCTGGGTAAGGGGTTTCTAAATAACGGAACGCATGCCAATACAACCAAACTATCTTGTATTGAGACATACATGAGTTAAATATGGTTAATAGGAGAAATCAACCGTAAAGTAAAAAAAAAAACCCTACCCCTTACCCTACATAGACTCCCCCTCCCTCCTCCCCCCAGCATAGGTGCTCCCCCGGGCAAATGCCCCTAACTCTTTACTTACCCCTCGGTGCAGATTCTGTCCAGGGAAGTTCCTGGGTGCCATCTTCTTCTCTTCAGTAATAGTCGAGTATAAGCCGACCTGAGTATAAGCCGAGGTACCTAATTTTACCTATGAAAACTGGGAAACGTATTGACTCGAGTATAAGCCTAGAGTGAGAAATGCAGCAGTTTTTAGCTGAAAGAGCAAATGAATGCTCAAAAACATGGTAAAAATGTGCATTGTTTTGTGCCAAAAAGCTAAGGTAAGCACTGTGGGATATAGCTGATATGGCAGGGAAAGTTGTCAGCAGTACAATTAAAGATATTATATCAATGTTTCACAAGTAGAATCCTAGAACCCAGCGACAGGATGCTGGGAGTTTTGTTTCAGCAACTGTTGACATGCACTAGGTTGGCTGTTATATAAGTGTGTTGTGTGAGAGTGGGGCGCAGGGCTTACCTGGGAGTGCGTGCAGGGCTAATCGAGTAGAAAACAAGTGTGCGCTGGTCGTTGATGTCACACTTAATGTGCAGCCGGTGACATCACTCGCAACGTGCCATGTCGAACCCAGCAATCAGGGGCACGCAGCCATTCTCGTTGATCAGCTAGGTATATATTTATACTGACTTGAGTATAAGCTGAGGTAGATTTTTTCAGCTCATTTTGGGTGCTGAAAAACTCGGCTTATACTCGAGTATATATGGTAAGTGCCATATCGGCGCATTCGCAGTTGGAGCAATTTTCTGTTTCTCCTGTAAACTCCACTGGACAGCATCTGCACCTAGGGGTAAGTAAAGAGTTAGGGGCATTTGCCCAGGGGCGGCTAGGCTTGGGGGAGGAGAAAGGATGGTCTATTTAGGGCAAGGGGTGTTTTTTTTTACTTTAGTGTTGAATTCTTCTTTAAGCATTGCTGTCAGTGTCGGACTGGCCCACCAGGATACCAGAAAAACTCCCAGTGGGCCCAGGTGTCAGTGGGACCTCTTGCTTCTAATCATTTGGCCTATTTCATGGTCATTCCCTGTTTCTTTATGGGAAAAATGCTTAATGATGGAAGAATAGAGTAAGTAGAGATAAAAGACTAGGAGAATAAAGAGGTTGAGTGAGGAGGAATCAGTCCGAGACTTCGCTGTGCTGTTGGTTGTTGTGCCTGGCTGGACTAGAAAAATATGTTCCCCCTAAAATTTTATACAGATAAAAAAAAAGACAAAATAAGTGGTATTTTTTTACTTTTAAAATTGTCTTATCTATTTTAATGGTATTTGTAAGGGGCGGGTTGATGACTTGGTTAAACAAATGAACCAATGACAATATGTAATGATGATACATGACCAGGCCCGGACTGGCAATCTGTGGGTTCTGGCAAATGCCAGAGGGGCTGCTATAAGGTCCCATAGAAAGTCAGTATTTAGTGGGCTGGTGGGGGCTGTTTGGGCCTCTGTGTACCTGAAATGCCAGGGCCTATTTTAATTCTCAGTCCGGGCCTGTACATGACTGTACCACACCAAAGTGATTCCCTTCTTTGCCAAGCAAATGATCAGCCCAGGGAGTGGTAAAATACCAGGGAACTATACTGTATAGCCAGTGATACACTCACACATATATAGTACTATTAACCCTTTAGCTTCAGGTGAGAGCAATGCAGACTTTTGGAGATATCCACCCATCCCTGCCCACAGGGGATAGGCTAAATATATCATCATTAAGGTTTATTCATAGTTAAGTTTATTCATAGCAGCTGGGTGGGAACATAAGGAAGGTGTTTGCTCGATGTTCCTGTTATATCAGCATCTTTGTGGAAAATGCCAGTAAAACAAATTCATCTGATGTAGTGAAAAATACTGGAAATACAGAAACACTATGTAAATGAATAAACCACTCCTGTCTAAGATATAATTAATCCTTATTGGAAGCAAAACCAGCCTATTGGCTTTATTTATTGTTTACGTGATTTTATAGTAGATCTAAGGCATGAAGATTCAAATTACGGAAATATCTGTTATCCGGAAAACCCCAAGCATTCTGCATAATAGGTCCCATACCTGTACTAACAAACCTCCATATTTTCCATTGAACAGTCACAGAAAACATGGATCAAACTGTTCCCTTGAGAATGGTGGTGTTGGGAAGTATTTGCCAGGACAGGCTCACATCTGAAGAGAGCTGTTGTGCCTTGTATTTATGTCAAACAAGAGAATCAGCCCCTGATCTCTGTATATTAGCCAACTTTACTCATTATATGTGCTGAAACCTGTGTCAATTTGATAAGCCCAATCAACTCTTCCAATCCCTCATCCTTAAAGGGGAACTTTTGCGAAAATGTAATATAAGCTTCCTCATACTGAAATAAGAAACTTTCTAAATACAATCAATTAAATATTCTGCATTGTTTCTGAAATAATCAAGTTTATCTTCACTATTCCTCTCTCAGCATCTGTTTCTCTTCATTCTCTCTTCATGCAGCAGTTGGGTGTCAGATATTCACTGACAGTTACATCCAATATATCTTATAGGGGGGCTCCTTTTGCCTAGAAGATGTATTAGAGCTCACTCAAATAACTGATTCCAGTACAAACAAAATAACTGCCTTTTGCACAAATTCTGCATGTAGAGAGACATGATGTCTGATGAGTTTAATAGAGTGACCTCTAATACATCTTCTAGGCAAAACTGGTGATATTGGGCTGATCTGATTATTTTGACCATGTGGCTGAGCAGTAGCGTCACTAGAGGGGGGCGGGCCCTGGTGTGTGACGCGCAGCCAGGCCCGCCCCCTCCGTGCAGCCACATTTGTCAGTGGAGCACGGGCTGCCGGGGGGGGGCCCTGAGGTGGTGTGGGCCCTGTCCCGCTCGCACCCCCTGCTCCCCTGGTAGTTCTGCCACCGTGGCTGAGCAACCAGATCACACTGATGGTAAATTCAGGCCATTAATGCATCAAAGAACAAATGTGGTCCTTACCAAAACGTGATCTTAAAACTTGTCTGACAAAATAGGCCCTGGCATTTCAAGTACACAGAGGCCCAAAAAGCCCACTAAATGGTGACTGTCTGTGGCATCTTACATCAGCCCCTCTGGCATTGGCCAGAATCTACAGATTGAAAGCCCAGGTCTGCTGCCAGATCAATATCTGCTGACCTTTGGACAGATACGGGTCAGAGGCCCCATACCCAGGCCAATAAGCTGCCCACGAAAGGACTGAATTAGCAGCTTTTAACAGTCCATATATTGTCACCTTTAAAAACAATTGCCTTTATAGACAGTTCTAAATATTAAGAATCACTTTAGACCTCAATAGCCCTTAATTGTATCCAGCCTATTGTAAGTCCTACTGTGGCTGCAGGTTGTGTGTTTTTCTAGAGTGACAACTCGTTTCCTTTCTTTCTGCTCCATCAGTATCACACAATATACTCACGACAAGCCTTCAGAGCATCTCAAGCTTGATAGAGGAACTGGAATGTTCCCAAAACTTACTGTGATTATCATCTTACTTAATAAAGTTGTTGACTTTACATCACTTTCATTATGGTCCATTACAAAACGATAACCCTTTCAATTTTTGTAGCAAACTCCACTACAGCCAGAATTTCTCATTTACACAAACTTTGTTTTGGTACAGACTAACGTTTCTGGATAGCACGGTACACTTTTCTTCGATGCTCTGGAGTTTGATCCACTGACTTGTTCCTTTCCAAATTGGCTTTATAGTGTCAGGGAATGGGGCTGATACTGAGGGATATTGGGCTATAACTTGGCTTTATATTGTCAGGGAATGGGGCTGATACTGAGGGATATTGGGCTATAACTTGGCTTTATAGTGTCAGGGAATGGGGCTGATACTGAGGGATATTGGGCTATAACTTGGCTTTATAGTGTCAGTCAGGGAATGGGGCTGATACTGAGGGACATTGGGTTATAACAAGGAATGGGGCTGAACTGAGGGTCAGTGGACAGTGTTGGACTGGCCCACAGGGATACCAGGAAAACTCCCAGTGGGCCCAGGTGTAGGTGGGCCCTTGTGCTGTCAAACATTTGGCCTATTTCATGGTCATTCCCTATTTCCATGAAGCTAAATAGATGGAATAATAGTTTATAGTATGTAAAGAATAGAGATTAGAAGAATAGAGGTTGAGTGAGGAAAGGAAGAATAATAATAATAACAATAATAATAGTACTGAGAGTGGCCCCTGATCTAAGGTTGCTGGTTGGGCCTCTGGTGTCCCAGTCTGACACTGTCAGTGGGTAGAGGAAGGTATTAGGTAACAGAAAGCTGTTGTTGTGGCACTAGTACAATGGTTTGGGAGTTGTAGTTCAGTAACAGGAGGGAGTGGATTAGTGAAACGTCAGGATTAAACTGTCCCTTGTGATTTCAGAAGCCAAAGCAGATGACAGAGATTCACTATGAGCCTCTCTCCTGTCAGACACAGAAACTCCTCCTCCTTTGGCTCCTCCCTCTCCCCGGCTGGTGGGAAGGTTTTCCAGGTCCCTGTGTTCTCTGCTGCTGGTGGAGTTGGACTCAAACCTCCCCTCCTCCCTCCCGGGCTCCAGCTGATCCGGTGCCCCCGCAGCCTTTGCTTCTCCGTGTGAGGCTTCTGTACAAGATGGCGGGATCCCTGGTTGAAAGTGAAGCGCTGGTAAGTTCTATTAATCACCGACACTATTGGCGCTTCATAAGCACCGGGAATGTACCAAGTGAGGTGTGTGTGGGGGGGGGGGGGGGGTTGTGCCACTTTACAGGTGTCGCGGGATCCTTAATGTTGTCCTGTGTGACCTGAGCACCGTGTTATGTGCGGGAGCTGCCACACAATACAATACACATTCGGGTGACATATATTGTAGCGGGTTTTACACTAACAAATGTAATCAATCACAACTGCAACAAATCTGCATTATGTATCGGTGTGTGGAGAGAAGCACCCCCCATTCATCGGTGGACTCTTCCCTTGTGCAAACTATAGCCAATGCCAGTGCCATGAACTGGAACAAACCAATGTAGAGATTTGAGGGTAAAATAGAGGCAATTCCTATGCACACACTGTACCAGCCCATCAGCTTTATTTACAGGAGGGTTGAAATGACTCCACTCACATTACTGACCTGTTACACTTTATTATCACTGACACATTCAACTGGTTCAACAAAAAAGCATCACAATTTGGGGAAAATTAATTGGAATATTCCTCTTCTGGCCAAATCTGTGTGTGTGGGAGGAGCCCTGAGTGACATTGACTTCTTCTTTGTGACTAAAACTTCCAGGGCCCCCCAGTAACACCTCATGTGCTCCCCTCAATCTTCCCTCAGTCATATACTTGGAATTGACATGGAATCTGCTCCGCCATTTGGATCTCACTACTTGTGAGGCACAAAGTCGCTTCTGTTGTTTGTACAAATACAAGACATTCGTCTGCACTCAACTCGTTATCAATATATTTAGGACATTGAGACACTTTGTGCCTTAAGCTACTGAAAAATGCCTTTCCCTTTAAACAAAACAGGGATTGTTTGTCCATATATTGCAATATATTTAATAATAAACTCATCCCATATCTGGCCAGTCCTACACTCAATTTACATCTGATTCATTAACAATTCTATTGCTTCATTATACATTTTACACAGGGACTAATGAAGCAATAGAATTTCTTAATGAATCCAATGCAATTTGAGTGTAGGACTGGCCAGATACGGGATGACTTCACACACCTTAAGCTGGCCACAGACGCAAAGATCCAATCGTACGTATCAATGTACCATCGGACTTTACCATCTCCCAACCCGCCATTAACCATTCAGATCAAATTCTTCCAATTCCGACCAAATAAAGTTAAAGAACAGATCAGCCGATGTTCTGCCCCTGACAGCAATCGTACGATAGATAAAGCTAGTGACAGTCTCCCACTGAAAATCGTACGATCGGCAATACACGCAGAGATATTATCAGCAGCCGACAGAAATTTTCTAACCTGACCAAACGACCGATCTCCGCCAGACGAAGAATGTCGGGACTCTCCACACACGATCCGAAAATCATACGAATCCTCAATTCATACGATGAGATCTTTGCGTCTATGGCCAGCTTTAGTAAATAAACCCCACGTGTTTCTGACATTGTAGGAGCACTAATGAAAAGGACTGACATTATTAGGGCCCCAGAACCGTGGAGCTGTCCCAATCAGGACCGTGAGAATGGGCTGTTAGAAAGGAATTAGTCTCCAGTAGATTTGCTTTAATCCCCTGTGTCTCTTGCGCTTCTCTGTTTTGCATTTATCATTTTCTGAAGTGTAACCTTGGAAAGCACACGTAAGGCACCACATAAATAAATATTATCCTTACGTGCAGAGAAACACACCTTTCAATTTGCGATTGGACTTCATTCTTTGATCCAAATTCCTCAACATAAAAAAGCCTGGTTAATCTAACCTAGTTGTGTTACCCTTCAACATATCTTTCTGATTATTTTCCTATTGTTTCAGAAATGAGCCAGTTACTGCTTTCCACGCCAGCCCCATGCTCCCTGCAATCATGAGGTGAAACCGATCAGTAAGGGTAAGGGCGATTTGGGGAGATTTAATCGCCTGTCGACTTATCACCTCTTCTTTGGGGCGACTAATCTCCCTGAACGGCATCCGCCGGCTAAAATGTAAATCTCTGGCGGGATGGCACTTGGAGCGATACGTTTTCCGAAGTCGCCCAAAATTGCCTCACGAGGAAACTTCAGGTGACTTCGGAAAACGAATCGCTCCGAGTGCCATCTTGCCAGTGATTTACATCTTAGCGTCTAATCTCCCCGAATCTGCCTGTGTGCCCTGACCCTTAGAGGCTTAGAAACCGCATTTAGTTTAGCTCAGTAAAACAAGAGGTTCTCCATGTCCTACTGATATTTAGTTCTAGCAGCATAGTACGCCATTTCACACAGACCAGGGGGCTAATAAACTGACATTTCAGGTTGGTGGAAAGCGTCTGTGATCACTTTATGTGGCACCCATTCACTTCAATGCTGAACTTGCAAAAGTGCTGGTTATAGATTGACCTGGACACCTCTGAATATCATTTTGTTAAGTGGAACTTTTTAGGGGTGCTGTTTCTGTATGAGAGTGTATTTTCTCTTAGCGCTGATGGGTATGTTGAGTATACTACGTCTCGCCCAGTATTTATAGTAATCTGCTTGCAGTCACCACATGGCATGCCACGTGTTTTAACTGAACATTAGACACGGAGTACAGCATAAGCTGGCAGCAGTGCAAAGTACAACATCTGGGAATGTTGTTGGAATTAAAATAATAGATGGAGAAGTGCCTTTTAATTGTGAGTCTAGGAAAACTTTTTGTTTTTAGGATAACATAGTCTTTCAATTCTTGGCTTGTTTTAATGCATACCTAAAATTCATGTCAGACGCACATAGAACATGGGTTGGAAGTTATTCCTACATGACAGTTTGTGCCCTAGGGAACATTTTATAAGGATTTACGTTGAAAGGAATTTAACATTAGTGTGTTCTAGAATATGCCACTTTATTTACCTTCCTGTTGCTAGGAATATTTCAGTAAAACCTGAACTCAACTCAGAGCCAAGAGACTTTACCTTAAAACATATTACTACCTGTACAGAGGAACTCGGCTCAACTCTAATACAAATTTCTAAGGACGGGTTCAAGGTCATAAAATAAAATATTTAATTCTAAAATGGCAAGTAAATTAAGGCCACAGTGATAAGTTGCTCGACACTTTATCCATGTCTTAACACTATACAAGCCACACCATGTTTATTAAGGATCCAAATTTTGTCGTTATACGGCAAATGATCACTGCATTAAAAAGTTCTCATTTTGATTGATAACAAATGTAAGAAATAGAAATGCACCAACCAAGACTAAAGCAGTCATTTATGAATGCAAGTGCATTGTACAAAGTGCAATTTCGGATGCATATTCTACCAAAATCCCAACTTCGTTGCGGCTACAAGGCGTTTCGCATCTGATGCAGTTGTGCCAATATGAGTGCAGTAGCAGCTGCATTTTGACACAAATCAGATGTAATTCCACTGAAAATTGCTAGAATGGTGTAATTTTTGATGCTCGGCCTCTAAATGGCATCTCAGTGTAATTTTTTACGCACTGTGTTAACAAGCCCACAGTCCTGGTATAACCGCCATCTTGAGGGTGACAGTAGCTCCTGTTTTCCAATAGGTTTGCTTGTGTGCAATTTGGAACAGGAGGCGGTTGGAAACACTGGCGTTCAGCAAATGTGTTGGGAATAATGATGTGGGGCCGTCCCGATACCCGTGGGTTTGGGCTGACCTCAAACCCCCCTTTGTGGGTGGCAGGCAGGTCCGGGTCGAGCTCTTCCACCTGCTCTCCCCGCCTGCCACCTTCAACTGCCGGCTTCCGGCTTTATAGCTGCACGCCTGCTTGCCCCGCCCCTTTTGTGACGCCATCGGTGGGGCGCGTTGGCGCAGCTCTTTAAAGGGAAGATTGTTGGACACATAGTTATAGTAAGATAGGTTGAAAAAAGACACACGTCCATCAAGTTCAACCTTTTCACTTTTTTTAACCTGCCTAACTGCCAGTTAGTCCCTGGATCAACTTATACTATGAGCTATGACACAAATGAATGGTGTGGTGGTAAATGAGCCATGTAATACAAGGCACTAAGTTTGCCCAAGAGTAGTAACTCATAGCAACCAATGAGATGACCAGTAAATGCGGTCTGCTGATTAGTTGCTATGGGTTACTGCTCCTAGGCAAACTTATTGCCTTTTACTACTACTACCATTGCCTGACTCAATATCTCAATATCCCACCTGTACAAAAGGGAACAAACCTCAGCACACAGTTTGTGTAAATCATTTTATAAAATGTATAACAACATCCAGTCTTTGGAATAAAAGAGGGTTTAAGTAACTAAGTCATATTTAGAAAGTGTGTGTGGCAACGATGCTCTGCTATTGCTAAACAGGATGATATTATTGGGCAGAGCATAAAGTATAGACACTCTCGTTTTTTCATTTTTGAGTTGGACAGATCTATAGCATTATTGTATAAAATCTTCTGTTTTTTTTTTGTTTTTTTACTAAACTGCAAAGTCAACATTTTGTTTTGATTATAAGTTATAAAAAGCATCAAGATGCACTTTGTAAGCTGCCATTTTTTTTATTTAGTTCAGCCCACTGTTTGGGTCTTTGACTGTATCTATGCTGTTTTAAAGGAGAAGGAACGTCTTCTTCCACTTGGGGGTGCTAAATGTTAGGTACCCCCAAATGAATGTATTTACTTACCTTCTCCATATCAGCAGAAATCTGCACCACAGAGCAATCCTCTTCCGACTTCGGGGTAAATGCATGCGTAGTAGCGACTTCTTAGTTCGGCTTTTCCATCTACTGCGCATCCGCGAGAATAAAGAAGAAGCCGGAAGAGAATCGATTTAGTGCACCCGGTGTGCGAAGCACGAAAATAGCATTGACAGTAACTTAAATTCGCAATTTGTGAAACCATTTTGTGAATATTTTCTCCGCCACCAAAGTTGTAGCGTAATTCGAACGCAGAATGTGCTAATAAATGTTCACAATTTGCGATTTTTGACATACTTAAAAAACTCTTATAGACATTCGCATTCCGAAAATAAATTTGCAAATCTGTTTGCACACTTTTATTCAGCTTTAGAAATATAACCATGCGCAGGGCAAATACTGTATATTCACTGTGCGAACCAATCTGCCCTGTGGCTTTTCAGCATAGAATTAAAAATAAAACCAGTTTTGCATTTAATTTTTCCCCAGACTTAGCATTTGTGTCCCAAGCTTTGTGGAAAAAATATTATTTTCCAGCTGTGGGAAACAACTGTTTTCATATTTCTGCGACTCAAAATAAATGATAATCAAAATAATTGTCCATATTCAGAATTTTCATGCAGTTATGTAATAAAAGGCACTAAGTTTGTCCAGGAGCAATAACCAATGAGAAGGTAGCATTTAATGGTCACCTGTTTAAAAGCAAACCTCTTATTGGTTGCCACGATTTGTTGCTCCTGGGCAAAATGACTGCATTTTATTACATTTGGGGGCATGTCTGCTAAATATACATATGCATTTGTTTCATTGCAGAAAGTGACATTTTACAGTTTCCGAGATGTTTCAGTGGCTATAATCCTTATTATTTAGCCCTGATGCAACATTTTAATTTTCTGCAGATACAGAAACCTGGTAATTATCACAGTCGCATGACTGCTGATTGCGTGTTTGCTGCCTGCACATTACATTTGATGTGCCATATTACTCTGTTCTTATAATCCTATAATATATACAATATTCTTGCCAACTGCAACTGCAACTCAGGTGATCCTTCTCTAAATGAAACCCTACCCTCGCTATCCTCATGCCTCAACAGAACAATGAAATGGTGGATAATCTCAGATTTTATTCTAAATATCTCCTTACTTCTTCTGTACTGATTGATTTGTATATTTTTGTATATTTTTCTCTTTCAGCAGATGGGCGTTAGACGTTTGAGCAGTCCCTTGACATCACCTGTACAAGCTGAGGTTTATTTTCCACGGCTGGTAAGCAATCTATTTCTTTTTTTTATTAACCAAGAATTTTGTGTGGATTAGGGACCTATTTACATAGAGAAACAACAATTTGGTGCTGCGCCAGGGACTGAAAAGGGGATCATCAAGGGGTGTTTGTACCTTCAGCTAAAATGTGGTGTTAGAGTTCACATCCAGACACAAGGCCGGTGTATGATTTCAGTATACTTACATATTGACAAGAATCCTGTAGAAATTAGCAACGTATGCCGTGTCAGAAGCACAATGAATCATTTTTCACCCAATACAGATAACTGTTTATAGGTGGCAATTATTGCCGGAACACGTCACAATTTTGTGTACATGTTGTTCTGGCAATGGGGCAAAGCTAAGCAAACTAATAATAAAGTGCATCCAGGCTCGGACTGGGGGGTCCGGGGCTGCTGTCCTAGGGCCCCCCTCTGCTCCCCACTCAAGCGCATGCATGCTCACTATGTTTTTGCTGCGACCGTCCCGAAGAAGGTAGGTTGCGGCAGGAAGAAGCCCCACAGGGTGTGAATCTGGGTCCGACCCAGAATGTGCTTGAACTAATGCATTTATATGAAAAATGTTCAAGTGAAATATCAAGGGTCAGTATGATTGGTTACATCTGTCATACACCCATGCTAGATCTGGGCTTTTTTTTTTTTTTTTTGATACAATATGTCACCCAATGCTAAGGGGTTAATGTGGATGTTTATTATGTTTTCAAGTGTCCTTTAAAGGGGTTGATCACCTTTGAGTTAACATGTAGTATGATGTAGAGAGTTTTGAGACGATTTGCAATTGGATTTCATTTTTTATTATTTGTGGGTTTTGAGTTATTTAGCTTTTTATTCAGTAGCTCTCCAATTTGTAATTTCAGCAATCTGGTTGCTAGGGTCCAAATTACCCTAGAAACCAACGAAGACTGGACTGGAATATGAATAGGAGAGGACCTGAATAGAAACATGAGAAATAAAAAGTAGCAATAACAGTAAATTTGTAGCTTAAGGGCAGAGACACACAGTCATATTCGGGGAGATTAGTCGCCTGCCAACAAATCTCCTCTTCTTCGGGGTGACTAATCTCCCCGAACTGCCTCCCGCTGGCTAGAATGTAAATCGCCGGCAGGATGGCAATTGGTGTGCTTTGGTTTCTGAAGTCGCCGGAAGTTGCCTCACGGGGAAACTTCGGGCAACTTTGGAAAATGAATCGCTCCGAGTGCCATCCAGCCGGCAATTTACCGTACATTCTAGCCGGCGGGAGGCAGTTCGGGGAGATTAGTCGCCCGAATAAGAGATTTATCGCCGTGCGACTAATCTCCCCGAATCTGAGCGTGTGTCTCTGCCCTTACAGAGCATTTGTTTTTTAGATGGGATGAGTGACCCCCATCTGAAAAGTGGAAAGAGATACGAAGGAAAGGCAAATAATTTAAAAATAAATAATGGAGATCAATTGAAAAGTTGATTGGCCATTCTATAAAATAGTAAAAGTTAACATAAAAGCAAACCACTTAGTTCTAACCATAATAATTACAAATGCCAGCTCGACTGATGTATCTTTGCCCTTTTTACTGTTCCCTTTCTGTTGTATCCTTTTGTTAACAATGTGTATATGTTAAAAAATCAAAAAAAAACCTGATCCCTCGCTAATGTCAACAACATGCTGCTTCCACTACTGGAGAGGAACAATATGAATATACTGATGTACATATTTTATTTATTAAAATCAATCTGCTGTCCATATGGATGGGACACAAAGAAATAAATCCCCAAACAGTGACCTTCTTCACTACACAAAGTCCACTCTATAGTGAGAGGTTGGCCAAGTTTTCCACTGCTTTGCCCAAACGCAGCAAATCCTATGGGAAAGCTTCCCCCCACCCCCACTCACTCTGCGTCTCATTAAACACACAAATGTAGACACATACACAGAAAATCTGCCTGGACTAAAGCTGCTATTTTACACTTTCTTTTCATTCTTTTAGACTGATAATAAAGTCATGGACTTGTGTGTTCTTCATATAGTGACCAGGCGCTCTCTCATTAGACCAGCTTGTGTTCTGAAGTCACTGTGCCAATTCCAGGAATACAACAACCACAACTTATGAATTGCAGATCATCTAGCCCAAGAGATTTATTTATAGCATTAGTTCGGCAGCCTCTGTAAATAAATAAATTCAGTGCTAATGATTTGAGTCGTAGAAGAGTTGCTTCACATACTGGGGTTGCTATACCTGCTACCCACGGCAACAAATCAATTATTTGCTTTATTTTCTGTCTTGTACTAGACCAGTGATCCCCAACCAGTAGCTCGTGAGTAACATGTTGCTCCCCAACCCCTTGGCTGTTGCTCCCAGTGGTCTCAAAGCAGGTGATTATTTTTGAATTCCAGGCTTAGAGGCAAGTTTTGGTTGTATAAAAACCAGATGTACTGCCAAACAGAACCTCAATTTAGGTTGACAATCCACATAGGGACTACCAAATAGGCAATCACAGCCCTTGTTTGGCACCCCAAGAACATTTTTCATGCTTGTGTTGCTCCCCAACTTCTTTTACTTCTGAATGTTGCTCACGGGTTCTAAAGGTTGGGGATCCCTGTACTAGACTATCCATAGGTCATTGCTGAAAGGTTACTATTGGCAAGTGCACCTGTGCATAACTGAGCTCTACAGCATCTAAGTACCTGAATAAATTGGGGGATTTGTGCCCTAAATGAAATGTTTTGTGATCAGACCACTAGAGGTTGGTTTTCCATTCCTGTGATTAAACACTATATAGTAAGCTACATGCTTTACAGTAAGTGCAGCCTCATCCCTAACCAACCCTCACTTACCTCTAGTGGACCCACATCCATCCAACTTGTGTACCCTTACATTATTCTTAACTAGGGATGCACCAAATCCAGGATTCAGTATGGAATTTCAGCAAGATTCGGAGAATCCTTGTGCCTGCCCGAACCGAATCTGAATCCTAATTTGCATATGTAAATTCGGGTAGGTTAGGGAAATCACATGACTTTTCATCACAAAAGAGACATTTTTTCCACTTTTTACTTTCCTGACCCTAATCTTTCACCGAGGATTAGGGGATTCGACCGAATGCCAAATAGTGCATCCCTATTCTCAACCCAAACCTCATCCAAATGTCATGTAGGGGGCCTTTCACTGATGTCCCCAAGGGAGTGAGGGAGCTAAAACTTCCTGAACCTGCATTAGCATCCCTATTTTGTGACCCGGACCTGCTCAACCCATGAGTTTTGCATGTATTGGATATACCCCAACAGTACAGGTATGGGACTTGTTATCTAGAATGCTCAGAACCTGGGGTTTTCTGGATAACAGGCCTTTCCGTAATTTGGATCTTCATACCTTAAGTCTACTAGAAAACATGAAATAAACCCAATAGGCTGGTTTTGCTTCCAATAAGCATTAATTATATCTTTGTTTCGATCATGTACAAGATACTGTTTTATTATTACACAGAAAAAGGGAAATGTTTTTAAAAATTTGCATAAATGGAGTCGAACTTTCCGTAATTCAGAGCTCTCTGGATAACGGGTTTCTGGATAACGGATCCCATACTGTACCAATCCTTCACTATACTGTGTTTAGCACAGACCTTTTAAGACCTGTGTTTTTTGAGTTTAAAGGTTCACTTTAAAATTAACTTTTATTAGTGCGACTGCGTTTCATTCTTTCGCACCAGCTCAGGTTCTCAAGTTAAATTCATTGGGGGGATCAGCAGCAAATCTGCAGTGGTAATGCTGTTCCTTGTCTTTTAAAATGGTCTTTAGTTTACCCTGAGAACCAGGCAGTGATTTTGTAGACTGGGAGGTAAGTAGGAGAACAAAAAGATAAATAATAAAAATGCAACTATCTAGTCTCTGGATTAATCATCAGTAACTAGCATAACAAAATGGAGATCAACTGCAAATGAAATATCCCTGTCTGCAGCAAAAGCACTGGGTTAATATTAGACAGGAATAACATAGGGTTTTCCTTTCTCTATGTTACCAATAGTATACATGACAATGAGAGGAGAGAGATATAAAACAATGGTAGTAATATGTAACTTAAACGTAGCTGACAATGCTCTTTGAAGGGCAAAATAAAGCTCTTTGTAACTATAAGCTTATTTTATTGGGGGAACTGTGATGCTTCCCAAGGCCAGCAGCCTTACACCTCTGATTTTACAGAAATGTATTCAACCCCTTGTTACTTTTCTGGTGCCTGTTATGCAATCCTACCCCTGCATAGGAAGAAGTATAAAAAGCATAAAGAGGTTGGTTATCTTATAGGCCACTGAGACCTGACCTTGATTGCATTTCATTTTTTGGCCAATCCATAGATAGACGATATATATAAATAAAATATAAGATGGCAAGTAAATGGCGGCTAAGATTACTCATGGCCTGAATAACAAAGCACATCAGGAAAGCCTTGAAGACATAGATGTACAATTTAGAAGAGAGAATGGAGAGAGCTGATATATATGAAACTTTCAAATCTATCAGGGGAATTAAAGGGATACCAGCAATGGGAAAACATGTTTTTTTTCAAAACACATCAGTTTATAGTGCTGCTCCAGCAGAATTCTGCACTGAAATCCATTTTTCAAAAGAGCAAACAGATTTGTTTTATATTTAAATTTTGAATTCTGACATGGGGCTAGACATATTGTCAATTTCCCAGCTGCCCCCAGTCATGTGACTTGTGCTCTGATAAACTTCAATCACTCTTTACTGCTGTACTGCAAGTTGGTCTGATATCACCCCCTCCCTTCAATTCAATTTGATGTTTCTATATTATATTTTCGCATATCCCACAAAGTTATTGAATATTATGTGATAGAGGAAGATATGCTGACATTGTATAAATAAATTATGTAAACTTGATGGAGACACTCCGATCCTCCCGCCCACTTCCCATCCTGCCTCCACCCACTCTGTGCCGACATGCGCCCCCCCTTCCTTGCCGCAGGTAAGTGAGCAGCTGGGAGGTTTGATTATTAGCTATAGAGGGCGCAAACCTTCCTTTATGGTTATGCCGCTGCATGCACTCTGCAAATATTATCTGTAAATAGCACCTGATTTATAAAAACTGCAAACACAAAATTGTATCTTTTGATGCATCGCACACAACTGTGGTGCACATAACTTACTACTTGGCAGCAATGATCCTAGAATTTTGGGAAAATGCTGCATTGTGGGGGAAAAAACATGATGAATTGCTTACAAAAATTACACCTTTCACAGTGTAGGCCATGCAGATGTTTGTATCTTTATATCAGAATACAGCTCCATTCTTGATGAAAAGTGTACAATATGCGGTGATGTATTTGTGTGACACCAAAAGTAATGCTTTCACTCTAGTACACAAACTAAACATGCTGCCCGCTGAAATGCAATTCATTTGTTTGTACAGACACACATATAGACACACACACAGACAGACAGACACACACACAGACACACACACAGACACACACACAGACAGACACACACACAGACACACACACACACAGACACACACACACACAGACACACACACACAGACACACACACACAGACACACACACACAGACACACACACACACAGACACACACACACACAGAGAGACACACACACACACACACACACAGACACACACACACAGACACACACACACAGACACACACACACACACAGACACACACACACACACAGACACACACACACACAGAGAGACACACACACACACACACAGACACACACACACAGACAGACACACACACACACACACAGACACACACACACACACAGACACACACACAGACACACACAGACAGACAGACACATTCCAAATGTTAATTGTACATGTCTGAAATGTGTTTCTTTTTTGGATGAAATGAAACCTTGTGTTTTATTTCAGACAGTTCCATTCTGTGGTCATATAAAAGGAGGCCTGAGACCAGGAAAGAAAATCCTTATTATGGGAATTGTTAACCTGGAGCCAAAGAGGTAAAAAACCCACGGTCAGAAATGTCCTATTGATTTGCTTTGTCCCTATAATTTGTGCTCACGTGTCTCTACACTCAGCTGCCACCTCCTATTGCTGAGAAGTGAAAAGCACAAGAGGTTGTTATCTTTGTACTTACAGTTGCTTCTCCATCTACATCATTGAGCACATTGTGATATCATTACCCGACCGCAAACCAAAACAGATTTTTCCCCATAATCCCTTTTTTTCCCCATAGTTTTCTCAATCCCATCA
>CM076681.1:145297795-145635295 GCA_038501925.1 Xenopus petersii | reverse complement strand
TCATGCCAAAATCTTGTTTATTTTCCAGAATGGGGGACCTGATGCCAAAGCCCACACACTGGCTTCACAATTAGATAGTGAGGAGGGAGTGGGAAAGTGACATGTAGCAAGTGCAGAATCAAAAGTGAAAGTAATTGCCTAAGGCATGGAGGAGGGGAAAACAAGATGTGATTAAAGGAGAAGGAAAGCTACAGAGCCATTTTATTGCCAATAGATTAGCTGCAATAGTGCAAGCTAGAATGCTATATTTATTCTGTAGAATGTTTTACCATACCTGAGTAAAAAGCTCTAGAAACTCTCTGTTTGTTTAGGATAGCAGCTGCAGTATTAATGTGGTGTGACATCACTTCCTGCCTGAGTCTCTCCCTGCTCTGGGCTCAGATTACAGTAGAGAAGGGAGGGGGGGGAGAGGAGCAAACTGAGCATGCTCTTGCCCAGGGCAATGAGGTTTAAGCTGAAGGCAGGAAGTCTGATACAGAAGCCCATGAGTACACAATAGAAGGAAAGAAATGTGCTGTTTCTTTTGACAGGGGACTCAGAGCAACATTACTTTGGGGGTTTACTGGTATATTTAGATGGACCTTTCTAATAAGGCTTACTTAGTTTTAACCTTTCCTTCTCCTTTAACAACTGAGATTTTTAAACTAGTTTATATAACAAGTATGGATGTTTTAATAAAGAAAAAAAAATTGGGTTTCATGTTTAATTTGAAAAGGACTTTTATTATACAGCTTTTTATGTCTGGGTGACAGGTCCCCTTTAAGCTGCCGATTGAGCGATTATATCTGCCTGTGTATGGGACCCTCAGAGGGGTCTGTCTGACCAGTGCCTGGCTGAAAATCAGACAGATATCAGTTGCGCAGGTTTAAAAATCACATCAGGGAGATGATTAAACTAAATCAACTCATCAGTTTGCTCCATGTCCCGATGGCCTTGCATTTCCCATTGTATGGCCAGCTTTAGGGCAGTAACACATGCTAAGATTCCAGGGAGATTAGTCGCCCAGCGACAAACCCCCTCTTCTTCGGGCTACTAATCTCCCTGAAATGCCTTTCGGAACGCTTCATTTTCTGAATTTGCCTCACGAAGAAACTTCGGAAAACGAATTGCTCCGAGTGCCATTCCGCCGGCGATTTACATTCTAGCCGGCGGGAGGCAGTTCGGGGAGATTAGTTGCCCGAAGAAAAGGAGATTTGTCGCTGGGCGACTTATCTCCCCGAATCTTAGCATGTGTCACTGCACTGGTACAGAAGCGCAAAACATCATGCACAATATTTCTAACTACTTCTTTAGTTAGGCTTTACTTCTCCTTTAACTGGATACCATTCTGCTAAAAATCTATCAGGCAGATTAGAGAATGTGACAAGGACTTGATACATTGATGTGGTCTTCTCCTCACGTCTCCATAGACCCACAGTATATTGTAATTACGAGTCTGGGGGCTATAGGATCAAATCAGCCCAATGTGGCTCAGTGTGTAGGTGGCCAAATCAGGTCAAGCTCCTTCATTTAACAATGTTGCCAAACCAGGATCTCCTCCTGTGTATTCTCAGCGTAACACACTCTTTGACATTCTGTTTGTTCATCCCTAACATTGTGTATTATAAGAAATAAGGAGCATTGTAGCCACCAGATTGCAATCTATATGATGTTTTAAACAGACAATGGAATTTTCCTTGTCTTTCTCGTTGCAGGTAGAGATACACTGTGAGCACCCTCAATTCAGGATAATTGTGGACGGACATCAGCTCTTTGACTTTTATCATCGCGTCGAGAGCCTTTCAGCCATTAATACAATTAAAATCAATGGTGACCTACAACTGACCAAACTTGGTTGACGATTGACTATGTTCCCACCCCAGCGGTGGACGAGTACAACCAACGCAAGGTCACAAGCAGCGCAGTTCATTGTGTCCTCAACACCAAGACCTTGTATTTACTCCTGCGAGTAACAGGCCGAGGGACAATAGTCACAGAGAGACGTTTTATCTGATTATTTTAATTGACCGTGTGGTACATTACAGACGGCTGCCACGTATATTACCAACAATTAGTCTTTATTTTTTGACCTGGACTATAATGAACTGGAAACTGCAAGTTACATGACTTGTGCTTCTTCTTTTTTAGCCTTTTTTGTTTGTTCTGGATTAAATCTGCCACTGCCACCATGCAGCCAATGAATGAAAGGGATTTTAACTGTCTGCCTTTCATTGATTGGCTATCAAAGGCATCTTCATTTTATTTTTGTTTTATTTTTTTATAGCATGTAGCCAGTAAATATATTTTTTGGCAAAGGTGAAAAAATGCTTTAATAGTATAATACCAGAAGGCCCTTACATTTTGCTCTTGGGACTAATGGGCTTGCAGTGTTGCAAAAAAAAAGGGTAATATATAATCATTTTTTTAACAAGTAACAACATTCAGTCAAACATAAAAAAAAACAATTTATTTGTAAAAACATTGTTTTTGCACTGAAGTCTAGCGCAATAATATATTTACCGTATATACTTGAGTATAAGCCGAGGTACCTAATTTTACCTCCAAAAACTGTGAAAGCTTATTGACTCGAGTATAAGCCTAGGGTGAGCAATGCAGCAGCTTCTGGTAAGTTTCAATCAAAAAATTGAGGGTTTCTGCTCCCATAGGAGGTGCCGGCGACTCGTTTTTGGATGCCGGCGACCATTCTTGGAGACTATTCTTGGGCGCCGGCGACTGTTCTTACACGCCGACGACCGTTTTTGCGCTTGACCCGATTATAAGCCGAGGTAGAGTTTTACAGCATATTTTGGGGGCTGAAATACCCAGCTTATACTCGAGTATATACGGTATATTTAGTCAGGGTATTTGCATAGAATGTATAGTAAGTTTTTTTTGCACTGTGTATTGTTGACACCACTTTGATGGTAATTTATTTATCTATTGTATGTAGCAACAGAACAATCTGCATTATTCTCTGCCACTGAGATAAAGTCTGTAACCACTTAGAATGTAAGAATGTGCTTTTGAGTCAACGTTCATCCACGTCTCATCTCATGACCTTGATTTAACGTAGGTATGTGGACTATAGTTAGCTAAACCGGATGATTCCGGGTAATGAATGTGATTTTCATGCTTTTTACATTTTTTGTAACAACGAGTATTAAGAAATGACAAAAAAAAAATGGCAGCATTGTCTTAAGAACTCAGACAGTGGTTCCAAAAACCCCAATATCTATTCTGAGAATAAAAACATTGCAACTCAAGTTGATGAAGAGAATGATGCTGAGTATGGGAATCGGGGAGATGAATTCTGTAGTTGGTTCTCTTAATAGAATTGTCACTGTATGTGCCACTAAAGTGCCACGGGAGATATTGCATCGATGACCTTTCATTTGTTTAGGAAATAGAACCCCCACCCCTAAATTGCTTTACTCTCCTAACCCTGATGGGCTCTCTTGCACGGAAGGCTTAACAAAACAAGAAAACTCAGCTTGGTAGCTCAAATTTATATTAATCAACGCAAAATGCAGATAGAGAATAACTGCACACGAGCAAAGGGAACGAGGTAGGAAGAAGTGCCTATATAACTGAAAAAATGTGGCCGTCTTCCTTCATCCCGACTTAAATGCACTGTCTGGTGCCTAAAATACATCTGTGACTATAGTATCGCAGCACAAAACAATGAGGGACTAGTCGGCAGTGCCAGGCTGTGGCAGAAAGGCCCCAATGCAAGTTGACTGCAAATGTATGCCTTGCCCCTCCCCCTGCACGTGTGTATACTGAGACAAGAGAGAGAGTTAGGGGCAGATTGAGAGGACCAGCATCAAATACCAGCAACCAACTATCATCCAGGGCCATAAACAAGGGGTTGGCAGACTGAAGAGATATGTGACTAGCAGATCTCCCCACCAACTGTTGTGCTCTAGGCACGTGCCTCTTCTGTCTACAACTAGTTTCAGTCCTGGTCAGGGCCAGAATTAGGGGTAGGCACAATGATAAGGGGGTGCTGGACAGCTACCTCTAAAATTAACTTCTGCCTACCCCTCTTATCTAGTGAAAGTAATTTTAAAACAACTGGACTTGCTTCGTAATCACTACTCATCCGAGCAGCTTCTTCAGTACAACTGACTGGTGTGGGAAGTTCTCGGCATATAAACTCTTCCACTAATCCAATCACAGCGGCACATTCAGGTGACATCTGAAATTCACAGAGGTGTGATTATGTGTAGTTACTGTGATAGGATTATCCAATGAAACCTAGATACAGGAGTTACTTGTGAGAGTTACATGAATGGATGTTTGAAGTGTTCTGAAACCGTCGGGGTACAGATGTTAGAACAGCATTGTATGTAGCAGACAGGTGGTGTCGAAGGCCCCCGCCTCTGTTCAGGGATGGTTTCTCCACCTTTACATGAATCGCCTCGTTCAAACCAGCGTCTTCTTTATCCAAGATTTGGACCTTGTTATCTTCAAAGGAGTGTCCCTTGTCTTTTAAGTGTAGAAAGACAGCTGAGTTTTGCCCTGTAGAGTTCTCCCTCCTGTGCTGAGCCATTTGTTTGGAGAGCAGTTGTTTTGTCTCCCCAATGTATAGATCTGTGCTCTCCTCACTACTCTGGGGTCTGCTACATACAATGCTGGTCTAACATCTGTACCCCGGCAGATTCAGAACACGTCACACATCCATTCATGTAACTCTCACAAGTAACTCCTGTATCTAGGAGTCACATGACACATTGGATAATCCTATCACAGTAACTACACATAATCACACCTCTGTGAGTTTCACCTCTCTGAAGAGTTACAATGTGCCATTGTGATTGGATTAGTGGAAGAGTTTATATGCCGAGAACTTCCCACACCAGTCAGTTGAACTGAAGAAGCTGCTCGGATGAGTAGTGAAAGTCTTCATTGATTACTCAGCAAGTCCAATTGCAGGTGGCTAACATTTCCATATATCATATAAATACAGTTAAATACAGAGCAGAGCGAGCCGATTATAATATCTTCCTTTGTCAGTGACTCCTTGTACCTGGTTAGAGAGTTTCAAATATAAAACTTAAAGGAAAACTATACCCCCAAAATGAATACTTAAGCGACAGTTTATATCAGGGGTGTCCAAACTGCGGCCCGAGGGCCACATGCGGCCCAGGATGCATATGAATGCGGCCCAGCTTGAAACGCTTGGTTCCCGAGGAAATAGGAAGAGGGGGGACTCTGCCTATTGCCCAGTTAGTAATAATAATAAGTCTATTTAATATCCAAGTGTCCCATATTCCAGTGTATAGCTCCATCTGGTTATCCAACTGGCATTGTAGTTCTTTTCTGTGTATTTCCTTTACCCTTACAAATCAAACATGTTTTGGCGTATGTCATGTGTGGCCCCAGACAATTTCATCTTTTTCCAATGTGGCCCGGCGAGCCAAAAGTTTGGACACCCCTGGTTTATATCAAATTGAATGACATATTAAAGAATCTTACCAAACTGGAATATATATTTACATAAATATTGCCCTTTTACATCTCTTGCCTTGAACCACCATTTCGTGACTCTATCTGTGCTGCCTCAGAGATCACCTGACCAGAAATACTACAACACTAACTGTAACAGGAAGAAGTGAGGAAGCAAAAGGCACAACTCTGTCTGTTAATTGGCTCATGTGACCTTACATGTGGTTTGTATGTGTGCACAGTGAATCTTACGATCTCAGGGGGCGGCCCTTATTTTTTAAAATGGCAATTTTCTATTTATGATTACCCAATGGCACATACTACTAAAAAAGTATATTATTATGATAATGGTTCATTTACATGAAGCAGGATTTTACACATCAGCTGTTTTACTCAGTATCTTTTAATAGAGACCTACATTGTTTGGGGGGTATAGTTTTCCTTTAAACTTCATTGATTGGATGAGTCGCAGTGTTTGTCCAACCCAACGGAGAGACTCCAAGATTTCCTTGTTCTGTTTGTTGTCTGATTAATAGTCAAACAAATCCAATGCTCAAACCCTTGAGATGAGATGTGTCCCAGTCTGGACTGAATCTATAGACTCTGGCAAATTCCAGAGGGGCAGTTGTAAGATGAATATTTATTCAGCCTCTGGGGGCATGTCTGGGCCTATTTTGAACCTTAGTCCAGACCTTGTGCAGCACAAGAACAGAATCCTACTGAAACTACAAGTTCATTTCTGTGCAAATCAGTAGGAAGCTATTTTCTTAAGACTGGAAAAGTTTATTGAAATAGTGAGACCTTATAAATTGGATGTACATTTGTCTTTCATGCAACTGATTAATGGGGATCCAATATTCCAACTGCGCTGATTTCTGCCCTTTCTACTGACATTCACTTCTGGATCAGACCAGGGGAGACAACAGGGCCCAGAATAAAACAAGAGAAAGGCTCAAGAAAATGACAAAAGGGAGAAATAGGCACAAGATCTCATTGAACCCTACATAAATATGGGGGTTACTGTATTTATATATGTATACGTACAACAGTGACCGCTAATATATGTATGGCCTTTCCTGGTGGTCATTGTTTAAAGTGATACTGTCATGGAATTCTGCACTGAAATCCATTTCTCAAAAGAGCAAACAGATTTTTTTATATTCAATTTTGAAATCTGACATGGGGCTAGACATTTTGTCAATTTTCCAGCTGCCCCTGGTCATGTGACTTGTGCCTGCACTTTAGGAGAGAAATGCTTTCTGGCAGGCTGCTGTTTTTCCTTCTCAATGTAAATGAATGTGTCTCAGTGGGACATGGGTTTATACTATTGAGTGTTGTTCTTAGATCTACCAGGCAGCTGTTATCTTGTGTTAGGGAGCTGCTATCTGGTTACCTTCCCATTGTTCTTTTGTTTGGCTGCTGGGGGGGAGGGGGTGATATTACTCCAACTTGCAGTACAGCAGTAAAGAATGACTGAAGTTTATCAGAGCACAAGTCACATGACTTGGGGCAGCTGGGAAACTGACAATATGTCTAGCCCAATGTCAGATTTCAAAATTGAATATAAAACAATCAGTTTGCTCTTTTGAGAAATGGATTTCAGTGCAGAATTCTGCTGGAGCAGCACTATTAACTGATTCATTTTGAAAAAAATGTTTTTTCCCATGACAGTATCCCTTTAAAGTTTGGAAATAGGTTTGACTTGAAAAAACAGGGCCCAGTGAAGTCATCAGTGTCTCCCACTGTTAGGATATGCACAGTGGTTTATTTTGTCTGCCTGTATGTGTGATATAAATGCTTTTCCTCTCTCTCTATTGCTGGCCAGCAAATCTCTTTTTCTTCCCATTTTTCTTCCTATGCAGACAAAGTAATAAACTATGCTCTCCACATTTTATCCAGCATTACAAGAATTAAAAATATTACTTACCAAGTGTGTCTGTTCCCATTTGGTATAATGTGAGCAAAACCTAAGCACTGGGTGTTTGCAGGATGCATGCACTGAGCTTAATTACCAATTGGTAAAAGCTGCAGCAGGTCACATGTAAGCAAAATGTGTTTTTCTTATATGCTGATAATGGGGTTTTGCCTGTGTTTGTTTTGTGAATAATAAGATTGTAAGCTCCTATTATGGGAGATAGAAAGCAAAATGTATATGTATATAAAGGTATTATTTTGTTAATAATTTCAACTTTGTTGTAGCTGAATGTGCCTTTAAGAGCATGGGCTGCTGGGAAAGGCAGACTTACCTACTTAAAGAACATACAAAATGCTGTTTAGTAGAACTCCTGATCTCAGAGCAAGCAGTCTGAGTGCAGAGGGTAGCTGCCTGGAAAGGGGTAGTTGCAAAGTGCCCTGTTTATTTTTGTTATATGGAGTTACCACAGTGCTTTCTGTGAAAAGTTAGCAAAAATACTTTTCTTCTGTTTTTTTTTTTGTATAATTTTCCTCTGGAAATAAAAAACCTTCCAACAACTGCTGACTCCTGATACTTGATGAATGCAGGAAGAACTCACATCCCAACACCCACTCTCTTCAAGAAGTCGTTTAGAGCTGATTTAAAGTGAAGTGTCTCTTTGTACATTGTTTAGTGCAAGAGATAAATAACGTACATATTCTTTCATTAAAATAAGAGGCACAAGTCCTATTCATTGCACTCATGGGGAGGACGGTGTCCCGGGAGGTACATCACATCTTTACTGGAATAGTGACATCTTGTGGGGAGTTTTGGGTAGTGTTAAGATTTTAATGATTCCAGTTTTCTTTTCTTTTTATAGAATATAAGAGAAATCCTTGTATGGGGCAAAAACATTCCAAGATTCAGGGACATTTTTTTTAGTTCCCAACACTTTTGTGAATTCCCCCCTTATAATTGCTTTAAACTTTCCTGTGGCTCATTAGGCAGCACTTGGGTCCAGTTTTCATGTTGTCTGGGGGTCAGTCCAGTTTCCTCCAACACCCCAAAAAGATACAGACAGGTCGGGCCCTGATAATATTGACTATACTGTACTGTGTCTGATAGGGATCTTGGATTGTAAACTCCAGGGCGGCAAACACTGAAGTAAATGAAATATAAACCTAAATATGTCAGACACATAACAAAACAGAGAAACTTCCAGTCTAAGGTCAATGCCACACAGTTTCTCTGCTATCAAATTGAAGACGCTTTATACCCCTTTCAAGGAGAACTAAAGCCTAACTAAAGAAGTAGGTAGAAATGTTGTACATGATGTTTTGTGCTTCTGTACCAGCCCAAGGCAACCACAGCCCTTTAGCAGTAAAGATCAGTGTCTCCAAAGATGCCCCAGTAGCTCCCCATCTTCTTTTCTGCTGATTCACATGCTCTGTGCTGCTGTCACTTACCGTATATATTCGAGTATAAGCCGACCCGAGTATAAGCCAAGGTACCTAATTTTACCTAAGAAAACTGGGAAAATGTATTGACTTGAGTATAAGCCTAGGGTGAGAAATGCGCCCTGCTAGGGAAGAACTGGCACTTAAAGTAACAGAAGTTTAGTGAAAATCGCCCTAGGCACATACCTCACCCCTTTAAAAGAGAACTCACATGCACAGCCTGCATGGCTAATTAGCAATTCATTTAGATGCATGCTGCAGACTGAACTGATTTATGTGCCGCTATGCATCTAAATGAATTGCTAATTAGCCATGCAGGTTGTGAATTCAATATGTGTTCTCTTTTAAAGGGGTGAGGTGGCAGGCGCTCACAAAAGGCATTTTTATTCTGCTGACCGGACATCAGGATAGGACAGAGGCCCATTATATCATACGTGAATACTGGCCTTCGCCACTGATAAAAATGTAAGGCACACACACATCAATGACAGCTCCAGACAATGTAATTGTCATAGTACCATAAATGAAACACAGATGGTAAAATGTGCGTGCTACAGAGACGCACATTTTTACGACAAAGCCCCATGGCGGGTTAACGGTTAAGCACGCAGCATAACAAGAGGGAGTGTCTCCATTTCCCACTGCCTTACCCGGAAGCTCATCTTTCTCCTTTTTCTCTGCCTGAAGCCTCGGAGATGGCGGTGGTGAAGGACATCACTGGTGCCTTCCGCAGGAACCCCAATATGTGAGTCACCCGGTCTCGCGTTATGACGCTCCGTGAGCTGGGGTTATGCGGTCACACTCGGGCTAGGATGCGTGCGGGAGAAAGCTTTCAACTTGCCAAAACTTCAGCCATTGTTTACACACACTAAATCATCACACTTTTGAACAGCTACGAAACCATTGCGATTTAAGTTAGGTCCTCAGTATCTTTTGGGTTGGGCATGGGTAGTTCCTAGTCTGGGATCTTGTAGTCGAGAACATGAGACGCAGACGCTTCTTTTTGCACCATGACAGGAACTGACTCGAGTATAAGCCGAGGTAGAATTTTTCAGCAGATTTTGGGTGCTGAAAATCTTGGCTTATACTTGAGTATATACGGTACTGAGCTTAGGGAGCCACTCACAATATACAGTACACATAGAATAGAAATGTCACAATATAAGGCTGATTAGTAATTAATACACATAATTACTACATGGCAGCACAGAAACCAGTGCAATTAGCATCAGAATTGAATAATCAGCAAACCTGTAGCATCAGCTTATATTACAGCCAGGGAAGCTGATTTTCTGCTGGATAATTAGTGACGAGCCCTAAGCTTAGCTTCTCAACAGCCAATCAGAGCCCACTGAGCATGTGAGTGTCACAGACACTTTCCAAGATGGTGACCCCCTGTGACAAGTTTGAAGTCCTGGATCATTGCTGCTATTGACAAGCTCGAACTTTAGCCTCCTGCAATAAGTTCACTATAGAAAATAGGACATTTTTAGGGTTTAGTTCTCTTTTAAGCAGCCTTCTATTGACATAAACAGGAGAAGCCTAGAGATTTTCATTCATCTCATGACTGAGTGTAAACAATAAGCTCTGCCTTTATAAAGGCCACACTCCAAATGTAAGTGATGTAACAGTGTGTTACAAGTTAATGAAGGAGTCTGTGTTTACTCCTACTATTTTCCAGATTGATATTAAACTTGACTGTATATTGAAGAATACTACAGGGGTCATTTACTAAGAATCTGGAAAAAAGGAGAAAAGGCACAGGATACTAATAACTAAGTTATTTACTAAACTCAATGCAAAAATCACAAAAAATGTGTGATTTTGTTTTAAAAAAATCAAAAAATTTCAGAATTTATTAAGCCCAGAGGATGGAAAAGTCCAAATCAGAAAATTGGGCATCTCAGACCTGTCGAGGTTGCATATAAGTCAACAGGAGAAGTTCCAATGATTTTTTGATGTGCACTGGGTGTCGTGTGATACCCCAAAGTTTCAGAGTTTTCAGGAGAAAATTAAAAAAAACAAAAACAAAACCCTGAAAATCGGATGGAAAAGTCCAAAACAAAATCTGATTATTTTTCCAGCAAAGCAAAATTTCGGGAATAATAATAGATAAGCATAAAAAACCCAAGAGGATTTGATCGGAGTTTGTAGCAGAAAATAAAGAGATAAATTCGGACTTTGATAAATAACCCCCCAAGTGTCTGGAGCTACGACTTTATTAAGCCCTCGGGAAGGTTCCTCCGGAAAATGTTTTCACTTTAAATTTCTCGGTGTAAACACTGGATTAACATTTATGTTGTTTTATAGTTAAGAACTTCTGATCTGTGTTAGTTCAATATATACAATAAGGTCATTTCAATTTGTTGTCAATAAACACTAAACTTGTCCGGCCCTCGACTTGGAGCATTTTTACAACGCTACGCAATATGTTGGCGCTATAGAAATACATCAATTTTGGCCCAACGTGTATTTCAGTTTATCACACCTGCCTTAGGGGGGACAATGGATAAAAGCAATGGGGAATATTCTGCACGTGGCATGTGAATAATGTTGCAGTTCTCTGTGTGTTTTATGGTAAAAAAGTTATGAGGACATCGGGTACTGTACCCACAAAGAAGCCATTGCCTTGATAGAGGCATCACTTATTTATACCCAAATCACAATGAGGAGTTAAAGTGCATTGGAGTCACCAAACACTTCAGCAGATCACACTGTCACACATTTACATCTTTGGAAAAGGACTGAATTAAATGCTGTTTAGCTTTTATTCACATTGTGCAGAACTTCTGTGTATTTTAATCCACCGGGGATTGTCCCTAAAGGATCAAAACATGGTGTATTTTGCATAATGGAAAATCTAGTGAATAAAGTGCCCCCTTTTGTAAAATATAAGGATATTATAAGTTACCGAGGAGTTTCATGACCATATAAAAGTACGAGGCCGAAGTACGGGTGTTTTTATTAGGGATGCACCGAATCCACTATTTTGGATTCGGCCGAACCCCCGAATCCTTCACAAAAGATTCGGCCGAATACCGAACCCTAATTTGCATATGTAAATTAGGGGTGGGAAGGGGAAAACATTTTTTACTTCCTTGTTTTATGACAAAACGTCATGCAATTTCCCTCGCCGGATTCGGCCAGGCAGAAGGATTCGGCCAAATCCGAATCCTGCTGAAAAAGGCCGAATCCCGAAGCGAATCCTGGATTCGGTGCATCCCTAGTTTTTATACAGGTCACGGAACTCCGAGGTAACTTCTAATATCCTCCTATTTTGCAACAGGGGTACTTTATTTATTATAATACACCAGTTTCAGTGAGTCATGTGACAGAAATGACATCACAACTCACCGTTTATAAGGATCTAATTTACAAGATATTCATGGCTTTTGTGTATTATATATATATATATATACACACACACAAACTGAAAAGGAACAATCTTTGCACCAAGTATACTGTACATGGCCCAATTCCTTTTTTATAAGTAAAATGAAGGACAAATAAAAATGAATAAAACCAAGCAAACATATTGCTGTTTCGGGCTTTCTGATGCTGAAGGCCTGTACATTAACTATAGAACGGAGTTAAAGGAGAAGGAAAGCTCTGGAGGCATTTTATTGCCAATAGATTAGCTGCAATAGTGCAAGCTAGAATGCTATATTTATTCTGTAGAATGTTTTACCATATCTGAGTAAAAAGCTCTAGAAACTCTCTGTTTGTTTAGGATAGGAGCTGCAGTATTAATGTGGTGTGACATCACTTCCTGCCTGAGTCTCTCCCTGCTCTGGGCTCAGATTACAGCAGAGAAGTGGGGGGGGGGGGGAGAGGAGCAAACTGAGCATGCTCTTGCCCAGGGCAATGAGGTTTAAGCTGAAGGCAGGAAGTCTGATACAGAAGCCCATGAGTACACAATAGAAGGAAAGAAATGCAGTATTTCTTTTGACAGAGGACTCAGAGCAACATTAATTTGGGGGTTTACTGGTATATTTAGATGGACCTTTCTGATAAGGCTTACTTACTTTTAACCTTTCCTTCTCCTTTAAAATGTCATGGCTGGCTGAGATGAAAGACTAAACTCTGCACTGGCTGGCTTTTTGAATACGTTAACAAATTAAAATCCATGGCCAGTGTGAATATTATTTTTCTTGACCTTCCTGACATGCATGTGCTATACATCATGCTGGAACTATATACTGATTGGGGATCAGAGATTTTTGCACCCCTTCTCTTGGGATCCTGAAAGCTCCAAATTACAGTGAGGTTCATTTCATGCAAATAATTTAAATTTCGAAACATATATTTCCTTTTTCTCTGTAATAATAAAAACGTATTTCTAACTAAGCTGCATAAAACCATATTGGCGGCATAAATATATATTCAGTATATTCTGCCTCAAACTTTACAATAAAAATACTGTACTCAGTAGAAAAAAAATACCTTTTTTTCTACTAAGTGCAAACCACACGGATACTGCAAATAAACGCCTATTAGACATTTTCATTTCCTGTCCTTTAGATAAAAAGCCGATGTCAGTGTCCACTGGGCCCAAGGACAGAAAAAAAGAGAACTGTTTCTTTAATCCCCGGCAAATATTGTTGCACCCTTTCAGGGCAGCAAGCAACTGATAGAATAGTACAAACATCCCCAAGCTGTAGCTCTCTGAATGGAAAGAAGTATGAGACCTGTTATCCAGAATGCTCGGGACCTGGGGTTTTCCGGATAATGGATCTTTCCGTAATTTGGGTCTTCATACCTTAAGTCTACTAGAAAATCATATAAACATGAAATAAAGCCAATAGGCTGGTTTTGCTTCCAATAAGGATTAATTATATCTTAGTTGGGATCAAGTACAAGCGACTGTTTTATTATTACACAGAAAAAGGAAATCATTTTTAAAAATGTGGATTATTTGGATAAAATGGAGTCTATGGGAGACAGCCATTCCGTAATTTGGAGCTTTCTGGATATCGGGTTTCCGGATAAGGTGCCCTATATCTGTACTGTATATCAAAAGAAAAATATAGCCTATTTAGTTCTCTATAAAGCTAAGTAAAGGACATGGACATAGGATATTCTTTTACCATGAAGCTTCATCCCTAAACTTTAGTGAAACGTATTCCCAGTGAATATAAAGAAAATTGCAGAATGTTTGTCTTAATGGAGCCATAAGTGTTAAAGAACACACCCCTCAGACACAGGATCCTTATTGTTTTACTTAGAAGAAGACAAATATTTTTCCAATGGTCAGGACAATCCCTGGCTTATGACATTGTAAGTTGCAGTTTGAAAAGCCACAGTTTGGGGGGTCCATACATATACGCTGGTACACATACAAAACATATATTTTCTAAAATGGTTCAAAGTGCAAGAAAAGTATAAATAAATGTAAAGTTTCCACCCTCACCTCAATCTTTCTCACGTGAATACAAATTCAGTTCTCTTTTCCTGTCCTGATTCTGCTTTATTTATATATATATATTTTTTAAACCCCTGCAAATTAGGTGTGTGTTTGCTTATCTATATTTTTGTCAATGCCAGATAGGAAATTTGTTACTTTAATAAATTAGCTGAAACAGAAATAGATTAATCCCTTAAGGAAATATATTGACCAAAATGAATATTTTCTGTGAATGGGGTAAAACAAAAGATGTCCACAGAAACTCTGTATCCATGTGTAAGTTCAGCGTTAAGGTGGCCATACACGGGCAGATAAAGCTGCAGATATCGCTCCTTTAGACCAATTTGGCAATTTATCTGCCCGTGTATGGGGGCTTCTGACGGGTCTTCTTGATTTATATCTGGCCACGATATCGACCAGGAAGGTTTCATTTTTTCACCGACCGACCTGTCGGAGCCCATTGCTCGTTGTTGTAATCCGATCGTTCAGCCCTAGGGTATGTTCGGATTACCTCGATATAGCCGTGCCGTTGGTGGGCATATTGGGGAAAGGTCCGCTCGTTTGGTGATGTCTCCAGATGAGTGGATCTCTTCATGTATGGCCAGCTTAAGCAGGGAACACTCAGGATCCGTATTGTTATATGTCCATTCAGGAGCGGCTTTTAGTTCAGAGAAAGTCCACATATCAGTCTTAAAAGCTGTTGGGATGTCAACCAATGGAAAAATGTAAGAATACTGAAGTGTTAGAAATTCTGGAGAGGTTTCCTGTAAACGTAGAATGAAGAAAAAATGTCTACACATTGGATTTTGGTGCTGAATTAAGAGGAATCTCACTAAGTTCAGTTCGCAAGCACAAATACTCCCCTATCACTGCCATTAAAGCAATGCAGACCATGTTAAGGAGCCACCAGGTGAATGTATAGGGGAGGTGGGAGGTATAAATCCAACAACCAAACAGGTGGAACAGGTGAACTGTGACGGTAAAGTCCAAGCATTGCTTTCCTCTACGGATAAAGTACAATAGGCCCAAAGCACATGTCCACGAATTCATTATAAAAGCCATCATTGAGACCCGCCCGGGAACTGATGAAAATCCTAAAATTTCATCATTAAATATCTGATCAAGGGAAGGGCTGTAGTGAATGACCAAGTCCAGCACTGCAATCCATAGTCCCAAAAAGCTATAGTAGATTAACTGCATTAAAAAAATCTGGGAGACGATAAGGACAGGATCCCATATGTAGCTTCGGAATTGTCCAGCCATCTTTAATGCGCACGCAGAGTGGAACTTGTTCACAGAAGCAGGCGTTTCTGGGGGTGAGAATAAAAAAGGCACATTAGGATTCTGTAAGTAAACCAGAAATCTACTATAGCATTATATATAATTATACAGAGGGCATTACCTCAAGACATAGGGAGATATTGTGTAAGATATTGTGCTTATTTGTATTTATATTTATAGTCAAATATTGTTCAAGCTGCGATCAAAGCTAAAAGTGGTCAAATGATATACAAAGAAGAATGTGCCCTTGTTAACAAAACAAGAACAATTAAAGGTAGAATTTCTCCAACATGGAAGTATTTTATTTGCCAAGAAAAGCAATTGCAATGAATCGGTTAGAAATTAAGAACGGTTCAAGGCCGCGGTTTATGTGGAAGCCTGAGAAAGAGTTCATAGATTCTGCAGTCTGGTTAACAACTACAGTGAACTCCATTAACACGAGCTTATTGGAAGCTTTCTATAAGGTTTTATTAAGGTGATACTTAACGGATAGTTAATTATATTAAGACTGTGAAGCCAAACTGTTCTATGTTTATGGAGGACTCGTCCGGTCCTCTCCAAATTCATTAGTAGGGTATAAAATGGCATCTTTTCTCTGTTTCAGATTAATATTAGATCTGATCCAATTTAAATGTAAGGGGGTTAATTATCAAAATCTGAAATATATCATTTTCTGAAAGCTACTTCAACCAAATCTGTACGGGTTTTCCCCTTCTTTATCAATATATTTTGATGAAAAATTACCTATGTAGGGAAAAAGCTCAAAAAAAATGTAATCGTACAAATTTTTTGAATTTGATGCTTAAAAACCACAAAATCTTTGGATTATTGCACAAAACCCAGTGCAGATCAGGATATCTGCGCGACTTCTCCTCGGGAGATCAGAGATGCCGAATTCTCAGATTCAGACTTTTTCCATCCTTGGGGAATAATAAATCCTAAATTTAGATTTTTTTCCCCCACTAAATATTTGGATTTTATAGTAAAAACATTACTTAAAGTTTCTGACATTGGGACTTTAAAGGAGACATATAGGATAAATAAAAAAACCTAATTTTGTAGGCAATTATAAGTGATTTATGGTGTTGCTTTTACATGGTGCTAAAAATTTATGTTACCGTATATACTCGAGTATAAGCCGTCCCGAGTATAAGCCGAGGTACCTAATTTTACCTCCAAAAACTGGGAAAGCTTATTGACTCGAGTATAAGCCGAGGGTGAGAAATGCAGCAGCTTCTGGTAAGTTTCAATCTCGTTTTTGGATGACTATTCTTAGGCGCCGGCTACTATTCTAAGCGCCGGCAAATATTCTTAGGCGCCGGCAAATATTCTTAGGCGCCGGCTACTATTCTTAGGCGCCGGCTACTATTCTAAGGCGCTGGCGAATATTCTTAGGCACCGGCGACCGTTTTTGCGCTTGACCCGAGTATAAGCCGAGGTAGAGTTTTTCAGTATATTTTGGGGGCTGAAAAACTCTGCTTATACTCGAGTATATATGGTATCTTGAAAAATAGCCCCTTTATTGGAGCTCCCTATAGATGTTCTCTGGTCCTGTCTGTGTTTCAAATGAGGGGTGGGCGTGTCCCTGCCAGAAGCACAGTAGGAGGGGACAGCCAATCACAGCCCTGCAGTCACACAAGCACAGACAGGCTTCAGTTCCCTATCAGGTCCTGCTAGCTGCTGATTGGTTCCTGTCCTACAGTGCAATGAGTTGAGTGCACAGCCTGAGAATTCAGGGAGCAGCAAATGGAAGAGAAGGGAGGGATTATTAGGGTTTTTGCAGAAGTATTCAATAAATCTTGTACTCGAGTATAGCTACCGTATATGCTCGAGTATAAGCCGAGTTTTTCAGCATCCAAAATGTGCTGAAAAAGTCTACCTCGGCTTATACTCGGGTCGGCTTATACTCGAGTATATACATTAGCTAAAATCTTGCCTTAAAAACAAATGTAACAGGTAGCAATGAGTTGCATTTAATGTCATACACATGAATGAGGATACATCTGTTCAGCTCCTGTACACCGGGTGTTCTGCTGACATAAACAAACTGGTTATTATTCCAGTTGCAGCATCAGTTCTCCAGACCAAACGATCTAATCAGCTAGATTTAGCCATAGGCAGGTGTATAGACAGACTTTTGGATTGATTTAGCATATGTATGGATAGGAAAATACTGGCCTAAAATACATAACCAAAATAATAAATTATGTACAAAACACATTTTATATTAGTTTAAAAAGTAATGTAACAAATGAGGATACAAATGCTGATACAACCTCTTCGACCAATACAAACGGCAGTCTCTGTGTTGTGAACATTTAGATGAATAAAAAGAAAAAACGAGGTTCCTAGATTCAGTGTAATACATTCACTTATTACCTCACAATAGAATTTCCTTACAAATACCGCATCACACGCGTCAACCCTGAAAAAGAAAAAACACCATGTTTAGTGCATTTGCTGCATTTATAGTTTGTATCTGTACAATCTGTATCTAAGAAGAAGCTGTATATATATATATTTATTTTTCTCCCCCATTCATGACCTCCATTATTTATATATGAGATTATTACTCTCAAATTGCTGCCTCACTGCTAGTCATAAGCCTTAGCAAACAAGTAGCTGTTTAAGGTTCCAAGGCCAAGAGATGCAGAACAAACACAAATTGAAACACGTAGGGAATGAAGACCGATGGCAGTTTGTCTTAGAACACTACTTACTGACCACACAGCATCGAAGGTGAACTGTCCATGTTGCCCAAGTTTCTGAACCAATTAGGACACATGCTCAGGGTTAAAGGAAAACTATACCCCCCCCTAACAATGTAGGTCTCTATATAAAGATATTGCATAAAACAGCTCATATGTAAAAACTTGCCTCATGTAAATAAACTATTTTCATAATAATAATATACTTTTTTAGTAGTATGTGCCATTGGGTAATCAAACGTAGGATTCACTATGCACACAAACAAACTGTACATGTTAGGTCACATGAGCCAATTAATAGACAGGGTTCAGTATTTTGCTTCCACACTTCTTCCTGTTACAGTTAGAGCTGCAGTATTTCTGGTCAGGTGATCTCTTCCTGTTACAGCTGCAGTATTTCTGCTCAGGAGATCTCTTCCTGTTACAGTTAGAGCTGCAGTATCTCTGGTCAGGTGATCTCTTCCTGTTACAGTTAGAGCTGCAGTATCTCTGGTCAGGTGATCTCTTCCTGTTACAGTTAGAGCTGCAGTATTTCTGGTCAGGTGATCTCTTCCTGTTACAGTTAGAGCTGCAGTATTTCTGGTCAGGTGATCTCTTCCTGTTACAGCTGCAGTATTTCTGGTCAGGTGATCTCTTCCTGTTACAGTTAGAGCTGCAGTATTTCTGGTCAGGTGATCTCTTCCTGTTACAGCTGCAGTATTTCTGGTCAGGTGATCCCTTCCTGTTACAGTTAGAGCTGCAGTATTTCTGGTCAGGTGATCTCTTCCTGTTACAGTTAGAGCTGCAGTATTTCTGGTCAGGTGATCTCTTCCTGTTACAGTTAGAGCTGCAGTATTTCTGGTCAGGTGATCTCTTCCTGTTACAGCTGCAGTATTTCTGGTCAGGTGATCCCTTCCTGTTACAGTTAGAGCTGCAGTATTTCTGGTCAGATGATCTCTTCCTGTTACAGTTAGAGCTGCAGTATCTCTGGTCAGGTGATCTCTTCCTGTTACAGTTAGAGCTGCAGTATTTCTGGTCAGGTGATCTCTTCCTGTTACAGTTAGAGCTGCAGTATTTCTGGTCAGGTGATCTCTTCCTGTTACAGTTAGAGCTGCAGTATTTCTGATCAGGTGATCTCCTCCTGTTACAGTTAGAGCTGCAGTATTTCTGGTCAGGTGATCTCTTCCTGTTACAGTTAGAGCTGCAGTATTTCTGATCAGGTGATCTCCTCCTGTTACAATTAGAGCTGCGGTATTTCTGGTCAGGTGATCTTTTCCTGTTACAGTTAGAGCTGCAGTATTTCTGGTCAGGTGATCTCTTCCTGTTACAGTTAGAGCTGTGGTATTTCTGGTCAGGTGATCTCTTCCTGTTACAGTTAGAGCTGCAGTATTTCTGGTCAGGTGATCTCTTCCTGTTACAGTTAGAGCTGTAGTATTTCTGGTCAGGTGATCTCTTCCTGTTACAGTTAGAGCTGCAGTATTTCTGATCAGGTGATCTCCTCCTGTTACAGTTAGAGCTGCAGTATTTCTGGTCAGGTGATCTTTTCCTGTTACAGTTAGAGCTGCAGTATTTCTGGTCAGGTGATCTCTTCCTGTTACAGTTAGAGCTGCAGTATTTCTGGTCAGGTGATCTTTTCCTGTTACAGTTAGAGCTGCAGTATTTCTGGTCAGGTGATCTCTGAGACAGCACACAGACCATCACTAAATGGTGGCTCAAGGCAAGAGATGTAAAAGGGCAATATTTACTTAAATATACAGTTAGGCCCATAAATCTTTGGGCAGAGACATCCTTTCCTCACATTATTATACAATCTTTTTGTTCAACCCACTGAATTGAAGCTTAAAGTCTGCAGTTCAACTGCATCCGAGTTGTTTCATTTACAAATCATTGTGATAATGTACAGAACCTAAATTAGTTGTCTATGACGGTATGTATGACCTGTATGTAGCAGTTTGGTAAGATTTGTTAATATGACAAAGAATGTGTAGTTTATTTGGGAGTCTGGTTTTCCTTTCAGTCACATAAGGCAACAACAAGCTGAGGGATATAAAACCCCATATAAATCCTGTCAATCTCCACTGAGCAGCCCCGACTGTAACGATAGAGTTGCACGTCCAACCTGAGAGAACGTCTCACGTAACAACACGACACGCAGTGAGAAAGACGCCGGTAACCACTGGACACTGTAAAAGCCAAATCTATAACCTGTTGCTAGGTTACACAGCCCGCCTCCTCCCAACATTCCGGAAAGTGACGCTTAATGACAATATTAAAGGTCTGAATGAGAATGAGGCCTCACCGCATTGTGGCTACTCTCCGAGGCTGCTTCGCAAGTAGAGTTTTCAGAGCACAGCTCCTTCACCGTCACAGCTACTTAGGGATGACAACACTTCCGGTGTAAGGCCTAAACGCCGATACACGCAGCGGAAATGACGCCAGCACGCCTTGTACACATTCAGCGCGTGGCACGTCACACGACCGGCTATAAAGATAACAGGCCATAAACTACTGTAGGTTACACAATTTCCCAGCACACTGTGATAGGTCGTGGTTTAAACTACTGTACAAAATGGGGGCATAATAGGACTTGTAGTCCAGCAACTTTCAACGTCAGAGAAGATACGCAGCACGGCCGGGGAGCGTTTCTAAGAGCTGCTTCCGCCATTACAGCGTCACATTCTGCCCTTGTGATTTTGATGTTTTGAGCCTAGCGGATGTTACGCATAACCTGGCAAACCCACTGTAATGATGAGGCTTTTCCGCCTTCCCTTGAGTTGCACTTCCGCTAGCGCTTGCGCACAGGCTTGTTACTCCTCTCGCTGCTGGCCGCGGTGCGTGTCGGGAAGGCGGATCCAGGGAGTGGGAGGAGGTTATTACAGTGTTTGTGTGTATCTCGGCGCTTCCTCAAAGCGGTATAACCAGGAGGGGAGCCAGAGAGGGGTCGTGAATATTCCTCACACGGACTGTGACATCCCCCCCTGAGCAGTGGGACCGGCCATGAACGACACCGCTCAGCTGTGCGGCCCCGGGGAAGGCGACAGGGTGAGTGGGAGGCGGTGTGACGTGGGTGTTGGTCATTACGTCATTCAATAACTACAACTCCCAGCAGCCCCTCTGCCATCGGCACATTTAGACGTTTAGTGGCGCTAATCCTTCTCTGTACAGTGACAGCAGCTTCCCCACAGCAGGTAAAGTCACCGGAGGCCCTGGAACTGGACAGGTGTGGCCCCTGGGGCCCCTAATACTGACACAGGGATCTGGCCTCACACATTCTGCCCTTAATCCCCTTCTTTTATCTCTACTTACCAATAACATCTCATTGTTTTACTTCCAATAATCACCTTTAAATTAACTTTTAGTATCTTATAGAATGACTACGTCTAAGCAACTTTTCAATTGGTCTTCATTGTTTATCTTTTATACTTTTTCAATTACTTGCCTTCTTCTGATGCTTTGCAGCTTTCAAATGGGGGTCACTGACTCCATCTAACAACAAATGTATTGTTATTGCTACTTTTTACTATTAGTCTTTCACTTCAGGCCTCTCTTATTCACATTCCAGTCTCTTATTCAAATCAGTGCATGGTTGCTTGGGAAATTTGCACCCTAGCAACCAGAAATGGCTGACATTGTAAGTTGGAGAGTTTCTGAATAAAAAGCTAAATAAGTCAAAAACCACAAATGATAAAAAATGAAAACCAATTGCAAATTGTCTGAGAATATCCCTCTCTACATCATACTAACAGTTAATTTAAAGGTCAACAACCCCTTTAAAAACATAAACATGTTGGTTGGAAATCTGCCTTTTATTTCTAATATGGAGCTGGAAGTTTCTGTCTGATCCAGCTATAGCAACAGTCTCAGGCTGACATTATATATTGAATGCTAATACAGGCAATTAGTATGAATTGTTGTTTTATCACATTCTCCATATACAAATATATGGAAAACCGTTATCCACAAAGCTCCAAATTACGGATAGGCCGCCTCTCATAGACTCCATTTTATCCAAATAATCCACATTTTTAAACGTGATTTGCTTTTTTCTCTGTAATAATAAAACAGTACCTTGTACACCGCTGCGCAATATGTCGGCGCTATATAAATACATGTTCATAATACTTGATCCAAACTTAGACATAATTATCCCTAATTGGAAGCAGAAACCGACTATTGGGTTTATGTAATATTTGTATAATTCTTTAGTAGAGTTTTGGTATCAAGATCCAAATTACATTAAGATCCATTATCCAGAACGACCCGCATCCCAAGCTTTCTGGATAACGGCTCCCGTATCTGTACATCTAGTGAAACATAACAGGGAATTTGCCTTTTAGGACAAGCTCAACAGAGCAAAATCCAATGTTTCTTAATATTCACTTAATACATTTTTATAAGAAATGTTGGTTATTTGGCCTGGGAGACTTATTTATTCCAACTCCAATTGTATTGCAGCAAACGGGCTGATCCCAAATATATTCCATGTTGCTCACGACACTTTCCTCTTTTTCTCCCTTCCTCAAACATTTTGGGGCATATTTATCAAGGGTCGAATTAAAAAATCTTCAAAGACCAACTGAAATTAAGTCAAAGTTTTTTTTGGGTTAAATAGGTCTGTTTTCAATTGAGCAGGTTCATATTCGGCCAAATTCGAATAGAAGGAATATCGCATTACATCGAATTCGATTCAAAGTTTTTCCCAAAAAAAACCCATAGATTTTTCAAAGTCCACCAATTGACTCCAAATAGGTTCTAGGAGGCCCCCCCCCCAAAGGCTGAAATAGCAATTCGGCGGGTTTTAGATGGCGAATGGTCAAAGTTGAATTTTTAAGGAGACGGTACATGATAAATTTTGATATTCGAATTTTAGATTTTTTTTTTTGCAAATCCAAATCGAATTTGGACTATTCTATTCCCTAGTCGAAATACACAAAAATAGCTTGAAATTCAATTTTTTTCAATTCAATAATTCACTTCGACTTTTGATCTGCCCCTTTATCTTGTGTAAAGTGTCTTTAGCGCCATGGAATAAATTTGGGTTCACCCCGTTTGCTGCAATACAAGGTATGGGCTCTCTTTTTGCTTGTTGGACTATTTACTGGTGTGTGGCTAGTCCAGTGTTACTACCTGTGTCCCCAAACCTGACACCAGTCTTATTTGTTATTCCTATAGCTAGGATGGCTGCCATTGCATTGTTTGATACATACATCAAACACATTTCTTATTATGTACAGGTAAAGGATCTTTTATTTACCGATACAGGATTTTTCTGTAATTTGGATCACAATATTTTGCTTAAAACATTTAAACATTAGGTAAATCCAATAGGAATGTTTTGCAACAAATATTGACTCATGCAGCGTAGTTACGATCAAGTACAAAAAACTGTTTTATTTTTATAATTTAGAATTATTCGCTTAAAAAGACCTTCCCACAATTTGGAGCTTTCTGGATAAGCAAGTAGTCAATTGCTTAGAATTAGCCATTCTATAACATACTAACAGTTAATATAAAGGTGAACCATCCATTAAATGCTTATCCAAACCTAATCCCTATCATTATATTTGGGACTTTGAGGCACTGGACAACTGGATCTGAGAATTGGATAATCTCATTAAGAGGGATCTTATTTGAATACTCATATGAAGGCGTGGGTTTGGATTAGGGCAGGATTTGTATTTAAGCAAATCCTCGGTGTATGATTCTGATTTAGTTGTGGGTGTGGTGGTTGCCTTTTTGTAATTGTATCAGTGTATGTTTTTGATCTGTGAAGATGATATTTGGGAAATATGGTGGTTAAGTGGTTGGCTCTGCTTCCATTGCTCTGGCCCAATATTGGTTCTGATCTTGGCACTATTTCTGTATTATCTGTAGGACAATAGTTGTTTAGATTTGTTGTTTTAAAGTGGACCTGTCACCCAGACATAAAAGGCTGTATAATAAAAGTCATAAACATGAAATCAACATTCATAGCAGCTGTCAATCAAATATAGTCTGCCATCTAATGTGATAAAACAGGATTTGGAATCATTTTTTTGTGTGACCCTTTAAGGCCTAGAGCTTATGCCTAGATACAGCAGCCCTATGTATACAAAGTTGAGTCGTGCTGCTGCTCTTCACTCTTGTCTTGTACAAAACTCTAATTCCCTACCCTGAGATATGCCATGTATTTTATTGCACTGCCATATATGCATTCATTACCTGCAGCCCAGGCATAAGACTTTCACTATAGAAGTAGGTAAGGAAATGCAAATCACAACATAGACCCAAAAATTAAGGGGGGGGGGGGGAGTCAAGGGAATAACATTTCTGCATAGAAAATGCTCAATTGTATAGAACTGGTTCCAAATTACTTGAGTCGTAATGTTTAAGGGGATTCTGTCATGATTTTTAGAATGTAGTTTTTATTTCTAAATGACACTGCAAATAATTCACTGTACAATAAAAATGTCATTCCTGAAGCAGCAAGTGTATTTAGTTGTAATATTGGTGTGTAGGTGCATCTCAGCTCATTTTGCCTGGTCATGTGATTTCAGAGCCAGCACTTTAGGATGGAACTGCTTTTTGGCAGCCTGTTGTTTCTCCTACTCAATGTAACTGAATGGGTCTCAGTGGGACCTGGATTTTACTATTGAGTGCTGAGGCAGCTGTTATCTTGTGTTAGGGAGCTGCTATCTGGTTACCTTCCCATTGTTCTGTTGTTAGGCTGCTGGGGGGGGGGTATCACTCCAACTTGCAGTAAAGAGAGACTGAAGTTTATCAGAGCACAAGTCACATGACTGGGGGCAGCTGGGAAACTGACAATACGTCTAGCTCCATGTCAGATTTAAAAAATAAATTAAAAAAAACAATACTGTTTCTGCTGGAGCAGCACTGATGATTCACTGATGCGTTTTGGAAAAAAAAAACATGTTTTCCCATGACCGTATCCCTTTAAATTATGTTTCTCCCTTACCGATCATCTGAACTTAAAGCCAAAAATACATAGTTGGCTGATTTACAAAGGTGCTAATTTGCACTACTACATGAGCCAATAGCTCCCTGTCACATTCATTTTCTAAAGACTGCAATACACGAGGCAGACCACTTATCCACTCTGCCCAGTCGGGCCACAGGGTGAGACATGGAGCATACAAGAGGCACACGTGGTATTGCTGCTTTCCTGTTCTGATCGTTAGTACATGCTGTACATGGATATCAATATTTCTATTTCTATTTTCATTGATACCTGTACTGATACCTGTTACTGTTCCTTTAAAAATAATTTAAAATGTTTAAAAAGAATTACCGTATCATGTACTGCTGCCCTGCACTGGTAAAATTGGTGTGTTTGCTTCAGAAATACCACTATAGTTCATGTAAACAAGCTGCTGTGTAGCCATGGGGGCAGCCATTCAAGCACAGGATACACAGTAGATAACAGATAAGTACTACTATAGTTTATATAAACAAGCTGCTGTGTAGCCATGGGGCAGCCATTCAAGCACAGGATGCACAGTAGATAACAGATAAGTACTACTATAGTTTATATAAACAAGCTGCTGTGTAGCCATGGGCGCAGCCATTCAAGCACAGGATACACAGTAGATAACAGATAAGTACTACTATAGTTTATATAAACAAGCTGCTGTGTAGCCATGGGGGCAGCCATTCAAGCACAGGATACACAGTAGATAACAGATAAGTACTACTATAGTTTATATAAACAAGCTGCTGTGTAGCCATGGGGCAGCCATTCAAGCACAGGATACACAGTAGATAACAGATAAGTACTACTATAGTTCATGTAAACAAGCTGCTGTGTAGCCATGGGGGCAGCCATTCAAGCACAGGATACACAGTAGATAACAGATAAGTACTACTATAGTTTATATAAACAAGCTGCTGTGTAGCCATGGGGGCAGCCATTCAAGCACAGGATGCACAGTAGATAACAGATAAGTACTACTATAGTTTATATAAACAAGCTGCTGTGTAGCCATGGGGGCAGCCATTCAAGCACAGGATACACAGTAGATAACAGATAAGTACTACTATAGTTTATATAAACAAGCTGCTGTGTAGCCATGGGGCAGCCATTCAAGCACAGGATACACAGTAGATAACAGATAAGTACTACTATAGTTTATATAAACAAGCTGCTGTGTAGCCATGGGGGCAGCCATTCAAGCACAGGATACACAGTAGATAACAGATAAGTACTACTATAGTTTATATAAACAAGCTGCTGTGTAGCCATGGGGGCAGCCATTCAAGCAGAGGATACACAGTAGATAACAGATAAGTACTACTATAGTTCATGTACTACTATAGTTCATGTACTACTATAGTTCATGTACTACTATAGTTCATGTACTACTATAGTTCATATATATAGTAGCATTTCGGAATTAAATACACCCGTTTTACTAGTAGGGGGAAACACTATATTAAACTAGTAATTCTTTTAATTCACCTTAATTTTTTGTGTTACTGTTCCTTTAAATAGACTTAATGTTTGGAGAGCAGTTTGTACTGTTTTTGTTGCAGATTTTCTTATATTTTATGTCACATAGGCCAGTTAATGGTTGATATATATAATCCGTCACAGTCTTTATTTACGAGAGCTTTCTTTAATCAAGTGCAGATCTGCAGCTGGTAACTGAACTTTCTCTATGAATTATTCAGTAGGACCTGGATTTGCTCTTCATTGTCTTTCGCTCTGGAAAACGACAGTAAGTTTCTTTACAAGAGACTGATGAACTAGAATCTACAATAATCCCCTGTGTTTCATGCAATCCTACTGTATGTTTGTAGCATACATTCTCCCCATGCTTTCATTGTCTCAGCACTTCATTTCTTCAGTCATTCATTTTGCAGGCAGAGATTATAACTGGGCTTTTATACATCAGCCAATTCATTTGTTGACTCCCAGTTAATAAGACTCAGAGTATTGTCTTGCCTTCAGTTTGTGATCAATGCTGCTCTGTCGTGTTCTACCTGCAGCCAAATTCTGCTCACCAAATCCCCAATGGATGCCAAATGCAGGGCAGAACACCCATCTGTGTCTTTTAGTTGCATATAGTTGCATATAGTTGCATATAGTTGCATATAGATGCATATAGTTGTGTATATAGTTGTGTATATATGTGCATATATGTGCATAATAGTTGCATATAGTTGCATATAGTTGCATATAGCTGCATACTGCTGATGTTTATAATTATTCTAATAACTCATGTTTCATCTCTTTGGGGATTATGTTCAAGTAATATCTGAGCACCTCTACAGACAAGCTCTAAACAAAAAAAGTCAATTTTTACGAAAGCGGATAAAACCAGGTAAATCGTTTAAATTTAAAGCAGCTTAGCATTGAAAGTTAACTAAAAAAAGAAAAAACAAGAGTCCATTATAAACAAATAATTCTAATTTTTAAAAATGATTTCCTTTTCTCTGTACTTATAAAACAGTACCTTGTACTTGATGGTAATTAAGCTGCACAAATTCAGGTATTGGGTTTATTTAATGTTTCAATTATTTGTAGCAGGCTTTAGGTATGCTGATCCCAATTACTGAAAGATCTCTTGTCTGGAAAACCCCAGGTCCTGTGCAAGCAATGCACGCTGCAGGTCTGTTTAACTACGCCATTGTGTATTTATTGGTTTATAATAATGTGTGTATGTGTATATACAAGTATGGGACCTGTTATTCAGAATGCTTGGGACTTGGGGTATTCCAGATAATGGATCTTTCTGTAATTTGGATCTTCATACCTTCCTATTCCTCTCTAAGCATCCATTTCTCTTCATTAAGGGGGTTGTTCACCTTAACTTTTAGTATGATGTGGAGAGTGATATTTCATTTTTTATTATTTGTAGTTTTGAAGCTATATCTCTCCAGTTTGCAATTTCAGCAATTTGGTTGCTAGTGTTTAAATTACCCTAGCAACCATGCACTAATTTGAATACAAAACTGGAATATGAATAGGAGAGGGCCTGAATAGAAAGATGAGTAATAAAACATAGCAATAATAAAACATTTGTAGCTTTACAGAGCATTTATTCTAGATGGGGTCAGTGACCGCCATTTGAAAGCTGGAAAGCGTCAGATGAAAAAAGGCTAATAATTAAAAATCTATAAAAAATAAGCAGTTAAGACCAGTTGACAACTTGCTTAGAATTAGCCATTTTATGCCATACTAATCGTTAACTTAAAGGTGAACTACTCCTTTAAGGAGTTGGGTGTCAGATGATATCTTATAGGGGCTCCCTTTCCTAGGAGGAAGATGTATTAGAGGTCACTCTGTTAAACTCACCAGACATCATGTCTCTCTACATGCAGAATTTGTGCAAAAGGCAGTTATTTTGTTACATTTTGTTTGTACTGGATTCCGTTATTTGAGTGAGCTCTAATACATCTGCTAGGAAAGGAGCCCCCCTATAAGATATATTGGATGTAACTGTCAGTGAATATCTGACACCCAACTGCTGCATGAAGAGAGAATGAAGAGAAACAGATGCTGAGAGAGGAATAGTGAAGATAAACTTGATTATTTCAGAAACAATGCAGAATATTTAATTGATTGTATTTAGAAAGTTTCTTACTTCAGTATAATGAAGCTTATATTACATTTTCATTTTCCAGATAGTTCCCCTCTAAGCTTAGACCCCTCCCCATGATTGTAATCGCTTAGGGAAAGGCCAGACGTAGCATTTTTACATTGCGTTTTTAAAAAAGCATAAACTGCACTACCACTGAAACGAATGGAAAATGCACTATGGCGGTTGAAAGCTGAAATCCGCCACAGGACGTCAGGATTGGTGTTTTTTAGCAGAAACACCAATACGTCAAGAAACTACCAAATCAGTAGAGACTATGGGATCTGCACGTTTGAAACCACACTTTGCGTAAATTCGCAGCGTATTTTAAATATGGCGTCCAAATTCTCTATGAGAACAATGAGAAGTGCATGTTGGGGAAAAAACGCATGTTGATGGTCGTACATTTTTTCAATGGCGTATTTACTCCTGTCTGTTTAAAAATGCAACGTAAAAACGCCACGTCTGGCCTTGCCCTTACACCAGATACCCCGTACTACTACTACTGTAAATGCACACCCAGGAGGAAGAAGAACAAATGCATTTAATTCTCCTTCAGTTGAACAGCTCTACATTGGTATCAATGGAGACATATAGGCCCTGAAACAATGTTTGCTGTTGGCTTTCTCCTCTACTCCATTGTTACATAACCGAGTGATCCCTAGAGCAGACCTGTTTCCAGTCCTGTTTAATTGGTGAATGTAGTTCGTACAGTGGCAGGAATGTAGTCTTCCGGTCACTTAGCTCACAGGGTGGAACAAAAATGTTGAGTGCAAAGAAATGATGGCATGTTCCAGGCACTGTGAATGATACACTATACTGCCCACCATATTTTACTGTAGGAAAGGGTCATCTAAACTACTGCCATGTATGGGATGGTGGCACAACTGAAGTCATTATTCACAGAAGCATTTCTGGCTCTTTATAATAAGCACAAGAGACCCCATTGCAGTAGAAAATGCTTTTGTGGTCAGATGAGACCAAGATTGCTCTTTTTGGAAACTTTAAAAGCAATATTTGTAGCACACAACTTACCGTATATACTCGAGTATAAGCCGTCCCGAGTATAAGCCGAGGTACCTAATTTTATCTCCAAAAACTGGGAAAGCTTATTGACTGGAGTATAAGCCGAGGGTGAGAAATGCAGCAGCTTCTGGTAAGTTTCAATCAAAAAAATTGAGGGTTTCTGCTCCCATAGGAGGTGCCGGCGTCTCGTTTTTGGATGCCGGCGACCATTCTTGGACGCCCGCGAATATTCTTGGAGACTATTCTTGGACGCCGGCGATTATTCTTAGACGCCGGCGACCGTCTTGGTGCTTGACCCGAGTATAAGCCGAGGTAGAGTTTTTCAGCATGTTTTGGGGGCTGAAAAACTCGGCTTATACTCGAGTATGTGCGGTACACTTTGGATTCACTCGCTTATTCATTCATCATCCCCAGAGGTGAACTATGGTTCTCTGTAAACGTGGCCATAGACAAACAGATAATATTGTACAAAACTAATTTTCGTACAATATTTGGTGCTGGATGGAAAATTTTGATCGGGTGCCTTTGAAGGAACCCAAATATCAGCCATTGTTAGTGCTGAATGGTCAGATACAGGTAGAATTGTATTGTCTCTATATGTATATCTGACCATTCAGCTCTACACGTGTGTATTGAGACCAACCATCTTTCTTGGAAACATCTATTTTGTAATTGTTACGTTTATGGCCACCGTTGGGCCATACTGAATATGCCTGTGCTATATAAATAAGCAATAAGCACAATGTCCCGTGCATGTTACACACACAACTGCCTTCCAACATTTTTTTCAGTTTGATTGTAACAGTTCAGAGGGAGAAACATTAGAAAAAAAGCCTTTATTTCTGGTGAAGCAGAAGCAAATCAATACAATAAGGCATATTAATAGTTAAAATACCAGGAAATGGGCAAATGTGTATGAAAGGGGATAGCTAGAGCCCCAAAATGAAAACTGCAAAACTCTGCAGTGAGACCGCCTGCAATATGAGCTCCTGTTTTCCACATGCTTTATTCATGCGACTGTGCTTGATAGCCTCATTGTTTCATGTGAATGCTGACCCTGCAAGTCTGACTCTGATGGATGCTTTGGGCAGAAACACTTGTCTGTTACTGTGTTACACAGAGAATGTTACATGAACAGAATATGAATTGAGAAGAATCTTATTGTTTGTCAGGTGACTTTACTACAGTTTTACATGATTTTACAGAAACTATTAAGTAATCCAAAAGAGGCAGGGAAGCTCTTGCTTCACTGGTGTTACATTTCTATTTAGGAAAACATCTAGATAAGTCTTTTTGTTTTTTTGTTTTTTTTTCTTTCCATTTGAACTGAATTTAGTAGTGACAATATAGCTAGTTTGGGACCTGGGATTTAAAGGGGTTTGTCTATAATTTGACTCTTCATACTACAAAAAAAGCTTAAAGGGGTACTATCATGAAAATTAAAAAATAATATAAGCTCCTCATACTGAAACAAGAAACTTTCTAAATACAATCAATTAAATATTCTGCATCATTTCTGAAATAATCAAGTTTGTATTCACTATTCCTCTCTCAGCATCTGCTAGGCAAAAGGAGCCCCCCTATAAGATATATTGGATGTAACTGTCAGTGAATATCTGACACCCAACTGCTGCATGAAGAGAGAATGAAGAGAAACAGATGCTGAGAGAGGAATAGTGAACATAAACTTGATTATTTCAGATATGGTACAGAATTTTTAATTGTATTTAGAAAGTTTCTTATTTCAGTATGCTGAAGCTTATATTACATTTTCCTTTTCATGATAATTCCCCTTTAATTTCCTCATGTACATCATGTACAAGGTACTGTTTTATGTTTATAGAGTTAAAGGACTAAAAAAAAGATTTTTATTTGATTAAAATGGGGGGCATCGCTTGTGATCGATTTCAGACATCTGAAAAATAAGGTGGAGAATGTGCCTAAAATGACCCTGTAACTGTCAGCAGTGTCTGTAAGTAGCCGGAAAGGCTGAACAACATCTTAAAGGAAAACTATACCCCCCAAACAATGTAGGTCTCTATAAAAAGATATTGCATAAAACAGGTCACATGTAAAATCCTGCTTCATGTAAATAAACCATTTTCATAATAATATACTTTTCTAGTAGTATGTGCCATTGGGTAATCATAAATAGAAAATTGCCATTTTAAAAAATAAGGCCGTCCCCTGGGATCGTAGGATTCACTGTACTCACAAACATACCAACAAACTATACATGTAAGGTCACATGAGCCAATTAACAGACAGAGTTGTGTCTTTTGCTTCCACACTTCTTCCTGTTACAGTTAGAGCTGCAGTATTTCTGGTCAGGTGATCTCTTCCTGTTACAGTTAGAGCTGCAGTATCTCTGGTCAGGTGATCTCTTCCTGTTACAGTTAGAGCTGTAGTATTTCTGGTCAGGTGATCTCTTCCTGTTACAGTTAGAGCTGCAGTATTTCTGGTCAGGGGATCTCTTCCTGTTACAGTTAGAGCTGCAGTATTTCTGGTCAGGTGATCTCTTCCTGTTACAGTTAGAGCTGCAGTATTTCTGGTCAGGTGATCTCTTCCTGTTACAGTTAGAGCTGCAGTATTTCTGGTCAGGTGATCTCTTCCTGTTACAGTTAGAGCTGCAGTATTTCTGGTCAGGTGATCTCTTCCTGTTACAGTTAGAGCTGCAGTATATCTGGTCAGGTGATCTCTGAGGCAGCACACAGACCATCACGATATGGTGTCTCAAGGCAAGAGATGTAAAAGGGCAATATCTACTTAAATATATATTCCAGTTTGGTAAGTTTGCCACTTAATATGATATGAACTCTCTGTTGCTTAAGTGTTCATTTTGGGGGTATAGTTTTCCTTTAAGGCAAATGCTGCATTTTGGCCGAAAACTTGCTCTGCGCCATTTATTTACGTTTCTGGCACTTTTTCTTGTTTCAGAATTATTACTCTAATAATTTATAGGGATGCACCGAATCCACTTTTTTGGATTCGGCCGAACCCCGAATCCTTCGTGAAAGATTCGCCCGAATACCGAACCGAATCCGAACCCTAATTTGCATATGCAAATTAGGGGTGGGAAGGGGAAAACATTTTTTACTTCCTTGTTTTCTGACAAAAAGTCATGCAATTTCCCTCCCGCCCCTAATTTGCATATGCAAATTAGGATTCGGATTCGGTTCGGCTGGGCAGAAGGATTCGGCCGAATCCGAATCCTGCTGAAAAAGGCCGAATCCTGGCCGAATCCCGAACCGAATCCTGGATTCGGTGCATCCCTAATAATTTATGGTTTTGACCAATTGCAGAGATGGGCCATATGTACACTAATTACTTTTATATGTACTAGAGATAAAGTTGCACATTTGTTAGAGCTAATACTGGGGAGTGTTTGTGCAGAAATATCACTTTGCACCAGGCTATTTGATTCCCTCCTGTTACAGTAACGGTTGGTTTTGCAATTTGTGCACCACTAAAAAGCCCAAAAGCCGGCATTTTATGTAAACAATGTACGATTTTTACAAGTCAGCCATTTGTACAGGTATGGTATCCGTTATCCAGAAAGCTCTAAATTACGGAAAGGCCTTCTTCCATAGACTCCATTTTATCCAAATAATCCAAATTTATAAAACTGATTTCCTTTTTCTGTGTAATAATAAAACAGTCGCTTGTACTTGATCCCAACGAAGATATAATTTATCCTCATTGGAAGTAAAACCAGCCTATTGGGTGTATTTCATGTTTACGTAATTTTCAAGTAGACTTAGATATGAAGATCCAAATTACGGAAATATCTGTTATCCGGAAAACCCCAGGTCCCGAGCATTCTGGATAACAGGTCCCATAGCTGTACCCTGTGTGCAGATTTGCTCCAATGCAGCAGCCCAACAATCCGCATATTGCATGCTAGGAGTAAAAGCTAAACTATACTCCAAAATACTTTGCATCGGGGTATTTCTAATTTCTTGGCAAATTCTGCTGTAGGGATTTGGCTCGTTTTACATCCAATTTAAGTTAAAGGGGCGGATCACTTTCAAACACTTCTTTTCAGTCCAGTTGGTTTCAGACAAGTTTACCAGAAATAAAGACTTTTTCCAATTACTTTCTATTTTCTATTTTTGGCAGTTTTTCTAATATTGAAGTGTAAAGTGTCATTTTTCACATTCTAAAGCAGCTCTGGGAGAGGGGGTCGCCGACCCTGTAAACTGTTTTAAATTGATACATTTAGTTGCTTCATTTCTTATTTGTCTCTGCTGAGCAGAATCCCTGAGTTTCATTACAGGCAGCTGTTAGACTTGATACAATACTTGCTAATATTCATCAGATACTGCTGAGAAATGGATCAAGTAATTGTAACAACTAAATGTAACAAATTGTAACCATTCAGATTCTCCTGGATCACTGAGCTGCCAGACTGAAACACTAGAGACACAAACATTAAAGGGCAACTCTGGCTTCCAAACCAAAATTTGATAGAGCCCACATAACACAGAAACCCCTAATATCCCCATCACAGTTACCTGATTCTTCAAAAAGTCTGAATAAATGGCATTTTCTATGCTGAAATCCAGCCGTGTAACAGTTCTTCTCTTTCTGCATCATTTGAAATCCTGGCAGGGAAGGAGGGACTAAACACTGATGTTACACATTGTACTTCCAGACAGCATGCAGGAACTACATTACCCACAATGCATTGCACTGGGATGTTCCTTATTGAAATCACATGTGCAGGGAATTGTGGGGTTTGGAGGATACAGACTGAGGGCAGATGATGTTGATACAAAGTAACAGTAGTCAGACAGCTCAGCAAAGTAGTCAGACAGATCAGCAGGAGAGCAGGGGGCTGGGCTTAGGGAACTGTCAGAAACCATTAAAAATCATGAAAAGTCTATATTTTTTAATTGATGTATATTGCAAAGTTGCTTGAAATCATGTTTACTTTTCAAAAAGTAACATTTTGGTAAAAAATAAACGATGGAAAGCAATAGAGAAAAGGCTTTGTTTATGGTAAACAATCTATAAACGACTGAACTTAAAGTGTTTGGAAGGTAAACAACCCCTTTAAAATTACCCAACATTTTTTTTTTTTACTGCATCGTCTCCTTTATGAACTTTAAATAGGTTGTTTTTAGATGATCCAAATCATTCAGTTCATGACACTAATTCAAACCAACCTGCTGGAAACTGAAGAGTTAATGGAGCAGTTTCTTTCCATCTGCAAGTGCAGGGCCTCGGGGATTTGTTCTTTGTCCACTTCTTATAAACGTTTTTTACGTATGACCTTGAAGTTGGCATTAAAGGCAGTGTCTCACGTGATTGGACCTGGTATTAAGCTGAGAGCACAATGGTTCTTATCTACAGTGTCATTATTGAGAAGAAATAGTGGCCAGGTGAACGTCAGATTTACCACTGATTGCAAAAGAAATCAATATACAAAAGGCAATGGCAAGCTTCAGTTTCCTGTGATACAATGTATGAATTATTAGATTGTTGGTTAAATAGAAACAAATATTAACACTCTCATTTATGCCTTTGTGGCCCGATGAATGTGTATATGAAAGTCCCAGAATCCATCAATTTAGTTTAGTGCAAGGTGAGTACGGAGTTAAATGCCTTCCAGCCTGCTCGTAAGATCAAGGCATTCTTTGGGAGCCCTGCAATGTTTTATGAATCCGTAAATCTAGGAGTATTTAGCTGCAAAATTCAATTCAAAGCAACAGACATGCAGTCTATTCTTTGAATGGGTAAAGGAGTATACACTTAAACTAGAAAGTATACATTTTTTACATCTATCTTAATATTGGCCTTCCATGCTACCATACCCCTTTGAACATAGGTCTCTAGCTTAGCAGCCAGGATATAGCTATCCCACGGCCGCTTTTAGTGACCGGACAACCCCTATTATGGTGTGTAGGGGCAGAAGCACAGGATACACAGTAGATAACAGATAAGTACTACTATAGTTTATATAAACAAGCTGCTGTGTAGCCATGGGGGCAGCCATTCAAGCACAGGATACACAGTAGATAACAGATAAGTACTACTATAGTTTATATAAACAAGCTGCTGTGTAGCTATGGGGGCAGCCATTCAAGCACAGGCTACACAGTAGATAACAGATAAGTACTACTATAGTTTATATAAAGAAGCTGCTGTGTAGCCATGGGGGCAGCCATTCAAGCACAGGATACACAGTAGATAACAGATAAGTACTACTATAGTTTATATAAACAAGCTGCTGTGTAGTCAGGGGGCAGCCATTCAAGCACAGGATACACAGTAGATAACAGATAAGTAATACTATAGTTTATATAAACAAGCTGCTGTGTAGCCATGGGGGCAGCCATTCAAGCACAGGATACACAGTAGATAACAGATAAGTACTACTATAGTTTATATAAACAAGCTGCTGTGTAGCCATGGGGACAGCCATTCAAGCACAGGGCATATAGTAGATAACAGATAAGTTCTGAAGACTCCCATTGTATACTGCAGAGTTTATCTGTTATCTGCTGTGTGTCCTGTGCCTTTTTTCATTCAATCCTGCTTGATTGGCTGTCCTATATATGCTCTATAGTAGTGTTTCTGAAGCAAACACACCAATTTTTCCGGCACAAAAGTACATTATATTTCCATTACTTTAGTACACTTTCATTTTTTGGTGTTACTGTTCCTAAACCAGTCACTTCTCTCCCATGTAGAGCAGCTTTATTTCTGCATTTCTTTTTCCTCTTAATTTTTTTTTTTTTTTTTTAAATCTGTATTTCTGTAGCCTTTGCTTCCCAAGAAATTGAGCTATTTATACCTCCGAACACTAGTCAGGCAAATGTTCTACAATGATATTCATTAATTTGCTGATAAGCTGTGCATAATTTGCTGGACATTTGAATCTGGAAATGAGAAATAGATTGTGAGAACAGTACAGCATGTACCACTGTCTTTATGTATGTTATTATTTTGCATCATTATAAACCTTGTCACATTCTTCTTTTCCATAGGTGTAAACTGTTTTCTCTAAGGAAGCCATTACATGATGGAGCCTGAAATTATCCGAATGTATTCATCTTCCCCTCCTCCTCTTGACAGTGTGGCTGACGATGATGATGAAGATGAGTTTGGTGAATTTGGGGACTTCTCTGGAGTCGGTAACTCTGGAATGGGTTTTGCTGAGTTTGCAACTGTCGGTTATTCCAAAACCCAAGAGGAATTTATTCCAGCTAAACCTGTTTTGCCTATTCAGGATTACTCTGACAGTTTGAACAACTTCACTAGCCTTACTGCTGTCAAAGACACGGAGAACATCTTGGAGACTGATTCAAAGAAAGGACAACATGGAGAAGTAGACACACATGGAAGTTATGAATCAAATCTGTTTAATGTTCCTGCATTTGATGATAAAGGAAACTCTGGAGAGAAAATAAAAAAGGCTGATTTGTATTCAAACTTTGTAAGTCCTGTGTCTTCTGGTGATGATACCGAGTTCACAAGCAAAAGCCTTGATTCACTCAATGTCACTTGTAATGGTGAGAAGGTGCACTCTGAGGAGAACCTTACAAATGGCTTTGCAGCAGGTGATTCTGTTAATCCTCAGGGAATAGAAGATCGGGACAGCATTGATGATTTCAAGGGATATAATACCATTGCTAACCATAATACTGACCCAAGCAGTAACTTTTTAACCAGTACTGCAGTGGACTTTGCAGATTTTTTCACATTTTCAAAAAAAGACTCTATACATTTAGGGGGCACAGAGCTTCAGTCACACAAAGATATATATGAAGGGCAAGATTTAAGTATTACAAGTAGAAGTCCATTAAGTAGTGTAGAAAATGGTAGCCCCCGAATAAAGGATGTAGTTACACATATCTCTGGAAACGGGGATGGAATTAATACCTTAGTTCTTTCAAATTGCACTTCAGAAACAGGACTAATCATAGCCAACAATGTTGCACCCCACGACAATGTTGTGATTGCAACAGACATTGATGCTGCTGAAAAAACTCCTGTACCATTAGCAGCCACGGAGGAAACCATTGGCAAACTTGCAGACGGGGAGGTGAATGAAGAAGTGTTAGAAACCACTGATGACCATGGTTGTACCTCTCATAATAATGCAGCCGGACGCACAGAGAATGTTAAACAATCAAAGAGCAGCACAGATAATGGTGAGCATAGTTTGACAATCGACAGTAGTGTGTCTGAAGCTCCTTGTGCAAATTCACTTCCATGTTTTACAGACTCAAGTGACTCCAATAACACCTTGAATGGAATGTCGGATGATAAAGAAAATGATTTGAGTGATCATTTTGGGGATATTAATGAGACCAATGCAACCCCATTCCAAGAGGAGATAAAACCAGCTGTGGATGAACAGTTGACGTTTTCAGGCCTTAGTGTTAAATGTCCCGAGGCAGATAAAGAGGAGGAGTTTAGTGAGTTTGGAGACTTTGGTTCACTTGCAAAAGATGATGAACAAAATTTGCAAGACTTTGATGATTTTGCAGACTTTAGCTCTGCCACTAATATTAAACCTCATTCAGATTGGAATGCTTTTGACGATGACCATTCAGAAGGGCCTTCATGGGCAGTGTTTGTAGATGAAAAGGAATCTTTAGTTCCAGACTCTGAGACCTGGACTTCACATAGGACAGACGTACAATCTAGCTCTGGAGAGTGGGACGTTAAAACAGAAAATATCAATTTACCCCTATTCCCGGAGTCTGGATTAACTTCTGTCAGTGATCAATCAACAGATGCCTTTCAGGTAATACAAATAAATGTTCTTTTGCACTGCAATAAACGATTGAATGCAAATAATGATTATCAATAAGTGCCTTAAGACCAATGTTTAAATATTCAAGCAGCTTTTAATCACGGGTGAAACCAGAAATCTGGTTCTTTGGCGAGCTGTTAGGGTTTCAAGCTTACTACTGAATATCTGTACACGTGCTGCTTGATTCACTTCCACCGACCTTACATAAGAGGCACCATATGCCATTATAGGAAATGTGCCCGTACTTGAGAGAATGTTGGCTGCAAAATCTGTTTATATGAAACTGAAAAAATGTGCAGCTCCCAACTGATATGTGATCAAGGCTCATTGACATATGGGTTAGTCAGTATGGAAATTAAACAGCTGAGCTCTTCAGCCTGTGAACGTGGTCTTCACTGTACCCTGCAGGTCTTAAAGGGGAAGGAAACCTAGTTGGCGCAAAAACCCTCCCCCCTCCCATGTTGCCCACCCTCCCTCCTCCCCCCTGGCCTACCTGCCCCGCAGGGCAAATGCCCCTAACTTGTTACTTACCCTTCTGTGCAGGTCCAGTCCAGGGAGTTCACAGACGACATCTTCTTCCACGCGATCTTCTTCCTGCTTTGACCGGCGCATGCGCAGTAGGAGCATTTCGCTGGTACGATCTACTGTACATCGTGACTTTTGGCGCATGAGCAGTAGATCGGTACCGGCGAAATAATCCTACTGCGCATGCGCCAAAACGCCGTTCAACGCAGGAAGAAGATCGTGTAGAAGAAGATGTCGTCTGTGAACTCCCTGGACTGGACCTGCGCAGAAGGGTAAGTAACAAGTTAGGGGCATTTGCCCAGTGGGACAGGTAGGCCAGGGGGGAGGAGGGAGGGTGGGCAATACGGGAGGGGGGGAGGGTTTTTGCACCAACTAGGTTTCCTTCCCCTTTAACAAGGTCTCCCTTTTATCTGATTATTTGCATTAGGACTAAACAGTCACAGCTCCATTTAGTTTTCAAATTGACCATCTGCTTAAGCCCCCTGATCTGCTTAAGCCCCCTGTATATACATCCCGCACTGTACTAGTTAAAGACTAAGAACCCTCCTTTACTAACATGGCTTCTTTATTCTGCCATGCCATCCTTGCCAACCAACTTTTTGCACTGTGAAATTGGCATCTCTTAAGGTGGCCATAGATTCAAATATCCGATTGTTCGAATCCTCGAACAATCAGACTTATCGGACTTCCCCATCTCCCGACCTGCCACTAACCATTCAGATGAAATAAAGTAGTAAAAGAACAGATGAGCCGATGTTCTGCCCCTGACAGTAATCGTATGAAAGTTTATGTCTGTCAAAAGCTGGTGACAGTCGCCCACTGAAGATCGTTAGATCGGCGATACATGTAGAGATTATTGGCAGCCGACAATTTTTCTAACCTGTCCGATCGACTGAATGACCAATCGGCATAGCTCGACAGATGTCGGGACGCTCCACACACGATCTGAAAATTGTACGAATCAAGGATTCGGACGATCGGATCTTTGCGTCTATGGCCAGCTTCATACTGCTGAGAGAGAGAGAAAATTTATATATATATATATAGGGAAAGGTGGGTACAAGCTGCACACCTTCAAATACATCAAAAAACCTGGGTGCTCTGGTTAAATAATATATAGAAATTGCACGTGGTACCGGCACTCACAGGGTTTGCATGAAAAATCAATCGTTCAATATGGTAAAATAGGAAAAAAAGGTTTATTGAATCCGACGTTTCGGTTCCCCACAGGAACCTTTCTCAAGGGCAAAAGGTTCCTGTGGGGAACCGAAATGTCGGATTCAATAAACCTTTTTTTCCTATTTAACCATATTGAACGATTGATTTTTCATGCAAACCCTGTGAGTGCCGGTACCACGTGCAATTTCTATTGATATCCTTACTATGTCACTTCTACAATATTCATCGGTCACAGTCAGCTGAGCTGTGCAGAGCCGCACTCTGTTTTTCGTGCCAGGTCTGCAGAGCACTGCGGTACCTTGTGGTTGGATGTATTGACAGTGTGCCTGATATATATATATATATATTCTATATTCAGAGCTGCCACTACAATACAGTGTGGTATGGTTGTGGGAAGGACTACATTTTCAATGTGGGGATATTTGAATGCTGCAAAAAATGTTCTATGTTAAATTTTCCTCAAGAAAAATCAAACCTAGTGCTGCAGGCAGCTTTGCTATATAGGTAGGTATGTTTTTATTGATGTTTTGGTACTATCATTTGTACTTTTTGGGGTATATTTATCAAAGAGTGAAGTTAATAGTGAAGTTCCGCCACTAGAGTGAAATTCCGCCACTCTCCATTCATTTCTATGGGATTTTTATAGGCGTATTTATCAAAGGGTGAAATTTCACTTTACCCATTGTGAATGGAGAGCTGCGGAATTTCAATCTAGTGGCGGAACTTTGATAAATGTACCCATTTGTGAGATCCACGCTGCTCATATTTGTGTTTTTCATTGTCTTAGAAATGCACATTGTTTTCTTTTTGTGTCTTTAATGGATCACAAGGCACCTCCATAAGCAACAACATGTGTTAAGCATTGCTACATTTTACCAAATATAAATGTATTTATTATAGGCAATGCATCACAAGAATTGATTTAATAACATTTATTTATTCTATGCACTCACTCTCAAAAACCAATATTACAGTTAGAGCTGCAGTATTTCTGGTCAGGTGATCTCTTCCTGTTACAGTTAGAGCTGCAGTATTTCTGGTCAGGTGATCTCTTCCTGTTACAGTTAGAGCTGCAGTATTTCTGGTCAGGTGATCTCTTCCTGTTACAGTTAGAGCTGCAGTATTTCTGGTCAGGTGATCTCTTCCTGTTACAGTTAGAGCTGCAGTATTTCTTGGCAGGTGATCTCTTCCTGTTACAGTTAGAGCTGCAGTATTTCTGGTCAGGTGATCTCTTCCTGTTACAGTTAGAGCTGCAGTATTTCTTGGCAGGTGATCTCTTCCTGTTACAGTTAGAGCTGCAGTATTTCTGGTCAGGTGATCTCTTCCTGTTACAGTAAGAGCTGCAGTATTTCTGGTCAGGTGATCTCTTCCTGTTACAGTTAGAGCTGCAGTATTTCTGGTCAGGTGATCTCTTCCTGTTACAGTTAGAGCTGCAGTATTTCTTGGCAGGTGATCTCTTCCTGTTACAGTTAGAGCTGCAGTATTTCTGGTCAGGTGATCTCTTCCTGTTACAGTTAGAGCTGCAGTATTTCTTGGCAGGTGATCTCTTCCTGTTACAGTTAGAGCTGCAGTATTTCTGGTCAGGTGATCTCTTCCTGTTACAGTAAGAGCTGCAGTATTTCTGGTCAGGTGATCTCTTCCTGTTACAGTTAGAGCTGCAGTATTTCTGGGCAGGTGATCTCTTCCTGTTACAGTTAGAGCTGCAGTATTTCTGGTCAGGTGATCTCTTCCTGTTACAGTTAGAGCTGTGGTATTTCTGGTAAGGTGATCTCTTCCTGTTACAGTTAGAGCTGCAGTATTTCTGGTCAGGTGATCTCTTCCTGTTACAGTTAGAGCTGCAGTATTTCTGGTCAGGTGATCTCTTCCTGTTACAGTTAGAGCTGCAGTATTTCTGGTCAAGTGACCTCTGAGGCAACACACTGACCACCACAAAATGGTGGCTCAAGGCAAAAGATGTAAAAGGTCAGTACTGACTTAAATATATATTCCAGTTTGGTAAGATTCTTTAATATGCCACTTAATTTGATATAAACCATCTGTTGCTCAAGTATTCATTTTGGGGGTATAGTTTTCTTTAGTAGTACTCCTGTAGCTATTTCTGCTTTATTTTGGCAAAGAAAAATGCTCTAACCTGCATCATGTGTTGTACTCATTTGTCAGGGGTAGTTGTTTGGAAAGTCTGACAGTAAGTTTCCGGGCACCCATTGCCTGTAAATGCACTAGTGATCAATAGCCCTTCAAATGAATCGGCCCCAAATCGTAGCATTTTGTCACCCACCCACAGAGCTATCCTCAACAGCAACTCCTGCTTCTCATTGACTTGAATTGGAAACACATGAATGCTTTGGCGCTTGTGCTTTTCAGCCCGAAAATTATCACTTGAGTGTTACCCCTTCAAGTGAACTGGAAGCAGCTGGGACAAATTCTAGCATAAGCTACCAGTCTTAAACATATGTGGCTGCTGGTTAATAAAGTTGATAGGATGGAAGAAAGAGCCTAGCACGTTATCTGCTACTGGTCAAGATTCGACCCTCTTCACTGATAATCCCCATACTCCCCAAGGCCTCTTTAGGGACAACCCAAGTTTGTTCAGGTCTGTTGCTCGGCATTTTACACAACCACTCACGAGCCCCCAGCAGTTGAGTACTATTTATTCTTATTCAAGTATATAATGTAGCTCAGCTATACCAGATACATCACATATGTTGCAGCTTTCTGATACCTCATATCCACATGCTGGACCAATTTGGGCCAATAATTTAGTTCCTGGGTCAACAATCGGAATGTAATGAGGACCTATGTAGACCCATCAGGAGAGGACCACATCAGTGATCCTATGTTGTGTTTGCCAATGAGATTTTCTAAAGGTGGCCATACACTGTAAGATTCGCTCATTTGGAGAGGTCACCAAACGTGCAAACATTTTCCTCAACTGGCCCACCTTTGGTGGATGATATTGGGGTAATGCAACTAAAACTCAGAGCGAGGACCCTATCAATGAGCCGATGCAGCCCTCAGTCTGATAGAAAAATCATCTGTTTGATGAGTTGTGGCTGATTTTTGGCCAGATATCGATCGTGCAGGCCTGTCGGAGGCCTCATTTACAGGTATGTAAGAATGTGAATCATTCTAAAGGAGCTGAATCAGCAGCTTAAATCTGCCTGTGTATGGCCACCTTTACATGCTTCATAAAATCAGTTTTTTATGCTCGATACATGGACCAATGAGTTGTTCCAATCATTCCACTCACTCAACCTGCATAACTAAATAACTAGTCAGAGAGAATTTTGAGTGTGGGATATATCATTTGTGTTTGAAGTGGAAGGTACTTTTGATTTGTGAGCTGGCTTGTTCTGAAACACACCTCTGAATCTCTTTGGATAGATTTGCATTCCTAACTTGACATTAGTAGGCCTGGGTTTGAAAAGATAAACTATAAAATTCAAGTCTCCGCGCAGATACTCATTTGAAAATCCTCACTGATGTTTTCTTTACCTTTCATAGCAATCGTTACAGAGCCGTTTTGATCAAGTCATCCAGGTTTGTTTTCCTCTTCCTCCTCTTTTTCAAGTAGGAGAAAATATATCCTGCTTGGATCAATGGCTTAAAGTAGATGCAAATGAAGAAGCTGCAAAACCCATGCCTAGCATAAGGTAAGAAAACGCTCTATTGGTTTTATGATTGTAACATTGGAAGTGGGTGGGTGAGAACTCTGCCCGCTTATTATATTAGTGTGTAGAGAATTTAAACTTTCTAGAGCATCTGCTTAACACATCTGTAACGTTCTCTGTCCCGAGCAGAGAAGTGCTGGACATCTGGGCTGATCTGCAAAAGATCCACGATGCTTATGGACTAAAATACCAGTGGGGCGGCTCTCACAGCAACAAGAAACTTCTCCGCTCCCTTGGAATTGACACAAGGAACATAGTAAGGTTTTTTTGGTTTATTTTTTTACATCTGTAACTATTTATGTTTACTTAAGACTAAATTGAGGGTCAGGGTAGGTTTGCTGCCCCCGAACTTGTGCATCTAAATTAGAAGGCGGGTGAGGTAAAGGCTATGGGGTAAATTGACGAACAGGTGAATAGTCGCTGGCGACCGCTTCGCCATACCTCGCACAACTTTGCCAGAGAAAAATTCGTTACCACTACGCTAATTCACTAAAATGCGAAGTTGTGTCTCAGCAGCTGAACACTGGCTACTTTTTACTAGCGTTACTTCAGTAGTGCGACCGTTTCAAAGTGAAATGATGCTAGCGATCGCTTCTGCCTATCGAAACTTCGTTAGTCCTCTTATGCTTGGGTCAATTTGAGTAGGGCTGGTACATTAAAGTAGTATGGACTTTTTTATTAGAGATTAGAGGAAACGTTGTGAAGGAAAGATAGGTTACCATATGTAGAAATGTAATTTTGGCAAACAAACAAGTATAAAAGACAAGTAATTTTATGTTCTCTGTGTAGCTTTTTACAGGCAACAAAAAGCAGCCCGTCATTGTACCCATGTATGCAGCCAGCCTGGTAAGTTATGTTTATGTTTAGAACCAATGCAGATTTATTTAAGTTCATATAAACATGCAATTTGCAATAGTTGCATACATCTTTCACTCAAAGCCATTTATATGCCAGGAATCCACATGAGTCACTTCTTGCTGAGCCTATAAGCACAGCGAGTAGGTCTTAAATGCAGTTTAGAAAATCATGGGGGGGGGGGTTTGGCTTGCTGAATGATCCACTGTCTCTTGAGATTCAGTTCACTGACAGATGTCTTGACATTTTACTTTAGAATTCTCTGGTATAGCTCAGAATTCATTGTTCCATCAATGATGGTAAGCAATCTAGGCCCAGATGCAGCAAAACCGGTCCAAACCAGAACACTTCCACCGTTAAGTTCTATTTTGGCTTCATCCTTCCACAAGACCTTATTCCATTATCCTTCTGGTTTGTTCACATGATCTTTAGCAAACTGCTGTCCACCCAAAATATAATGTATGTTGTGACTTTCTCCTTGCTACCCTGCCATACACACCATTGCTGTTCAGTGTTCTCCTGATGGTAGAACCATGAACATGAACATTTGCTAATGTGAGACAGGCCTTCAGTTGCTTAGAGGTTACTCTGCATTCCTTTGGAACCTTTCAGGCTATTACCGTATATACTCAAGTGTAAGCCAACCCGAGTATAAGCCGAGGTACCTAATTTTACCTACGAAAACTGGGAAAACTTATTGACTCTAGTATAAGCCTAGACACAACTACAGCCCTGTCTCCCAGCAGCGCACATTCCGCCAAAGTGACCCCCCCCCCAGCGATCAACCGGACTTCTTTGCAAAGTTGATGGTGACAGAGAATTGCCAAACGGATTACTGTGTGCATTGTCCCACTACCATGTGCAGAGGGTGCTGTTTGATATTGCCATCACTGTTAATCTTTCCTATAACCAACAGAGGGCGCTGTGTGATATTGCAGTCACTGTTATTCTTCCATATAACCAACAGAGGGCACACTGTTAGTCTTTCATATAACCAACAGAGGGTGCTGTGTGATATTGCAGTCACTGTTATTCTTACATATAACCAACAGAGGGCGCACTGTTATTCTTTCATACAACCAACAGATGGCGCTGTGTGATATTGCAGTCACTGTTTTTCTTACATATAACCAACAGATGGCGCTGTGTGATATTGCAGTCACTGTTATTCTTTCATATAACCAACAGAGGGTGCACTGTTATTCTTTCATATAACCAACAGAGGGCATTGTGGGATATTGCAGTCTCTCCCCAAGTGAACTGTTGGTATAGGAATGATTAAAAGTGACTGCAATCTCAGCTACTCGGGTCGGGTACCGCTGACCCGAGTATAAGCCGAGGTAGACTTTTTCAGCACATTTTGGATGCTGAAAAACTCGGCTTATACTCGGGTATATACGGTAATAGTCCATTGAATAGAAACTGCACTCACAGGTCTTAAGTATATTTTGTTTTATAAAAAATTTAATTTATCACATTGGCGGCTGACGTTTCGGCCTAGCCCTTAGGACTAGGCCGAAACGTCAGCCGCCAATGTGATAATAAATTACATTTTTTATAAAAAAAAATGGGAAAATTATTTTTTTTCAAAATGAATCAGTTAATAGTGCTGCTCCAGCAGAATTCTGCACTGAAATCTATTTCTCAAAAGAGCAAACAGATTTTTTTATATTCAATTTTGAAATCTCACATGGGGCTAGACATTTTGTCAATTTCCCAGCTGCCCCATGTCATGTGACTTGTGCCTGCACTTTAGGAGAGAAATGCTTTCTGGCAGGCTGCTGTTTCTCTTTCTCAATGTAACTGAATGTGTCTCAGTGGGACCTGGATTTTACTATTGAGTGTTGTTCTTAGATCTACCAGGCAGCTGTTATCTTGTGTTAGGGAACTGCTATCTGGTTACCTTCCCATTGTTCTTTTGTTTGGCCGCTGGGGGGGGGAAGGGTGGGGGGTGATATCACTCCAACTTGCAGTACAGCAGTAAAGAGTGATTGAAGTTTATCAGAGCACAAGTCACATGACTTGATTTCAAAATTGAATATAAAAAAATCTGTTTGCTCTTTTGAGAAATGGATTTCAGTGCAGAATTCTGCTGGAGCAGCACTATTAACTGATTCATTTTGAAATTTTTTTTTCCCATGACAGTATCCCTTTAAGACCTATGAGTGCGGTTTCTATTCGATGGACTATATGTGTGTGTGTGTGTGTCCGTGTGTATGCATGTACATATAATATTTGTTGTACCAGCACCACCACCCCACTAATTCATTGGACTGCTAGAAATTGGCATTTAACATATTCTGCTTGAACCCCACAATTGTTTTAGATTGAATTAATAGGAAAAATAGCATTGTTTAAACCCCACTGTTACTGTTTTTTTTTCCTTTGGATGCTCTATTCTTTTCAGTTGCTTGCAGCCTTAAAGGGGTGGTTCACCTTTAAGTTAACTTAGTATGTTATAGAATGGCCAATTCTAAGCAACTTTCAGTTGGTCTTTATTTGTCTTCGTCTGACTCTTTCCAACTTTCAAATGGGCATCTCTGTCCCCATTTAAAAAACAAATGCTCTGTAAGGCTACATATGTATTGTTATTGCTACTTTGTATTACTCCTCTTTCTATTTAGGCCTCTCCTATTCATATTCCAGTCTCTTATTCATATCAGTGCATGGTTCCTAGGGGAATTTGAAGAGTTGCTGAATACAAAGCTAAATAAGTCAAAAACCACAAATAATAAAAAATGAAAACCAATTGCAAATTGTCTCAGAATATCACTCTCATACTAAAAGTTAACTCAAAGGTGACCAACCCATTTAACCCTAAAATTCAAAAGCATTAAAAAATTTTCAGCTGGGAAGCTGATGGGTGGTCTTTAATATGAAAACCATAATGAATAACTGCATGAGATCTTTAATTCATTTTAAAAGACAGCTTGGATAATGAATAGGATGCACAGAATCCAGGATCCGATTTGGGAATTGCTCAGGATTCAGCCTTTTTCAGCAGGATTTGAATTCTGTTCATGAAAGATTCAAAATTCTGCCAAATCACAGAATAGTGGATTCGGTGCATCCCGAATAATGATATTTAAAGATAAGCTTCCCCTTTATGCAAGTATATTACCTTGAGTAATTTTAAAACAACCTTAGCTAAAAACAACCTTAGCTTTTCCAAAATAACCAATTTTTTTCAACGATAAAAGCCATTATTCTAACAAAATTGTGTTGTTCTTGCTTAGGGTATGCTAGAACCAACAAAGCCTTTATCTGCTGCTGAAAAGATCGCATCTATAGGGCAATCTTCTCCTGTTCCTCCAGAAGAATTAATCTGTACTACTGATCAAATGCAGGTAAGCAGTAATTGCACACACAAAATATACCCAATTCAAAATCATGTTTGCATTCAGTTAATTGTTGTAAAAATGTTAAGGGGATATAAAATGTTAAGAAAATGAAACTTTTGGCTCATGGAAAAATATGTGAAGCTGAGCAACTTTCCCACATACCTTAAAGGAACAGTATCAATAAAAAATTAAATTGTTTTAAAGTAATACAAATATAATGCAGTGTTGCCCTGCAAAACTGATGTTTGCGTCAGAAACACTACTATAGTTTATATAAATAAGCTGCTGTGTAGCCATGGGGCAGCCATTCAAGCACAGGATACACAGTAGATAACAGAGAAGTACTACTATAGTTTATATAAACCATCTTCTGTGTAGCCATGGGGGCAGCCATTCAAGCACAGGATACACAGTAGATAACAGATAAGTACTACTATAGTTTATATAAACAAGCTGCTGTGTAGCCATGGGGGCAGCCATTCAAGCACAGGATACACAGAAGATAACAGATAAGTACTATTATAGTTTATATAAACAAGCTGCTTTGTAGCCATGGGGGCAGCCATTCAAGCACAGGATACACAGTAGATAACAGATAAGTATTACTATAGATTATATAAACAAGCTGCTATGTAGCGATGTGGACAGCCATTCAAGCACAGGATACACAGTAGATAACAGATAAGTACTACTATAGTTTATATAAAGAAGCTGCTGTGTAGCCATGGGGGCAGCCATTCAAGCACAAGATACACAGTAGATAACAGATAAGTACTACTATAGTTTATATAAACAAGCTGCTGTGTAGCCATGGGGGCAGCCATTCAAGCACAGGATACACAGTAGATAATGGATAAGTACTACTATAGTTTATATAAACCATCTGCTGTGTAGCCATGGGGGCAGCCATTCAAGCACATTATACACAGTAGATAACAGATAAGTACTACTATAGTTTATATAAACAAGCTGCTGTGTAGCCATGGGGGCAGCCATTCAAGCACAGGATACACAGTAGATAACAGATAAGTACTACTATAGTTTATATAAACAAGCTGCTGTGTAGCCATGGGGGCAGCCAGTCAATGGAGAAAAGGCTCAGGTTACACAACAGATAGCAGATAAGCTCTGTAGAACATAACGGTGTTATCTGTTATCCACCATTTAACCTGTACCATGTAGCCTTTTTTCAATTTCCGCCATTGCTACACAGAATCTTGTTTATATAAACTATAGTAGTGTTTCTGAAGCAAATATATCAGTTTACCAGTGCAGGGTACATATTTTACATATTTTAATTACTTTAAAGGACTTTCATTTTTTGGTGTTACTGTTCCTTAAAAGAGGTTGTAAAGATCACCCTCTAAGTTTAAATATTTTAATACAATACTTTAAAATCTGCAACTTTGCAATAGGGATAACTTATTTGTTAATTTAGTTTCTTTATTTCCAGCTTCATTGTCTGTCACGCTATCTTCTCTCTGCTTCGGGAGCCAATCAGAAACAAGTATATATGGCACAAAGCACGTGTACGGGTTTATCATTTGCTCCTAATCTAGAAAGAAAACAGAATGCCTTTGGCTTCATGGAGCAATGACGTTTCAATTCAGTATTTCAGACTTGGGAGTGCATTTGTATCCAGCAATGGGTTCATGTAATGGGTTATGTAATGTCCCTGTTACGGTACAGGTTGCTGTTGGATTGACCTGTGTTTTTGTCATTTTTTTCCCCATGATTTTACCTCGGAAGACATATCCCCAAGTATTATATTACTGTTAAGCTTATACCAACTCTACTGACTTGAGTTCAAACTGTCTGGCAACACTGTTACAGGCAGTTCTCAGCCCGGGAAAACGCATTTGAGGATTTTCAGACTGAAAACCACTTGTACTAGCTGTGCCAAACAATACCCATTGAAGTTAATAGAGGACTAAAGGGGAAGTTTGAGTCATTTTGCAACCAGTGAAGAACCAAACTACTGAACCAAAGAAATGAACACTGCTTTTATATGTGAGAGGTGTAATACCTGTTCTTTCCTTGTCTTCTGTAGGAATCCCTCCCACCTGTCCAGTTTGACTGGAGTAGCAGTGGCCTTACCAACCCTCTAGATGGTACGTCTCTCCGTAAACCCGCTAACACCAGAGATAGACATAAGAAACCGCCAGAGTTCAAACAAACATCTGTTTGCTGACCTTTCCTGTATCTTTTTAGCATTACCTTTGAAACTGCAGGCTTTTTTCTGCTGTCTTTTCTAGCACAGTATATCTTATTAAAGAGGTAGTGCACATCTATGTTCACTATGAGCCCATTAAATTGATATTACCTGCCTAGAGAGGAAAGCTAATAATGTGCACTTTTTAACACCAAACAGTCCCACCTCCTGCCATTTGTGGGCATGACATTGCCATTTTATTTTATACTTGTGCCCAGTTTATTATCCAGTATTATGGAAAACACTATTTGCTGTGTCTTGGAGTAATGGCAACACAGTGGTTTGACTCACAGTATTAAGCTCACTGTACTTTCTTGCACTTAAAGGGAAGCTGGTATTAAATCCGCTCCTTTTTCCTACCTCACTATATCTGCAGTCAAGGAAGTGTAACAACACATACAACATTTTGCGAGACGATGCACAAATTAATAGTGAAATAAATAATATAAAGCTGTAGATTTAATTCTTATAGGTATGTGATCTAATATCCAGAATTCTTGGGACTTGGGGTTTTCTGAATAAGAGTTTTTTTTTTGGTAACTTATATTACCATCGAGTAGATGTATTAAAAAAATATACTTAAAAATAACATTAGTGGGATTGTTTTAGCACATTGTTTTGTTATAGTAAAGTGCAGTGTGCTGTTTTATTATTACAAAGAAAAAGGAAGTCATTTAACTGGTTTCCAGATAATGGATCCATATTCGAGTACACAGAAGAGCACATATTTTCTACAACTATTTATGAGCTCATATAGAAATAGGCAAATTAAAGCAAGTGTTTTGTTGGCTTCCCTGATATTCCCTGGGCTTATGGCACATTGTAGTTTTCTCCAGATGGGTTCACTCACCCTTTTCTCTGCGAGCACTTTTACTCTGGCAGAGAAACAACACTGTGTGCCTTAAGCCTAAAGCTGCCCATACACAGGCAGATAAAGGCTGCAGACATACCAAGTCAGCAGCTTATTGGTCTGTGTGTGGGGCCCTCCGATTGGCTTCCCAGGTCGATATCTGGTCGTTGATGGGGATCCCGCGTTCCAACCGCCCATATTGCATACATTATGATCCGATCATTGGGCCCTAGGACCCATGATCAAATCAGCCCGATATCACCCACCTCAATGTCGGCATATCAGGATAGATCCACTCGTTTAGCAAAATCGCCAAACGAGCGGATCTCTACGTTTATGCCCACCTTAAGACAGGAAAAAGTATAACCAGCAAAAATTTGATGTCTCCAGTAATCTGTTTTTTTACGCACTTGTTTCATCTTTATTACCAGTTTATTCATATTCAGGTTATTATCACGTACAATGTGTAAAGTGTCATTTATTTTAGTACATTTTAATACTTTCTGTTTTGGCAGTTTTAAAATCAAAAACCACTAACTTAACATTTGATGTGTGTTTTGGCTAGTATTATATGTTCAACATTTTTGTTTTGGTTATATTTTTTTATAATTCATCCAATGCAGAGCCAGGTATGTTTTACAAGTTTGACTCCTTTTGTTTTTCCTTTGACTCCTTTTGTTTTCCCTTTTTTCCTTTGAAAGGTTATTTTTCTTGCACTAGGTCATTATATTGGTCTTTTCTATTCATTTTACATTAATGCTGCCTAATTTTAGATTAGCCTGCAGTGAGCCTCTGGATTATCCCCTCACCCGGTTAATGAACATGTAATTACGGTTTGCCTTGCATACAAACATCCTTCGTATATTAATGTAATTTTACATAGAAGCCACAAATATATACATACAGTACAAATGTAGGATCAAGGAAGGAAAGCCTGGATGAATTTATTTGTTGTTGTCTGATTAGGTGCGCCTTCAGCCACTCCATCTTGCTTCTGAACTGTGTTTGCTTTTCTTAATGGGGAACAGTTCACTTTTATGTATGCATGATCTGTACTACAAACGCCATTTAATTTATGTATATAAAATAAATATTTGATATCTATTATTGTTACTACTATATTTTTATCCCTTGGTTATCAAGTAAGTAGAAGCAGAACACTGGAGATTAATTAGTTAAAAGCCTAGCCTAGTATTGAAGCCCAGTCCCCAGCTTTGGTTAAAGTAAAACCTTCATCATATTTATCCTTCCACAGTTTGTGGAGCATCCCCAGAACATATATGGGTTGGAAATTATACAGACAGTTTAGCACTGAGTAGAACAGGGAAACAGTTGGATGAGGGATGAAAAACAACGTACCTGTATCCCAATGTGTGCCACTCTGGAACTAACGCTTGGACTTTAGAGAGATGGTGTGGAGCACACTGTAAATGTAGCTGACTGCTTAAAATCTGAGGTATCATCACAGAATTGCAAGCTCTGAACCTACTGCCCATAGATTTGCATCAAAATCAACCTTGTTGTGCCATTACCCCTAATTAAGTAGAATGCCTCCAAACAACAGGATCAGGCAGAGCAGTGTGTATATAGAGAGCTATAGAGTTGGCTTTACCCTGGAGGCCTTTCCCACATATAACAGATGTTTATTCATATGACCAGTCCTATAAATGGATCATGTGTCAAGAGACTTGAAGGGAAAGTAAAGTATAAAATAGTATAAGGCTAGAAATGCTGTATTTTGTATACTAAATATAAACATGAACTTACTGCACCACAAGCCTAATCAAACAAATAATTTATGCTTTCAAAGTTGGCTACAGGGGGTCACCATCTTGTAACTTTGTTATACATCTTTGCAAGACTAAGACTGTGCACATGCTCAGTGTGGTCTGGGCTGCTTAGGGATCATAAACAAAGCTGCTTGAGTTCTGCATGGCTGGGAAGTAAGGTGGGGGCTCCCCCTGCTGTTCATAAGTATGATTGTTTCCCTGCAGAGCAGTTAGGGACCGTCTGACAATTCCTATCCACAGCAGTAAATGAAGGGAGAATTTCAGTGCATACAGTCAAGTTTCTTATAAAAACGGTACATATTTTTTAATTAAAGTATATTGGAGATAGGTTTCTTATTTCATTAAAGAAAGTAAAAATGGGATTTTATTTTTTTGCATTTAAATGGCACATGCAACTGGGAGTATTTTGGCTACGGAGATTTCACCATAAATGTATAGCTTCTTGATTTCAACTGTTTCCCATTAACAGTGTGATTGTTTCTTCTACATAACCATTTGGCAAATGTACATTACTATCTCTGTGGGTATATTTGCTGAACTTATTTATTTCATGCACTTTTGCTTTTTTTCAACCTTTCAAACATGAGTGTTGTACACTATTGAGTATTTTCTAACGCTGCTATGTATACTACTTGAAAAACATGCATGTTTAAGTGTGTGTGTCTTACTCCCTTTTTGCACACAAACTCCTTCTTTCGCCTGATTTCCAACATGGTCACTGAATTTCAAGCTAGTGGAGGTTCTGCTGTCCTAAACCTCGATTTCTTTGGGCCCGTGGATGACAGTGGTTCTAATGCCGCCACCTCAATCCCAGGTAGCTGAGTGTGTAATGGTTTGTTTAGAAGGCACGGACACTTCTTTTATGGCTTTCCTATAAACAAGCAACTTTGCTGTTAGGCACTTTTAAGTAAGATTATCTCTAATGTAAATCCATAATTCTTCAAGGACTTTTAGACAACTCCAAAAAAAACTCTGTTTATCAGAGCTGCAAGAAATGCTCTTTATTGTCTTGCCCAATGTTATTTCTTTTATCTACTTTGTTAAAAGTAGATGCTTTTTCTGTAAAATGTCTGCAGTAGCAAGCAAAAATTGTTTACAGAAATGTTTTGCCAAATGCGCTCCATCTGTTCCACATAATTTATTATTTATTGAACAATAAACCATGCTACCAAGTGCACCATAACTGTTATACTGTAATTTTTACTGGTGTGACACAAATTGTTCAGCTGTCTACAGTTGCGATATAAGTATTATGTGGCAACATCACAGGGAGTGGTAATGGAAGCAATGTCAAAATATTATCCAGTAAACAAATATTTAACTAAAACCACATTTCCCAGACCCCCGGTTACTGTACATTTAGACAGTTTAACAATAATGTTGAGTGTTATCGATCAACATAGACACAAAGGATAGCGTAGGCAAAAGACATTTATTTATTTTTTTATTTCCCTTTCAAAACATCGAATGTAGAAACACAAATAGTTACTGGATTATTTTCTTAATCAGATTGGAAGTAAACAAAATGACACCCCATGCTGAATGGATTGTGTGTTGTCTTGTCACTGTTTGTTACGACTAAAAGGCACAAACTAACTCACATTCACAGGCTTACTGAGGTTCCATGCAAGGTACTTGTTTTTAGGAAAGTCATGTATCATTTGGTTGTGGGGTTAATTATTTGTGTAAAAACAATTGGAAGCTAACTCTCTATTTTAAAGGGATACTGTCACCAGAGTGTAAGCGGTTTCTTTAGATATTATAATATTTGTTTGAATCAGTTATGCATTTTCTTATACAATACTCTATACTTTTTCTATATCTTTTTTTTTTTTAAAGAGGCTTCGAAAAAAATTAGACTGATAGAGGTTTCATCCATAGAAGCACACCTTTTCTAGACATTTTTTTAATTTGAAAGAGATCTTTTCCCCTCACATGCCTATGGGCAGCACATACAGTATATGCTTCCTCCCTGTTGTTAAATTAACCAAATTAAAGAGAGCCATACCCTATAAAAACTTTATACTCCTTCCATGTATCTGCGCTTTTATCTGCTGCAGAATCCAGCATCCTCTTCATCTGTTTTACCTGGCTTGCCTGAGAGAAAGTATTTGGCAGTAAGGCACCATACACAGTCACTGGTTTTGTTAGAAAGTATTTTTCTACATGGCAAACAATTTACTAGTAGGTGTAGTAGAGTAATTGAAAACCAACAGACCCAACAGCCATTACATGTATGCTGAATCATTAATTGAGGCTTGTTCCAAATAATAGTAGTGTAGAGTTGACAAGGCATCAATTACAGCCTTTGTTTAACGAAGGAAGGCACGAAATGTTGTACATGATGCTTATAATGTATTTCTCTCTAAAATGGGTAGTTCCAGCCATTGTTCAGAAGAACAGCGTACTTTGATTAAAAAGTTGATTGGAGAGGGGAAAACATAAAGAAGTGCAGAAAATGATAGGCTGCTCAGCTAAAATGATCTCAAATGTTTTAAAATGGCAACCAAAACCTGAAAGACATGGAAGAAACCCGAAAACTACCATTTGAATAGACGAATAATGGCAGCAACTCAGCCAATGATCAGCTCCAGGAAGATCAAAGAAGATCTAAAATTACTTGTGATACTGTTACAATTAGAAGACACCTATGTGAAGCCAAGTTACCGGCAAGAAGCCCCCGCAAAGTCCCATTATTGAAGAAAAGACATTCTGAAGAGCTATACATTTTGCCAAAGAACACATTGACTGGCTTAAAAAGAAATGGCGCAACATTTTGCGGACTGATTAAAGCAAGATTGTTCTTTATGGGTCTAGGGGCTGCAGACAGTTTGTCAGACAACCCCCAAACACTGAATTCAAACCACATTACAGTGTGAAGACAGTGAAGCATGGTGGCACAAGCATCATTATATGGTGATGTGTCTCATACTATGGCGTTGGGCCTATTTATCACATTGCCTTGGAGTGCACCCACAACCCTCTTCTTTTCTATTTATCACATACCAGGGATCAGTTTCAATACATCAAAATACTTGAAGAGGTCATGTTGCCTTATGCAAGAAATGCCCTTGAAATGTTTCAACAAGACAACGACCCCAAACACACCAGTAAAAAAGCAACATCTTGGTTCCAGACTAATAAGATTGACGTTATGGAGTGACCAGCCCAATCCCCGGACCTCAAAGATGCTTTTTGTGAGGTAAAATCAAGAAATGCAGAGGAATTGTGTAATGTAACCGGTTGTTGGAAGTTGGGGGACTCCATACAACACAGATGTGCAGTAGTTCTCAGAAACACTGCTTATACAACAAAATATTAGTTCAGTCATTCAAAGGAAAGCAAAATCTTGAAACATTTTTCAGTTTATACCGCAAATCTTGTCACTCCAGTACATGACTAACACCCAAACCCTATTTGTAGTAATAATAAAGGGAAATCTATCTCAAAGATGATATTATGAAGCTGGATTAAACAAACTGTATCAACTGCATATCAAGTTACATAGTTAAATCGGGTTGAAAAAAGACCAAAGTCCATCAAGTTCAACTCCCTCAAGTGTAACCCAGCATCTATACAGTCCATACACCCCCCCTCCATACACTCACATAAACTATTTATACTCTAACACTAATTATAGGGTTTAGTATCACAGTAGCCATTGATATTATGTCTGTCCAAGAAATCATCCAAGCCACTCTTATAGTCATTAACTGAATCCGCATCACAACATCATCTGGCAGTGCATTCCCCAACCTCACTGTGAAGAACCACCTACGCTGCTTCAAATGAAAGTTAATTTCCTCTAATCTGAAGGGGTGATTCTCTTTATGGGTAAAAAGGTCCCCTGCTATTTGTCTATAATGTCCTCTAATGTACTTGTAAAGTGTAATCATGTCCCCTCTCAAGCTTCTTTTTTCCAGAGAAAACAACCCCAACCTTGACAGTCTACACTCATAATTTAAATCTTCCCTCCCTCTAACCAATTTATTTGCACGTCTCTGCACTCTCCCCAGCTCATTTATATCTCTCTTGAGGTCTTTAGCCCAAAACTGTACTGCATACTCCAGATGAGGCCTCACCAGGGACCTATAAAGAGACATAATTATGTTTTCATCCCATTAGTTAATGCCCTTTTTTATGCAAGACAGAACATTATTTGCTTTTAAGAAGGAAACCTTCATTAACTGGTTCCTTATTTGTGTAGACAGACGAAAAATAACAGTTCAGAATCTCCGCTTTTTTTCTGTTCTCAACAACCAGCTGATCCACCTCTGATATTAAGGGTCCCATCCCTTCCTGCTTACTTTTTTTTACTATTTACATATTTAATAAATAATTTTAAATTCTTTTTACTGCTTGCTGCAATACCCTTTTCCATATTGATTTTAGCTTGTCTCATGCTTTTTTGCATGATTTATTGGACCTGATAAATGTTTTGGCTGTACCAGCTAACTTGAAAGCCTTAAAAGCTGGTCTTTTCTTACCCACCTTAACACCAACACTTCTATTGAACCACAACGGTTTTGTTTTGCAACAACGTTCCTTGCTTACAAGGGGGAATATACGGACATGTATATTTATTAAGCAGCATTTTAAAAACTTCCCACTTTTGTTCTGTGTTTAACCGTGTGAAAAGCATTAAGTGGCAGGGAAAATTATCTTTCAATCATTTTGCAGACTAGAAGTTGGGGCATCTGGCTTTCATGAAGGTGGCACTAAGGTCTGCTTTAGTTTGAACCCACTGTAGATAAACTGTTTCTAAATCCTGTTACCTGTCATTAGGGAAGGACATTTAAACTAGTATTTAAAAATTTTAACTAGTTTATCCTTTAGTCTTGAAGGCAGCACAGTCATTTTGCAAACTTAAACTTTCTTGCTAAGTATTAAATATTTGTGTGTCTGGCTCATTATTGCTTGCCACAATACTGATGTTTGGAAGAGAGAGGTGGGTTTATATGGTAGAGCTCTCTTGAACTAAATTTTGCTAATTCTTCCCTAGGGTTTATGCTGCCTTCAGGGAAAGAGAATTGACCATTCGTATAAATGCACTTTTGTTAAGGCTACATTCATAATATCAGGCATTACCTTCTGGTATGATGACAGTATCCCTTTAACAGAATAATACGGACTCTTTAAACATTTGCCATCTTTGGTGGTGGAGCTTCTTGCGCTAATAATTACACGATTACCATTTGTATGTCAAAAGGGCTTTATTGTTGGGAAAAGATAAAATCTAGATTGTCTTGTCACCCGTGCCAACTCTTTATGTATCTACTAGATTGTCCATACGCTCATTTCTGCCTGTTCCCTAAAGTAAATATAATGTTTTTTTTTTTTTTTTTAAAGATAGCTATTTTGCTTTTCACAAAAAGATTTGTATTGAGCAGGCATTATTACCCCCTGTGAGAGATATTTATATATAAACATATAGACCTGTAAGCAGAGCAGGGCTACCACCATAGGAAGTGGTGACTTGTAGGAAACATGACATATTCAGTCTCTAGAAAATATAGTCTATAGTAGGCTTTGCAATTAACTGGGGTTATGTAATAAAGTTTGTCATAACGCTATTCCATAGCAACCAATCATGTGGTTGGTCTTGTGACCAATGGATGTACTGAGAACTTTTATTACATTATTCCCAATATATCATTCTACAGACATTCACTAAAGATATTGGCAGAAGAAAGACTAAGGCTAGGGGCACATGGGGAGGTTTGTTGCGATTTTTAAAAAACTAGTCTCCATTACAAAGTTGATCGCCTTTGTGCAAGCGAGAATTTAGAGCGACTTTTGTTCCCATAGTGGGTCCCACGCAGGAAACAGAAAACAACTAATGTGTACTATGTTGTTATTCGCTGACTGTTTTGTACATACGCATATGTATAAATGATATGTTCTCATACACACGAAGGAGAGTGTTTGTTTCCTCTGCGTCTTGCCTCAAGCGTTTGTTAAAAGAATGCTGTTCCGGCGGCACGACCTTTGCTAGCGTCTTTACATAACTGCATCATTGCACACGGGTAAGAATTTGCATACAATCGCGGCTACTAATCTCTGAATGTGTGCTTGTAGGAGATTTCAGTACTTCTCTATGTACATCCTATTTCTGACAAATTGCTCCAAAAAGGGTCTCCGTGCGTTTTGGAACTACAGGCAATTTCAAATCATGCTGTGTGCATAATGACTAGCGAGTTGCATGTAGAGACAAAACGAACGACTTGTTGCCAGAACTGGTTTTTAAAAATCGCGGGCGACAAATCTCCCCGTGTGCCCCTACCCTAAACTGGGAGCTCCTCATTCATATTTGTGGTATCAGCTATGATTGATCTAATTAGATGACAACCTCAACCAAAAAATTGTTTCACATGAATTATCATATTGTTGGTGTCGGGACAATTCACAACATTTGCCCCCTCATTTTTCTTAAGTATTGCCTTCCAGCTTGCTGTATCTCTTGCTGGTTTTCACATGGCTACCGCTGCTACTGTGAATGTAAAGACAGATACACATGTTTCTGTGCTGCTTACAAGCTGCCGGCCTTGATCACTTCTTACACAGACTCACTTTGGCTAAACATTTGCTGAAAGCCACACGATTCTGTGTAAAGAGCAGTCAAGATCGGAACGTCAGTTAGCCGGCAAGTGTATGGAGTCCATTTGAATGAATGCAGACCTCCAAATTCCTGCTAAGGTTAAACGCTCTTTCAAATATTTTCCTTTTATTCTTTAATGGACACTGCAATGTTGTGTGGTTCTTTATAGATCCTTTATGTCCCCTATAGCAAAATGCATGGTGACACAAACTTGGTACATCAACACAATACTAATAATAATACAAGTTGAGCCTCATTTGCCCTTGTTGTGGCTGATTGAGCCGTTGGACAGTTGCACATTTCAGTTAAAATACATTATTGTGCTGCTTTTTAAATACTGCAACGACAATGATTATTTCTAGATAAGAAATAATGCTTAGGAAGTGATGGGGATTTGTCGTGTGTTTGTTGTGTTTGTATGATGTGCATGTTTAATTGTGCCAGTGTTCATTGCAAGTGATGTGTGTGTGTTCATGATATTTCTTTAAAAATCTGACTAATTGTAATTGAACAGCACATCAATAAACCAGATGAATGTGCTTAAAAGTTACTTTAGCTGAATTTTTGGAACATGCTATCTATGAACCCTACACCATTCATTCTAGTAGATTAAGAGCTACTAGTAGCAGCTACTTGTCACGGCTACAAAACAGACAATAGTAATGATTTGCTTTGCTAAGTCACTACGTGCGTTTTAGCAGTTTTCAGTTTTGTCTACGGCAAGTAGCAGCTACTAGTGTGGCTTGATCCATGAATTTTAAATACAAATTCATTTAATGTAGGTATTTCTTAAAGGGATGCTGTAATCATTGTTTTTATAAGGCTTGTGTTACACCAGACAGTCCAAGTCTCAGGCTAATTCATTTAAACAGAAAAAGTTTCAGAGATGGAGTTGCCCTTTTTGATGTATTAGAAATGTACAGGGTAAAGTTTGGGCCAGGGGCATCTGTATTTGTAGGACATGGACGTGACCTTCCAAATTAAAGTAATAAGAATTGTGCTGCCAGGTAGAAAAATTGTTCAAAAAGTAACTACGCAAATTCACTAACTTGCGCAGTGTACTGAACGCTACCTTTTACGCTAGACTTCCTTCGCCACCTCAGACCTGGCGAAGCGCAATAGAGTAGATAGGGATTGCTTCAAAAAAAGTCAAATTTTTTCTAAGTCCCAAAAAACGCTGGCGTGTTTTCTACATGATGGGTGATAGGCTGAAAAAGATCAAAAATATTTTTGGGGCTCCCCTCCTTCCCCCCTACATTTCCTGACTCATGGCAACTTACCTAGACAGTGGGCACATGTGTAGGGCAAAATAAACTTTATATTTGCTGATTTGAAGGTTTTCTAGGCATGTGTAGTGCTGATACGTGTTCCTCCATTGAAATTTGAATTCGTGCCGTATGCAAATGAACCATCGCTATCGAAGTTTCGCTTGGCGAATTAACGCTAGCGCAACTTCGCAAACTTACGCTACCCCTGTGCGCAACTTTGGATTTTAGTGAATTTGCGGAGCGCTGGCGAAAATACGCCTGGCGAAGTTGTGCATGGCGCAACTTAGCATCTTAGTGAATTTGCCCCATAGAGTTTGGTCAGAAAATATGAAAATACTTTTTCTTTTTGTTGTGCTGTAGTTTATCTGCTCATTAGGCACCTGAATACTAGATATCAGCAGTGCTTGTATGAGATTGTGCCTTTATACGAATGTCAGATGTGCACCGACACCAACCTACTTGTTATCCATTCAGATGTTCAGTTCTCACAATCCGATGCCTTTGCCATAGGAAAAATATCAGAGTTTGATAGAAGCCTGGGAATCACCATTGTTCTTTTCCATTGACTGTGGTATGAAGTTAGTATAGGCCCAACATTCATTTTATTTTTCAATATTCAATATTTATTTATGGTGCCATTATTGTATTTGTGTACTTTTTGTTTTGTTTTTGTTCATGTGGGGTTATGTGTATTCCCTGTGGCAATAGCCCCAGTAGGGGGGTCCCGCCATGAATAAAATCAATAACCTTGTTATGAGCCAAGTGAGGCCAAGCTAAATATTTGACTACAAATGGGTCTTTGAACCCAATGGAAAGTTGCGTTTCAGACGGGCACCCTCCAGCTGGCGCACACATGGGAGCTCCACTTCAACTATTAACCCACTCGCCCCCATCTTTTCCTAATCACAAGTAAAATACCAAAGTGGGTTTAAATGTGTTCAGTTCAATGATTATCCATGAAAGCAACAAATGTGATCAGTGTCCCTTTAAAGAATGATTCTGTGAATGTGTTGGCCCAGTTGGCAGCTGAATGTGTCAGATGTTTAAAGAAATGTGTGTTCACGTGTGTTGTGTATGTATAATAATAATAATAATAATAACAACGTGGTGCTTGGCTCTTACTGATTATTATTTTATGCCATAAGGTGTGGATCCGGAGTTATATGAATTGACAACATCAAAGCTGGAAAGTGTTGGCACCAGCAACAAAGTAACAGACGCATTTACACGGCTCATGTCCACGGCAGAGACCACAAGCACATCCACAAGGTAAATGTACTGAGCCAACCTAACGGCAATGCCCAGGACTCACAAGCACTTACACTGGACTTATTCTACTACATGTTTCCTACCTAACCCTTCTTCATACCCCTTCTTGGGTGTGTGCTCAGGGAATTTGACCCTTGTTAAATGCTCTATCCCCTTCCCTCCCAATCAGGCCCGGATTTGCGGCAAGGCCTGATAGGCCCGGGCCTAGGGCGGTAAAGACATAGGGGCGGCATGCCGCCCAGCCGCCGTTCAACTGCACCAGCTGCGCCGGCGTTTTTTCGCAGGCGCGCTGGGAAGGCGGGCGCTAGGACCGCGCGGCCGCCTGGTCGGACCGCGCGGCCGCCTGGTCGGACCGCGCGGCCGCCTGGTCGGACCGCGCGGCCGCCTGGTCGGACCGCGCGGCCTAGGGGCGCCCAGAAGAGAAATCCGGCGCTGCTCCCAATTTATCTGAGCCCATAAAAATAACCCCTACGCTGTGCACCACCCTGACATCATTGTCTGTATCTCACACTGATGAATTTCACAATAGGGAATTGACCATTGCCTTTACTCTGTAGTTTTTAACACCAGTGATTGCAAAACTGAAAGAATTATCTTGGGTCCCTTGGTGCTTTAGGCAATGGAAATCTCCAAATGGTGCCCCTGTGAAACAACAGTATATACAGTATGTAAGCGCAGTTACGTTTCTGCACAGCAGTTAGATCCCACCAAATCTTATGAGATTACTGATATCTCTATTGGCCAAGCAATGATGATTCCCCTCCTTACACAAAACACTGCAGTTTACAGTTGGATTAAAGCTCATTCAGGCTTGTGCCCCGCACAACAATTTGTAATGTTTTCCCAAATTCTTTATTTCTGGTGAACAATCTGAAAACAACCCCTTTAATATAGATACAATTCTGTTCATTTGCTTAAAAGTTCCTACATGAAACTTTTCCTTTGGTTACAACAGCCTTTCTGAACTTTCCTTACCCCCAGATTCGCTCCTGATACTTTCTCCCATTGCTCCAGTCGCAGGTACAGGATCCTTTGACTTTTGCCTAGAATCATAATTATATTACTGTGTTATAATAAACATTTGTGCTGAAGAGGAACTAAACAAGGATTGAATCTACAATGTATCAAAATCTTTTGGGCAGGGGTGTAACTATAAAGGAAAACCCTGGAACTGCTCAGGGGCCAGTTGCACGAAAAATGCCTTATTCCCAAAGTTTAGGGGCCAAATGGAGGGAGAGCGTATGATGAGACACTGTGTGCGGTTGCTTTTTCTATTGCGTCTTCACTTCCTTCTATAGTGATGCACCATAAAGTGTCTGATATGGGTCTCACATATCCGATTCCCTAGCCAACCAACATCCATACAGTGGTGTGCAAAATTATTTGCCCCCTTCATGATTTCTTATTCTTTTGCATGTTTGTCACACTTAAATGTTTCTGCTCATCAAAAACCGTTAACTATTAGTCAAAGATGACATAATTGAACACAAAATGCAGTTTTTAAATGAAGGTTTACGTTATTAAGGGAGAAAAAAAACTCCAAATCTACATGGGCCTGTGTGAAAAAGTGATTGCCCCCCTTGTTAAAAAATAACTTAACTGTGGTTTATCACACCTGAGTTCAATTTCAAAGGTTATAAAGCCATTTATAAAGCTTTGGGACTCCAGCGAACCACAGTGAGAGCCATTATCCACAAATGGCAAAAACATGGAACAGTGGTGAACCTTCCCAGGAGTGGCCGGCCGACCAAAATGACCCCAAGAGCGCAGAGACAACTCATCCGAGAGGCCACAAAAGACCCCAGGACAACATCTAAAGAACTGCAGGCCTCACTTGCCTCAATTAAGGTCAGTGTTCACGACTCCACCATAAGAAAGAGACTGGGCAAAAACGGCCTGCATGGCACATTTCCAAGGCGCAAACCACTTTTAAGCAAAAAGAACATTAAGGCTCGTCTCAATTTTGCTAAAAAACATCTCAGTGATTGCCAAGACTTTTGGGAAAATACCTTGTGGACCGACGAGACAAAAGTTGAACTTTTTGGAAGGTGCGCGTCCCGTTACATCTGGTGTAAAAGTAACACAGCATTTCAGAAAAAGAACATCATGCCAACAGTAAAATATGGTGGTGGTAGTGTGATGGTCTGGGCTTGTTTTGCTGCTTCAGGACCTGGAAGACTTGCTGTGATAGATGGAACCATGAATTCTACTGTCTACCAAAAAATCCTGAAGGAGAATGTCCGGCCATCTGTTGGTCAACTCAAGCTGAAGCGATCTTGGGTGCTGCAGCAGGACAATGAGCCAAAACACACCAGCAAATCCACCTCTGAATGGCTGAAGAAAAACAAAATGAAGACTTTGGAGTGGCCTAGTCAAAGTCCTGACCTGAATCCTATTGAGATGTTGTGGCATGACCTTAAAAAGGCGGTTCATGCTAGAAAACCCTCAAATAAAGCTGAATTACAACAATTCTGCAAAGATGAGTGGGCCAAAATTCCTCCAGAGCGCTGTAAAAGACTCGTTGCAAGTTATCGCAAACGCTTGATTGCAGTTATTGCTGCTAAGGGGGGCCCAACCAGTTATTAGGTTCAGGGGGCAATTACTTTTTCACACATGAAAATGTAGATTTGGGTTTCTTTTCTCCCTAAATAATAAAAACCCTAATTTAAAAACTGCATTTTGTGTTTACTTGTGTTATCTTTGACTAATAGTTAAATGTGTTTGATGATCAGAAACATTTTGTGTGACAAACATGCAAAAGAATAAGAAATCAGGAAGGGGGCAAATAGTTTTGCACATCACTGTATAATACTGATATCAATCAAGAATGGCCCATCCCCCATACACGTACCAATAATAATCCTAGAAAATCAATTTCTTTATACAATTGCTGTTGAGTTGTTTTCCTCTTTATCATTGTTTTGTCCTGTGACGCTGCTTTTTCTGCAGAAAGCCCAGGCGGGATGAGAACCTGAGTGAAGAAGCTGCTAAGGTCATCGCCAGCCTCCCGGATTTATCATTCATGCATGCCAAGGTGTTAATGTTCCCAGCCACACTAACACCTTCCACAAGTGCTCCGGTCAAGGCCGAGTGAGATAAGAAGAATGTCTTTGGGAGAGAAATTTTCCAGAATCACTTGGATGTTTTATATCCAAACTTTTTAAAAAGTGTAAAACGAATAAGTAAAAAGCGTTGTTGCTTTTTTTTTCTCCTAACCGTGAAATATTCCGAAGAAATGTCGGGGAGCAGCACTAAAAGGTATATACATTTTCATGTATACTTAAACACTGAATTCTACGTTTCTATACAAAATCAAACAAGAAGAGAATTTGTATATAATGGCGACGTGTGAACTTCTTTTTTAATGTTAGGTAAATACACTGATTTCTTCTTTCTTATAAAATGAAAAACAGACAAAATGTGAACATAGAGGCCCCGTCCATTCACTGCCTGTGTTGTCTCTTCTCACATCTGACTGATGCTTCGAAGCTTCTCCCCAACTCTATTGATGTTAATGTTACATTTGCCATGTCCAGTGTTTTGTGTGTCAGTTGTACAGGTGGGGAGCTTAGGGGTCTGACCTGTGGGACCCTCCCAAAAAGGGACATGTGTCACATTGAATGCCAGTGCATTATGGGAGCAGCAGGGCTTTGTGGGTATGACCGGTGCATACGTTTTGTTTCTTTTGCTGCTCTATTTTATGATTCAGAACATATCTTGTTCCCCATCCACCCTGCATCCCGTGTCTCTGTCCTGGTTCGTTTCTGTTACAAATTAAGATCCTTATAAAGTCGATTAGGGGGTTCTGAACTGATTCTGGGTATGTCCAGCTTGATTCTGGGTGATGAGGGACCAAAAATAATCTGAATGTGTTTGGGAGGGATACTCCTGTTTTGTGTCTGTTGTACCACTATCTTTCTGATTTGCACAGTGTAAAGAAGCAGAATCATAGGTCGCTATGGTTTTAGGCTGTACATACGGACAGAACAATTTGGGATGTGTTTGTCTGGGGAAAATTCCTATGGAAAAAAAACCATTGGATCTGTAACAACAAGGTCTAAGCGCATGGCCAAGTTCTTTGCAAATGTAAGCGTGTACATTTTCTTTTAGCTTACACACAAATAAAATTATTTAAATAACATCTGACCTTTGTGTGGCTTCTTGGAATGATATATGGCATCTGCCCTTTATACACCTCCTCAATCAAAACCCCTTTCCCTGACAACCATCTCTTACCATTCCAAATAATGGGAAATATTGTGTTAGGTGCTTGGGCCTCCGGTATCATTGCTGCAATCAAAACCCAGACCTGCTCTTGACCTTTACAATTCCTGCTTCAAATTCTATTACACATGAAGTTCAAGACATTTTTTAAAAATTAAACTAAATTTATTGAGCTTGATTAGATGCAGAATTATGTTTTTTTTATTATTTAATGATCTCAAAAAAGCAGAATAATTAAGATGAGGTGGGATTTAAAGAAGCTGAAAATCCATCCCCTGTGTTAAGTACAGCCCTCTGAAAACTCCCGGTGCCCCATGTTGTACACACGGCACTGAGAATGAGATTGGAATATGAATTGGAGAGGGGCTGAATAGAAATCTGACTAACACAATGCAGAAATAATAGTAGCCATACAGAGCATTAGCTTTGTTTTAAATGTACTGTAGATGATCATTTAAGCCAGATGATTGGATGAGATCTCCTAAAGACAGAGTTCATGGAGAACAACGACGGACCAAGTACAGAGCCTTGTGGCAGCCCTACATTAAGTGGAGCTGGAGATGAGGTTTCATTAGCATAAGGGAGAGTAAAGCCAAGATGCAGCCTAGTTACGGACACCAAGTTAATAGAGAATTTGCATCGGGAGAGAGTGATCAACTGTATCAAATGTAGATGATGGGTCAAGGAGGAGAAGGATGGAGAAGTGACCTTTGGCTTTGGCAACTGAAGATCATTTAAAACTCTGCACAAAGCAGTCTCCGAAGAGTAACTAGGCCGGAAACCAGATTGCAGAGGGTCCAACAGATCATGGGTGTGTAGAAAGTTAGTAATTACGGACACAATACGTTCTCGGAGTTTAGAGGCGAGTGGTAGAAGTGAGACCGGTTGGGTTGAGCGTGAGCTTTTTGAGAATAGGCTTTACACAGGCCTGTTTGAATGGAGAGGGGAAGGTTCCAGAAGCCAGAGAAGAATTGAAGATGTTAGTAAGTGCTGGAGTAAACTCAGCAACACCGTGTTTAAAGGAGAAGGAAAGGTTAAAACTAAGTAAGCCTTATCAGAAAGGTCCATCTAAATATAACAGTAAACGCCCAAAGTAATGCTGCTCTGAGTCCCCTGTCAAAAGAAACACTGCATTTCTTTCCTTCTATTGTGTACTCATGGGCTTCTGTATCAGACTTCCTGCCTTCAGCTTAAACCTCATTGCCCTGGGCAAGAGCATGCTCAGTTTGCTCCTCTTCCCCCTCCCCCTCCCTTCTCTACTGTAATCTGAGCCCAGAGCAGGGAGAGACTCAGGCAGGAAGTGATGTCACACCACATTAATACTGCAGCTCCTATCCTAAACAGACAGAGAGTTTATAGAGCTTTTTACTCAGGTATGGTAAAACATTCTCCAGAATAAATATAGCATTCTAGCTTGTACTATTGCAGCCAATCTATTGGCAATAAAATGCCTCCGTAGCTTTCCTTCTCCTTTAAGCAGAGAAGAAGGAATAGGTTCAAGTGAGCAAGTTGTGAGTGGGGAGGACAAGAGAAGCTTGTAGACTTCAGACATTGTTACCAGAGGGAAGGAATTAAGACCTGCAGAAGGGGCTTAGGAAGGAGGCGCTGGGTTACATTAGTACAGGTGATAATCTAACTACACTTGGACTCTACATTTAAAGAAATCGGTAAAGTCCTGAGGAGAGTGTGTCAGCTTGACCAATACCATTGGCGAGGGACGGAGAAGACTAATGAATATAGAAAACGGGCTTCTTGGTTTGGTTTTCTTATTGTTTATATGGGGACTGTCGTTTTCTTGCTTAGCCTTCGACAAAGCAGAATTGAGGCTTAACAATAGAACTTTATAATGAATCAAGTCTTGCACATACAGTATGTTCAGCAGATCTCGTACAGTAACCCCATTGCTAAGCTGGAAAGCGTCAGCAGAATTCAAGTGATTAAAAAAATATTTAATAATAATGAAGGCCAATTTAAAAGTTGCTTAGAATTATCCATTCGATGACATACTCAAAGTTAACTTAAAGGTGAACCACCCTTTAAAAAAAATGACTGCCATGGACATTGAATTTTCTTGCATTCTGCTTGATCAAATCTGGATTTTGATTGAACCCTGAGTATTGCTCAACCTCTTTCTAAGCCTATAACCAAATCACTGATATCAGGCAGAGACGTTTTATAGTGAGACCTGGGAAACGGTTTTTGAAGCCCGATGTGCTTCCATCCAAGCAAAAAAGTACACGGGATGAGTCTTTAAAAAGACTAAGGGGCCGATTCACGAAGGGTCGAATATCGAGGGTTAATTAACCCTCGATATTCGACTAGGAACTAAAATCGTTCGACTTCGAATATTGAAGTCGAACGATTTTGCGCAAATCCTGCGATCGATCGATCGAAGGATTTTTCATTCGATCGAACGATTAAATCCTTCGAATCGAACGATTCGAAGGATTTTAATCCAACGATCGAAGGAAAATCCTTCGATCAAAAAATCCCAGGCAAGCCTATGGGGACCTTCCCCATAGGCTAACATTGACTTCAGTAGCTTTTAGCTGCCCAAGTAGGGGGTCGAAGCTTTTCTTAAAGGGACAGTACTTCGACTATCGAATGGTCAAATAGTCGAACGATTTTTAGTTCGAATCGTTCGATTTTCGTAGTTGAAGGTTGAAGTAGTCCATTCGATGGTCGAAGTAGCCCAAAAAAATTCGAATTTTTTTTCATTCGAACCCTTCACTCGAATTTCGTGAATCGGCCCCCTAAATGTAATAAAAGCTCCCAGGTCCCTGGCCAAAAGGTCCAGAGTTCTTCAGACTCGCCAAAGCTAGTGGGGTCCCTTTATCCCTGATCCCTGGTATAAAAGGTAGGGCCGGGGGAAGGAGCCTAATGGCCACCCCTCTATTTGTGCTTAACCCAGGAGACTGTACACAAAATCCCAAAAGTGCAAATGTGCTGTAAAAATCAATTTGGGGCTGTGATTCATAACATCGTGCGGCAGTTGCTGCTCCAGACTATTGGCCGATTTTAAAAATTGCTGAAAAACACACTGAGCCAAAAGGCGTGGGGTTTAAGAAGGTGGTGCAGATATAAGTGCCAAAGTGCATTGCCAGTGCAGCGGTGTTCAGTTCACCATGTTGGATCTCCCAGGGTTGCAAGTCCTGGGGCGACATCTCAGGCTCAATTAAGCTGCTAACCCCTGGCCAGAGGATCAAGTGCCTCTCTGCCCCACCAGTGAAAGGGTCTTCATCAAACATCCCTTACCTACCATCATCTCCCTCTGATTTTTTTTTTGTTTTAAAGCCCCTTGTGCTTTTTCACCCAGTTCAAAAAAAAAAAGTGCAATCACTAAGTCTTAAAAAACGACAAAAGTCTAATAAAAACTACTGGGTTCCCGGCCAAAAGGTGCAAAAGACCCGGAGTCTTCAGACTACCCTTCACTGAAGCTAAAGGGAGACCCTTTATCCCAGACCCTCCCGGCACAAAAGGCACAGACAGGGGGCAAGGGTCTTCAGATCATCTTCACTGCAAGGCAAGGGGGAATCACTTTTTCCAATCCCCGGAGGGAGAAGGTACCAATGGACCTCCAAAGAGGTCCCGAAACAGAATGCACCCTAGTAGGGCCAGGGTTCAAGGGAAGAAGGAACACACATCCTCCCCCTAGATTTGTGTTTGACCCAGGACGCCAAGTGCACAGAATCCTAAAAAGTGCAAATTGGTGCTTTAAAAAATAAACAGGGGGTGGGGAGTAAAATTCATAAAAAAGTGGCTGTGTGCAGCCCTAGTCTATCGGTCGCATTTAAAAAATTCTTGGCGTTTAGCCAAAAGGCCCGGGGCATAAGAGCATGTGCAAAAAGAAAGTGCGAGAGAGCCTGTGCCATTGGTGTTCCTCTCAACCAGTAGCTTCTGGCACACCACCTTTGCAAGGCCTGGGACACAACTCAGGCTCAATCAAATGCTAGCCCTTTGGCCAGAGGATCATGTGCCTCTCTACATCAACCAGTGAAGGGTTCTCCCCAGGCACCCCTTAGCTATATTGCCCCCCTCTGATTTCCAAAAAGACTACACTTGATCTGAGCCACAAGGCTGAGAGACATTACCCTGCATGGCCACTAGATGGTGATGAAACTCTAGGTACAGTTATTATAGCGACCTGTGAGCAACTACTACATGGAGCAGAGAAGCTGACCTGGTTGGGGTGAGATGGGCTAAAAGGAGCCAAATATCCCTTCACAATGTAACACATGAAACACTCTGAAAACAGAAGCTATTACTTGCCTTGTGCCATATACATAACACTGCCTTAATTCATTACAATTCGCTGGAAAATCGTGAAATCGGAAAGTTTCACGAAAAAATCCTGAAAATTGGACATTTTCATGAAAAATAAGCTGCATCCAACCATTGTGTTGCGTCAGACGAAAGCTGCAACACATCCGACTTTTGTATTACTTACCTTGTTTCCCGTCGCATCAGACTTGACGCGGGCGTTTTGTCACTCAGCGTCAGATCTAACAGGATCGTCCATGTAATTCTACCCTAAACTTCCTGGCACTGCCCCCGTTCCCTCCCAGCAATGTACATTAGTAAAAAAAAAACCTTTAAAAAACTCTGACCCTCAAATGCAGAGAAGCGCAACGGAGCAGCCGGTCACCATCTTCCTTCACTTCGTATTGTCTTTGGATGTCGAAGGCTGCGGGAGAATGTGCAGTTGGGCCAAGTCAGGAATCGGCTTTAACTGCGGATGCGCAAATCGGCTTTTGGTAGGGGAAGGGTTTAGTTCTCCAGAATTTTGCAGGATTTGGTTTCGGGTGAATGGAAGAGCCTGGCCAAACCAAATCCAAACCTTTATATAAAGCAAAGAATGTTGCTGTGTGCGCGCACCATTTATTTTCGCCCACTTACTACTCACATTTCCACTGTCAACAAGACTTCGGTATTTACCATTCGCAATTCAGGGATTTGTCCTAATACAAAATAGGGGGGAGGGGGGGTCGGTGGATTCTTAGTTAAAGGTAGAGGATAGGTCTTTAGTAATAAACCAGTGTTTTATTGGAGTGTTATATCCATTATGGGCGTCAGGCGCTTAATCTGGACGACCTTTTCTTGGCCAACAGGTCCCGTATCCAATGCGAATTTAAACCAGTATCACACTGATTGAAGTGAAGCAAGTGAATCTCTTGTTTATTTATGTACAGACAAATAAGGACAACGTTTCGGACCCCACTGGGCCCTTACCTTGTACTTGGGTTAAAAAAACAAGAAATCCACTTGCTTCACTTCAATCAGCTGCTATTGGTTTATTTTTGCATTTCCATCATAAACCAGTGGCCTGGTGCAGGGCTGGACTTGAAAATAACTCACCCCTAAGCTCGTCGCACCCCCTGCCCCACTCCCGCCTGACCCCTTAGGCCTGGGACTTTGTGGTCTGCCCAAAAATCCTGGCTGGGTCTGGGGTTCACAATATGGTCCCCAAATTGGTACGTCCTTCCATCTAATGGGTTGTGGAATAATGTATAACGATAGACAAGAAGGGGATGGGACTGAACCTATAGGACAAAATCATATGTCAGGAATTAATTAATTAGGGTGATTAATGTTTCCCTCTTAACTAATGGCTCCTGGATTGGGCCCCAAGCTCTTTGCTCTTCCCCTAGTTGGTCCCTGGTCTCTCTGCTTGGTGGGCAAGTAATTAAACAATTAGAATCTGATTCTTTTCTTTGCTAATCGCCTGCAATTTGATCAATAATCACACGAGGGTAACAGGTAATTACCATCGGAATCATTGGTTTCAGAGACTCGAGTTTTATTTCTCACCTGCCGAGCAGCAAAACGTCCAGGTGAGACACAGTTTATTCATAGAAGAGAATATTTGAGTGAATGGCCCAGAAGAAATGAGACGGAACAACAAGCAAATATTTGTTAAATTGCACTGGTGTGGTTGCCCCTAGCAACAAGTCACATTTTAACTTTTTTCCTGTTTTGTTGTAGTGGAAGCTCAGCTAATTGGTGATTGGTTGCCGTGGGTGACGGCACTGGTGCACTTTAGCTCCTTCATTATTATTTAGGGATGCACCGAATCCAGGATTCAGTTCGGGATTCGGACAGGATTCGGCCGAATCCTTCTGCCCAGCCGAACCGAATCCTAATTTGCATATGCAAATTAGGGGTAGGGAGGTAAATCACGTGACTTTTTGTCACAAAACAAGGAAATATGCAAATTAGGGTTCGGATTCGGTTCGGTATTCGGCCGAATCTTTCACATCAGATTCAGGGGTTCGGCCGAATCCAAAATAATTGATTCGGTGCATCCCTATTATTATTATGTTCTTATCAGTGTTTGTTACTAAATGTTATAAGGGACAAATATTCCGTGTGAAGATCCCAGAAACAGAAATATATCGTATTGTGCAAGTGAGCGTTTCACCATGAAATGACATCTCAGATGCCCCAATCTTCACGGATTCTTTTTAGAAATGAAAAGAAAAAGAAAATTGTCCTTGTCGGCCACAAGTAAAAGCAACAGAACGAAGCCAAAGAATAAGAATAAATAGATTTGTCATATGAACAGACCAGACAACAATATAATAATAATAATAAATAATAATAATAAATAATAATAATATCAGAGGCCCCTGAAAGGCCCCAACACTGAGAGCTGCTGCTCCTTCTCTCCTGGGTCTGAAGTGAAGGAAAAGCTGATCCTCAGCTCAAACAACACAAAGTCAGACAAATCAGAGCACAGAATATACTGATCCCCAATGATAATCCATTCAATAACATACAATGACATGTTCTACTGCTGCACTTACCTGGGCTCCAGCTCCTCTCCTGCTCTCCCCTCGCTCACCACTGTATTCACAAGAGATTTTCTTAAAGCTATAGAAGAAGCCGACCCCGTGCTCTGGACCCCCTGTTATAGTTTGGCCAGTGGCAGCAGTAGATTTATTAAACCCTTAATTCACCAGCAGGGGGCGAGTGTAGGGCAGGAGCTGCCAGGGGCGACTGTTTCAACGCCGGCCCCCCTTTGCCTCCCCCCAGCACTTACCTTTCTTGTACAGTAGAGGGTCCGGGGGTGGGAGCTTGACTAGTAGTGTAGAGAGCACAATTGTACAACTGACTGCAGCATTCCCAGAAGTAGCTCTACTTACCCTTTAATCCACCCCATTTCTCAATAAGCCTTTGGCTGGAGAATTAAAGCAACAGCAGCAGCAGGAGGATCTCTGGGTTTAACTATGGAGGAATCAGAACTGTGGGGACCTGAGTAGATGGGAATTGTTAATATATACAGGTATGGGACCTGTTATACAGAATGGAGACCTGGAGTTTTCCAGATAACAGAGCTCTCTGTAATTTGGGTCTTCATACCTTAAGTCTACTAGAAAATCATATAAACATGAAATAAACCCAATAGGCTGGTTTTGCCTCCAATAAGGATTAATTATATCTTAGTTGGGATCAAGTACAAGCGACTGTTTTATTATTACACAGAAAAAGGAAGTTTTATAAATTTGACTGATTTGATTATTATTGAGTCTATAGGAGACGGCCTGCCCATAATGTGGAGCTTTCGGATTCATATATTCCCGTATAACTGTTCCTATAACTTTATTTCTTTATATGTTATTAGAGACCCAGTTCAGAAAGTGATTAGGGAAGTTGCTGTGAAATCCTTTACTGATCGTTTCTCTCATTGGATCTGACGCTTGTTGTATTAAACTACGCGTGGGACAGAACTACTAGTGACAGGCGAATAAATCCACCGTGGCTAAAAAAAAAATAATTATTTTTGTGCACATAAAAATGATCCGGTGCCCATTGACTTTAATACATTTGGACAAAATAGTTGTGTATAAAAATTGTCACTCACATCAAAAATTGTTGCGCATCAAAATTATTTTAACGCCCATTGACTTCAATGCGTTTTGTAAATCTTTGATGTTTCGCAAATTCTTTGGCCAAGCAAAACGGGGCAGATTTATTTGCCCATCACTAATAGCAACTTTATATCTATGGCCGCTTGTTTGGGATTAGTTGCCCTTGAAGCCGCGGTTGTATTGAGCGGCAGAGTATTAGGGTTGTGAGTAATTTAATCCCCAGCAGTTTCTTACGTTGGACCTTCAGCCTCGCGGGAAATGTTTTTCATCAGAAAAGAGGAGACCCTGGAGTATTTGTGGCGCAGCCCTAATAGTGTCACATTCCTGTCACCAACAAACTGTCACACGAGATGACTGAAGTGTCTTTGTGCAAATACTTATTCTCTCACTGTCATTACCCGACGGCTTTAACAATAGGAAAGAATTTCAACTTTCCAAATGGCAAATAAAATGGAACAAGAAGCACCGGAGACTCACAATGAACCGACTCCTGTTTAATGTTATAGAGGGGAATCATGTCTAGAACTTTGTTATGTTGAATCACCAGTAACGCCATAAAGTGATCATTAGTATGAGAGGGGTGTAGCTTTAAGGGATACGGTCATGGGGGAAATTGTTTTTTACAAAACACATCAGTTAATAGAGCTGCTCCAGCAAAATTCTGCACTGAAATCCATTTCTCAAAAGAGCAAACAGAGTTTTTTATATTCAATTTTGAAATCTGACATGGGGCTAGACATATTGTCAGTTTCCCAGGAGCCCCAAGTCATGTGACTTGTGCTCTGATAAACTTCATTCTTTACTGCTGTACTGCAACTTGGAGTGATATCACCCCCCTCCCTTTTCCCCCAGCAGCCAAACAAAAGAACAATGGGAAGGTAACCAGATAACAGCTCCCTAACACAAGATAACAGCTGCCTGGTAGATCTAAGAACAACACTCAATAGTAAAATCCAGGTCCCACTGAGACACATTCAGTTACATTGAGTAGGAGAAACAACAGGCTGCCAGAAAGCAGTTCCATCCTAAAGTGCTGGCTCTTTCTGAAATCACATGACCAGGCAAAATGAGCTGAGATGCACCTACACACCAATATTACAACTAAATACACTTGCTGCTTCAGGAATGACATTTTATATTGTACAGTGAATTATTTGCAGTGTAAACAGTGTCATTTAGACATAAAAACGACATCATAAAAATCATGACAGAATCCCTTTATGGTTTATATTTTGCCTTTATAGTAATCGTCACCATTTGTTCAGGCTCCATTTGCTTTGTATTCATATATTCATTTCTGCATTGTGTTACAATAACATACAGGGGCATATCTATCAAGGGTCAAATTTTGTATTCAAAAAACTTTGAAATTTGAATTCAAAAAGACCAACCGAAATTAAGTCAAAGTTTTTTTTCTCTTTTAATGATATGTGGTCTTTAATAATACTACCGTATGTCATTGTATTGATTTCAGCATTTCTGTCTTCATCTGCAAAATATTTGTTGCTATATTGTTATCGCTTGTTTAACATGAAAATCTAATTAAATATTTTCAAAATAAAATAAAATTGCACATCAAAAAAAAAAAAGTTTTTTTTGGTTGAATAGTTCAGTTTTCAATCTAATAGGTATTTGGCTGAATTGAGGGAATAGCAAATTTGATAGAATTCGATTCAAAGTATTTCCCACTGCACAATTCTTCTGTATTTCTTGTTTTTGCTTCAGAAACAGCATTTTTGATGTCACGCCATGATGATGCCTCTTAGTTCACAGGCAGTTGGGACTCGAGGTTTGGTTTAATTGATGCACTGCTTATCCGGACTTTAAATTTTGGTTTATTGATACCTCAAAAAAAATTTCACGAAAAGCATGAATCTAATGTATCATTAGGATAAGCTTCCCGCTTTCCCAGTTGGGTCCGAGGGCTCATGCCCCAGACCTTCAGTATAGGGAAGTAACTCACGAAAAAACAGCATTGGTCAGGCACCAATCCGGAATGTCCAACAAAAGTAGATTCCAAGAGCCAAAAATTGAGTATAAAAAATATAATACTTTATTTTACATTACATCTAAAAGGATAATGTCTGACGCGTTTCGTGTCGCGCAGGGAAACTTACTCATAGGCTCATCATTAAGTTTCCCTGCGCGACACGAAACGCGTCAGACATTATCCTTTTAGATGTAATGTAAAATAAAGTATTATATTTTTTATACTCAATTTTTGGCTCTTGGAATCTACTTTTGTTGGACGTGCCGGATTGGTGCCTGACCAATGCTGTTTTTTATTGATACCTCGCAGTGCACTGCTTATCGGGACACTAGTTTTGGGTCTATTGATGGCTAGTAATGCACAGTCTATCAGGACTCTAGTTATGGGCCAGTTGATGCCCATTAGAGCTATACCTATAAGGACTCTAGGTTTGGGTCTATTGATGACTATTAGTGCATTGCCTATCAGGACTCTACGTTTGAATTTGTTGACGCCATTCCAAATTCCCTATAACAACCTATAGAATTCTTGCCTTTGTTGGTCTGTGACAGTGATTAGGGATGCACCAAATCCACTATTTTGGATTCGGCCAAACCCCCGAATCTGATGTGAAAGATTCGGCCGAATACCGAACCAAATCCTAATTTGCATATGCAAATTAGGGGTGGGAGGGGGAAAACATTTTACTTCCTTGTTTTGTGACAAAAAGTCACGTGATTTACCTCCCTACCCCTAATTTGCATATGCTCGGCAGAAGGATTCGGCTGAATACGAATCCTGCTGAAAAGGCCGAATCCTGGCCGAATGCCGAACCGAATCCTGGATTCAATGCATCCCTAATAGTGATTCTTACCAGAACTAACAGATTGCTGTAGTCTCCCCTCTTTTCTTTTTGTGTCTTTTCACATGCAAAACTTAAAATAAATAATAATGAGTTGTTCAGATTAGGGATGCACCGAATCCAGGATTCGGTCGAATCCTTCTGCCCAGCCAAACCGAATCCTACTTTGCATATGCAAATTAGGGGCGGGAGGGAAATTGCATGCCTTTTTGTCAGAAAACAAGGAAGTAAAAAATGTTTTCCCCTTCCCACCCCTAATTTGCATATGCAAATTAGGTTTCGGATTCGGTTCGGTATTCGGCCTAATCTTTCACAAAGGATTCGGGGGTTCGGCCGAATCCAAAGAAGTGGATTCGGTGCATCCCTAGTTCAGATGGAGTTCTAAATGGCTGAACCGACAAAAGCATTATTAGGGGAGGTGTATACCGTACATGCAGGTGAAGCCACCAAGGCTATTAACAGTAAATTGGATGTGAATGATAAATGAAATAAAGCGATACAACAAAAATGACAAACTATTAAAGAAAGAACAAGGGAAGACAACAGAAAATCAATACATACTTACCGAGATTTTCGTTTCCTGTACTGGAACATGGCAGTGGGCACTGTAGGGTTAATCCCTCCTGTCGCAGACGGAACAGGAACTTCCTAATGAATAAATTAACCTCCCTTCCCCCGCGCCACCATCTTTTGATTTCTTGACTTCCCCAAAACGAGGGTTGGGAAGCTTTGCCCACTGCCATGTTCCAGTACAGGAAACGAAAATCTCGGTAAGTATGTATTGATTTTCTGTTTTCCTGTTACTTACACATGGCAGTGGGCACTGTAGGGACATACAGAAGCAGACAATACATGGGTGGGTTATGCCAAAGAAAATTTAATTATTTAGAGCACAGTTAAGAACTGCAGAGCCAAAATTAGAAAGACTCTTCGAGTAAATATCAAATTTGTAGTGTTTGATAAAGGTGTCCCACAAACTCCATACTGCTGCTTTGCAGATGTCTTCTGAAGTTACCTGGGCCTGGAGTGCCCAGGATGCAGCTGTACCTCTGGTTGAGTGTGCCTTAAGCTGAGAGGGTACTGTGTGGGACTGGTGTGAATATGCCATTCTGATGCCTTCCTTTATCCAGTTAGACACCGTTTTTTTGGTAGGTTGATTACCTAGTCTTGTACCTTGAGTAATGATTAGCAACGACTTAGTTTTCCTGATTTCCTTGGTTCTTTCAAGGTAGATTTTGAGGCATCTGACAATATCTAGAGAATGCCACTTCTCCTCTTCCAAGGAACTAGGGTTCTCAAAAAAGGTAGGTAGTATAATGTCTTGAGACATGTGAAACGTTGACACCACTTTTGGTGTAAATTCATCCAAAGTTCTTAATATCACTTTATCATTATAAAAAGTGATTTTGTCTGGTTCTGCTGATATAGCGTGAATTTCACTCACTCTTCTGGCAGATGTTATGGCAAGAAGAAACGCCAGCTTAATGTTAACCATTTTAAGAGGTACCTTGTCCAGAGGTTCGAAAGGAGTCTCTGTTAGAGCTTTCAGGACCAGACTTAAATCCCATGGGGGAACTTTGGTTTTAGATAAGGGTCTCGTTCTTTTTAGGGCTTGAACAAACCTTTTGATTAGTGGTCTGAACTCCAGTTTATGCCTGAGAAATGCGAAATGGCCGTAATCTGGCCTTTGAGGGTCGAATTGCTCAATTTTAATTCCACTCCACTTTGTAAGAATTCCACTATTTGTAATTCAGAGTTCTGTGTGGGGAGTGTATTCCTGGTGAAACACCATTCTGAGAATTTTTCCCAGGTCTTATAATATTTTTCAGTTGTAGAGTGTTTTTTGGCCGCTAGCAAGGTGGTGATTGAGCCTTCTGAAAGGCCTAGGGATCTCAGTTTCTCACTTTCAAACGCCAAGCCGTTAGAGCGAGTTTTTCTGGATAGGGATGAACCCGTGTCTGCTGAGTGAGGAGATCCTTTCTTCCTGGCAGTTTCCAGAAATTCCCTTTGGCCAGTCTGAGAAGTTGAGGGAACCAAACTCGTCTTGGCCACCAGGGAGCAATCAGGATTACATTGGCTTGATCTTCCAGTACTTTCCTGATAACTTTCGGGATCAGTACTATTGGAGGGAATATGTACAACGGTCCCCAGTTCCAGGTTATTGAGAAAGCATCCGTCAAGGTGGCCTCTGGATCTTGTTTCCAAGAGCAAAATGTTTGCATTTTCTTGTTGAACCTGGACGCCATCAAGTCCATCTTGAAAGGACCCCATTTCTTCCAAATTGTTCTGTATTAAGGTTACTTAAGACTTTGTCCGTGACTTGTGAAACCATATTGGACATGGAATTGTTAAATGAATCTTTCATCCACTCCATTAGGTCTGAGAACTGCTTGGAGTTGACCCCCGCAGCCTCTTCCAGGCACTTTTTGCATAATCTTTTGTCTGGCAATGCTGCATGTCCACATGAGGAGCATTCATTTCTACTGGATTTCCTCCTTTGATCTTCCCTGATTGGAGAACTTCTGTAGAAAGGATAGTTTTATTAAGAATCTAGCACATCTCTTTAGTATTTGTGATTTTTTTAACAAACCAAATACACTCACCCCCTTGAGCCTGAATATGAGCGTCTAGAACTCATCACACCAGTCCCCTGTTGAAACAATAATTGTAGTGGTGCTTAACCTTATCCTGTCCGTCATGAGGCTAATGCGTAAGTATAAGGGTGTCTACTTACAGTTAGTACACCTAATATCACTTGTGGCACAATCCGACTGTTTGGCAGCTTCACAATGTCCTGGTAGGGGGAGATAGAGACGCAGTATTTCTATTATACATACAGCAGTGTCTAATCCTTTTGGCGCGTTTGCTTTTGAATTTTGAATCTGCGCATTACCTTTCTGCAGGTTGCGGTCATTCAGCGGTTTATTGCGCATGCGCCGATAACCGGCATTGCGACTTACAACACTGATCGGCAACGGATGGCCAAGGACTCGCCAGTCCCCCCAGAGACGCACATAAGCACAAAGGCTTGGTCCTGGAGCTTCAGCGCAGGAGATGTTTACCACGCTGGCACTTGTTGGGGGAGTGCAGGAAGAAAAATAGATGGCGGCGCGGTGGAAGGGAGGTTAATTTATTCATTAGGAAGTTCCTGTTCCGTCTGCGATAGGAGGGATTAACCCTACAGTGCCCACTGCCATGTGTAAGTAACAGGAAATGAGTAACTAGTGGGAGATCTGTTCTGGCGCCACCATCACTTTCTGCTTTCACACAATGTCCTACATTTCTCCAGCCATTTGTTCCCAGTGCTGAGCAACAGCTACAAAGTTATGGGCAGCTGCAATGGAACATTAATGGTGGGATCTTCTAAATGCAGTGACCTGCCTGCAATTCCAGTAATGGCACAAGCACTGGGATACCATGAGAGACAATAAACCTCAGAAATAAAGCCCAGGACAGACAGTACAAACTATTGCTTTATATTATACCCTGCAATGTGTTGCCACGAGGACTGATCAGTAAAGAAATTCTGGTGGATCTACAGTTCATTGGTGAACTACGTGTGATATTTGTGCACCACTGAAGTGCTCCTAAATAATGATCCTGTTGTAATGTGACAGTTAGGCCCAGAAATCTGGACAGAATCAAAGTTTTTCTAATTCTGGTTCTGTACATGAACACAATGAATTGGAAATGAAACAACTCAGATGCAGTTGAACTGCAGACTTTCAGCTTTAATTCAGCGGGTGGAACAAAAAGATTGTATAAAAATGTGACCAACTAAAGCCTTTTTATTAACTCAATCGCTTCATTTCAGGGGCTCAAAAGTCATTGGACATGAAAAAACTGAAAATAAAATGTTCATGTCTAATAGTTGGTGGAAAATCCTTTGCTGCAATGACAGGCTGAAGTGTTGAACTCATGGGGGGGAATTCACAAAAGTGTCGAGAACGAAAAAATGTCTTTAAAATGTCGTAGAAAGTGTCGTAGCAACAGCCGACAAATTCACAGAGCATTTCTCCGCCAATTTTCCGACATGTGCGACACTTTTGAATTAGTGTCGTTAAAAGTGGGCGTGGTTTTTTATTCCTGTAAGGTTCTTCTATAGTCAAGATGTTCGGAGGCATAATAAGGCAGTTGGCAGGGTCCAACAGATTTGCAGACATAAAATAAAAACGTACACGAGTTTCATTAAAATGTTTATTGTAGAATATAAAACTACAAAAAGAGACTGCCGGTTTCCATGAACATTTATCAATTGTTTTTTGCTCGCAGCCCAAACTGACATGTGAATACAGTAATCTGCTAGTTGTGTCTGTAATATTGCATAGAAAAGGCACAGCTCCAAGGTCTGCGGGAGGGAACTACACACTTTGTATAGCCAAAAAAACGCACAATTCACACAATTCATTACATCTCCCCACCTCCGATTTATCGCCAATGAATAGTTTGACGTTCCAGTATTCACAACACAAATTGTTTTTTTTGTAAACCATGTGCCATGGCTTATACAAGTCAAGGGAGTTAGATCTGTTTATGGATCTGCAAGCTGATTGGAGAAAACAATGGGGCTGAAGTGTAGAAGCCACCAGCTGAACTGCCATTGGTGCAACAGGTGATCACACACTAGAGCTCCACCCACGTTTAAGCACCTATTAAGTTCTAGGTATGGAAATATTAAGGCATTTTAGAGAATTTTCCATGAAACAAGGTAAGATGGGATGAAAGCTATTAAATAACACTTAGTAGAATGTAGACTTGAGCAACAAACGACTCTAGAACAACGAATAAAACACAACATGCCACGTGATAAAAAAGTTATGGACAAGACCTCTCTATAGAGTAAGATCTACTTGGGAACTGTAGTTATTAGTGCCATTGATTTCAACCTATCCAGACCTATCAAGTGATGGTCCATGGCACCAAGCCCAGAAGGAATGTTAAATAAGCTTGAATATGATTGGCTGCTCAATGGATGATTATAATCAAACAGTTATTTAGTTCATCTGGCTTGGATTTACTTCTCATTTCCCCTCTCTACTCTCGTTAGTCACAGACTGATTGTCCAGGTCCAACAAAGCCAATTCCAGCGTGAGTGATGCCCAACGACCAAACAACATGGCTGCAGGGAAAAGGTAAGGCTAAGGGAAAAATACATCATTTAATCTCATGAATAATAAAGTACAGGGTATTGGCATAAAGATTTATTACTACCACTACTGTTGAAGTGACTGTCTATACAGTGGTGTGCAAAACTATTTGCCCCCTTCCTGATTTCTTATTCTTTTGCATGTTTGTCACACTTAAATGTTTCTGCTCATCAAAAACCGTTAACTATTAGTCAAAGATAACATAATTGAACACAAAATGCAGTTTTTAAATGAAGGTTTACATTATTAAAGGAGAAAAAAAACTCCAAATCTATATGGGCCTGTGTGAAAAAGTGATTGCCCCCCTTGTTAAAAAATAACTTAACTGTGGTTTATCCCACCTGAGTTCAATTTCAAAGGTTATAAAGCCATTTCTAAAGCTTTGGGACTCCAGCGAACCACAGTGAGAGCCATTATCCACAAATGGCAAAAACATGGAACAGTGGTGAACCTTCCCAGGAGTGGCCGGCCGACCAAAATGACCCCAAGAGCGCAGAGACAACTCATCCGAGAGGCCACAAAAGAGCCCAGGACAACATCTAAAGAACTGCAGGCCTCACTTGCCTCAATTAAGGTCAGTGTTCACGACTCCACCATAAGAAAGAGACTGGGCAAAAACGGCCTGCATGGCACATTTCCAAGGCGCAAACCACTTTTAAGCAAAAAGAACATTAAGGCTCGTCTCAATTTTGCTAAAAAACATCTCAGTGATTGCCAAGACTTTTGGGAAAATACCTTGTGGACCGACGAGACAAAAGTTGAACTTTTTGGAAGGTGCGCGTCCCGTTACATCTGGCGTAAAAGTAACACAGCATTTCAGAAAAAGAACATCATACCAACAGTAAAATATGGTGGTGGTAGTGTGATGGTCTGGGCTTGTTTTGCTGCTTCAGGACCTGGAAGACTTGCTGTGATAGATGGAACCATGAATTCTACTGTCTACCAAAAAATCCTGAAGGAGAATGTCCGGCCATCTGTTCAACTCAAGCTGAAGTGATCTTGGGTGCTGCAGCAGGACAATGAGCCAAAACACACCAGCAAATCCACCTCTGAATGGCTGAAGAAAAACAAAATGAAGACTTTGGAGTGGCCTAGTCAAAGTCCTGACCTGAATCCTATTGAGATGTTGTGGCATGACCTTAAAAAGGCGCTTCATGCTAGAAAACCCTCAAATAAAGCTGAATTACAACAATTCTGCAAAGATGAGTGGCCCAAAATTCCTCCAGAGCGCTGTAAAAGACTCGTTGCAAGTTATCGCAAACGCTTGATTGCAGTTATTGCTGCTAAGGGGGGCCCAACCAGTTATTAGGTTCAGGGGGCAATTACTTTTTCACACATGAAAATGTAGATTTGGATTTCTTTTCTCCCTAAATAATAAAAACCCTCATTTAAAAACTGCATTTTGTGTTTACTTGTGTTATCTTTGACTAATAGTTAAATGCGTTTGATGATCAGAAACATTTTGTGTGACAAACATGCAAAAGAATAAGAAATCAGGAAGGGGGCAAATAGTTTTGCACACCACTGTAGCTACAATAGTTGCACTTTATAGGGAAATGGAAACATTCTCTTACAGTTATTAAAAGACCCAAAGTCAAATATTCATCCATTGTTGCACAGGTTGCACTTCCAAATAGCAACGAAAATGTACAAAAATGGGTTTCACCAATATGGAGAGATTTCCAGCACTTGACTTGATTATTTCATGAAGAATACTGGAACACCAACCAAGAAAATTGTGTGAATTGCACATAGAAGTCCGGTTTGGCCAACCTCGGGACAGGTCGTGACATCAGGAAGGGACGACCCTCATTGTAGACCCTTTCCTTTGCCTCCCACTCGCATTTGAAATGGACGTACATTGCTACTGTACATTCTTACATGTTACAATCCAGAATTTAGCTTCACAATCAAATAAATATATTTACATAAGGGAAAAATAATAAAAGGAATAAATAACTTAAGGAAAAAAAACAAAAATTAAAATAATAATCACTTCTAAATCAAAGCTCATTGGTTCTGCTCAGTTCTTGACATTTCATTGCACATCAACGTCTCCTAAGTCTGCATCATCATCATCATCAGGTAATACTAGAAGGTAATACTAGAGAAGAAGTCCTGTGCCGCCTGCCGTATCCCTCCAACCCTCGCAAGTACAAGGACTTTGCAAATGTCGGATGAAATCTAGTGATGTCACAATACCATATAACATATTGATGCTTCCAAGTGATCATTAACAAAGACACAGTAAAGCAAGAAATATAAAACACAGGCATCAGGATTAATGGCGATTATAAATCATTTTTACCAGGAGGCAGCCATCTTGCATTACAGAAAAATGCTCCAATACATATTGTAGGCTTACCTTATCCCTTATCAAGTCTATGGAGACCAAAACTGAAGCTGGTGGTAAATTTGGAGCCAAACTAGAACATGCTGGACTGTGCCCTTGGGTGGTGCCTGATTTGTATCAGTGGATATAAACAATGATGTAGTAATGAAACTTGTAGCCAGTTTACACAATGGACACTTGTTCTTGCAACTGCAGTGGGATAACACTTAAAATTAGAATCAGAATAAATTATATCATCTCATTATTTACAGATTTCAACATTTTGAGGGTAAGGCCTGTCTGTTAAACCCATCTCCCATATTCTGTCAGATATATACACACTGTCAAATAAATACATGCTTCCTTGAACTAAATGAAGACTAACTGAAATATTTCACATTTGTCAGCGTATATATAAATATATATAACTATATAGTCACTCATTCTGCAACACATAAATAACTGTCCCTGGGAGAGCGTCTAGAAGAGCTTTCCAACCCACTTGGAGATGGTCGATTGCAGTAGGTGCCCCTAAAGTGCCATTACAGACTGACCCAACTGATCCATGCCAAGAAGTGAGCAGATATTGAATGATTATTGCCAAAAAAAAATACATTAAAACATAATTTAAAATTTCCTAAATAAATTAAAAGAAGAGTAAAGCTGGCCATAGACGTACAGATTTCACCGTTGACTGGGACAACAATCGTATAAAAGTTATGTTGGATAAATTCTACTGACAATCACCCATTGATATCGCTGGATAGGTAATATGTTAACCGACAGAAATCTTTTAACCTGTCCAATCAACAAAACAACCAATCACACGGTACGAAAAATGTCGGGATGATCCACACAAGGTCCGAAAATCGTATGAAACTTCAATGCGACTATATCTTTGCGTCTATGGCCAGTTTAACTCCTAAAGAAGCCATACACGGGTTAAACAAGTGTAAATTGCAATCTGTACTTAACAGCCAGAGTACCATAGAGAAAGCCAAGAAAGAACTCACAGATTTTGGGGAAAAAATGACCAAGTTCATTAAGATTAAGATGTTTTGTTGATTCCCCCCTAAGGAGATGATGAGAGTTTTGACGGTCCCAAGTGAGAGAAGTGTACAGGGACTTTGCCTTGAGAATGTAGCATTATGATGGAGCACAACAGGTAACATTAATAATCTTATTCCAAGAAATGGAATTTATTCTTATTCCAAGATATGGAATTTATTGAATTTATTCTTATTCCAAGATATGGAATTTATTGAACTTAATGAACGTGATGGCATTGCCAGGTCTTTGTGGGAATCCAACTGGAAGCTCCAACACACCTTAAAACATTATGTCACTGTCACAAAAATAAAATTTTTTTTTTATATTTCTATAAAATAAAAGGGTTTGTCTAAATGACCTTTTGCACTGGAAGGAGCAGTGCATTTCAAAGATGGCTCTGAAAAGAACAGAACAACTAGAAAGGGAGAAATTGGCAAAGATGTAACATGTCCCTCAAGTAATTTGCTTTTAGAGAAGACATGGACCTGGTTGTACAATATAAGTCAGCAATATATAAAGTATCTGTAAAAATTAAAACAAAAAATAAATACATAAATCTTTTATATGAACAGGATGATCGTCATTAGATTTACAACTTTGTGCTCCAGTTCTTTATATATATATATATATTTAATTCCAGGATGGGAAATGTAGTCCTTCAGAAGGTGTTGGACTTCAACTACAAACTGGTGCAAAGTCTGGTGACCCATAGCAACCACGCCATTGTTTGCAGACAGCAGATCAGTAAATGCTATCTGCTGATTGGTCAATGTGGGTTAGTAGAATGGGAGCAAACTTTCTGCATGCGATTACACTGTTGTCCTGCATACAGTATGTATAATACAGAAATACAACTCCATGGGGTAGATTTATCATGGGTCGAATTTCGAAGTAGAAAAAGCTTTGAAATTCGACCATCAAATTGGAATACTTTGACTTCTTGACTTCGAATAAAGAAGTCGAAGTTTTTTTACATCGAATTTGGCCATTTGCGGTCGAAGTAAAATCATTAGATAAAACGATTAAATCCTTCGAATCGAATGATTCGAAGGATTTCAGCCATCGATCGAACAAATTTTCTTCGAATTCAAAAAACTACTCTAGAAGGTCCCCATAGGCTAACATAGCACTTGGGCAAGTTTAATTTGGCGAAGTATTGAAATTGAAGTTTTTTTTCAACCATTGGATTATGGAATGGTCGAATATTCAAACTATTTTACTTCTAATCGAATTCGAAATCGTAGTATCCTATTCGATGGTCGAAGTATACAAAAAATTACTTTGAATTTCAAATTTTTTTTACTTTGAAAATTCTCTCGAATTCACTTCGACCCTTGATAAATGTGCCCCCATGTGTTGGGATTTACGGTGTATACAAATCCACCGAAGCTAAATTGGCCAGCAAATAATATGCTGGTACTGAAGTGTATTCCACTTAAAGGGTAATAATAGAGAGGGGGATGGGAGGTATTAAAATGGATAACACAAGAGGACCAATATGGTTTTTCAGTAGAAGAATTGAATTCTACATTAATGGGAGCCCCACAATACATATTACTGCTTAAAAGTTACAGCCTTAGATGTACAAGGACGCTGGGAGTTGTAGGAAATTCTTTTTTAAATGGGAATATGTTACCCAACCCCCAAAAAAGTTTCTAATATAAAATACTGGAACATTTATTGTTTTGAATATTTGAAGGTTTCCACAAATGGAACCATAAAGAGAAGAAGATGGACTATATGCGCCATCTATCCAAGAAGAAAAATGTTATTTCCCTTTATAGTTGTTAGTGGCAGAGCTATAAGGTACCGTCTACAACATGGAACCCACAACAAGAAACCCAAGGAAACGGCTCCAGCCAGATTGCTGAAAAACTGCACATGCAATTACTCCATGTTCACTAATGATGTTGATGAAACATTGATAAAGAAATAACGGTGGATTGCATGATTAACACTGCTGAATGCAAATGTTAAAATACAAATACTCAAGGAAACTGCTTATAAACTTATATGTAAGAAAATTAAAGATGTAAGTCATTTTACTACATTTGCGGATTCCAGTGGAACAGTAGAAAAACAGGTGCCACCCTCCCATAGTGATGCGGATTTATGGACAGTAATTGAAAGGCAGGACAGGTTTCTGGTGCTACGTACAACTGGTTTGCCTTAAATCAGCCAAATACCATTTATAGAGTGACAAATGTAAAGAAGTTTAATGGTATTATTAAAAGAGTCTGTAATTAGATGGAATAGTGACATTAATCTGATCAGAAGGAGGATTCATCACCAAGTCAAACAGCTGTGACATTTGGATAGAAATCACTACCGTATATACTCGAGTATAAGCCGAGTTTTTCAGCCCCCAAAATATGCTGAAAAACTCTACCTCGGCTTATACTCAGGTCAATCGCAAAAATGGTCGCCTGCATCTAAGAATAGTCGCCGGCGCCCAAGAAAAGTCTCCAAGAACATTCGCCGGCGTCCAAGAATGGTCGCCGGCGTCCAAGAATGGTCGTCGGCATCCACAAACGAGACGCCGGCACCTCCAATGGGAGGAGAAACCCTCAATTTTTTGATTGAAATTTACCAGAAGCTGCTGCATTTCTCACCCTAGGCTTATACTCGAGTCAATAAGCTTTCCCAGTTTTTGGAGGTAAAATTAGGTACCTCGGCTTATACTCAGGACGGCTTATACTCGAGTATATACGGTAATTTACAAGGTCAGGCACCCCTTTTACTTTCTCATGTTAAAATGTGAGTGATGGGGATCTGTAAAGAGGAATTCACCGAAGTGGAGATATGTCACATTTTCCCCTACTTGTACATTAGAGCAACAATTGCAATTAAGACAAGGATAGGATAGTACTTTCCCCCTAATTTCCATATTCTTTTGGGGGAAAGTAGGATCCTATGCTTGTCTTAATTGCAATTGTTGCTCTAATGTACAAGTAGGGGAAAATGTTTTTCACCCCAGAAGGGGTAACCCCATAAAAATAAGAGGCCATTATTCTTGTGGTTCCACGTATGCAGTGTACGTCATGAAATGTCCATGTGGACTAGCATACGTGGGGCAAACCAAGAGAACGGTCTGTGAATGGATACGTGAGCATAAATCTGCGATTAAGACAGGAAAAAAAGATCAAGCAGTGGCCGGGCACTTTATTGAGCATGCTCATAGAGTCAATCAGTTAAAATTTCAGATTATAGAGACCATTGAGCCTAAGCGTCGGGGAGGAGACAGGCTAAAGGAGTTATTATATAAGGAGGCATATTGGATTAGAAAATTTGAAACCCTGGAACCAGGGGGCCTAAATAAAGAGTATGATTTGAGTCCCATTTTCCGATGATTTTAATATTGCCCTGATTTGTTTTTATACTGATTTTATGTATTCTATTATCTTTTTATGTCTTACAGATAATTTCACATTAGACATTTGGTCGGCTTCAAATTGATATTGTGCACTAGTGTTGTGTATTGTTCTAACTATATGTTGTCACATGAAAAAGAATTATTTAATGATTGGTCTGTTATCTAAATTAGTTTGCACAAATGACCACTAGATGGTGTGTGAGAGTATAAATAGCAGTATTGAATCACATGTTGATAAAAGCCATATTACAAGAAATGCTGTATTTTTCCACTAATGTGATTTGCTTTATCAGGTCAAAGTATCAATATAGCAATAGGCTTGAGAAAGGGGCCCAGTGGGGTCCGAAATGTTGCCTTTTTTTGGGCCAATAAAGCACCTTTGATGCACTAATCTTCAAAGCCTGCGGTGTGCTACAGTTTACCTGGTTTTCTAAAGTATCAATATAGGACATTACTACTATTAAAAGCGGTTGGAGGGTTGTCCTAAATTTTTGCTGCAAAAAATCTGCGACCTGGACCATTTTCTAATGCCAATCAATATTTTATGGATGATGCTAAAAACATAATCCATAGCTGTGAATTTAACTCATAACCCCCCCCCCCCATCCCACCTTTCTTCTGAATTAGTTGGCATTTGGAACAAGTTATGTTTAAATTCACTGGAAGTTTCTATGGGAGTATAATTGGCCAGAGACGGAGATTCCTACTTCTTGACAAGTAAAACATTGGGGTTCCTATAGAACCCAACAAAAAGTGCATGTGCTGTTTTTCTGCAGGTTGGGAAGAGCCATTTGCGGAGCCATTTTGGGAACCTATTTGACCCACAGAAGAGGCTGGAGAAAAAAACCTTAGAATCTTTGCAAGCAAAAACTAAAAACATGGCATATCTCCACTTACTCCCAATCCACTCCAACATAGACCCAAGTTTGGAAATGATTGCAGGCTCTCTTTGATCCATGACCATTTTTTGCACCATAAAATCTAGAAACCAATTGAAAGGATTACAAAAGCACAGGCCTAGTGTTGCATGTTAGAAATAGGAACGGGTACTGTATATCTCTATAACCTCATCAAAATAGTTTTGTGTGTGTTTGTACAAACACAGGTTTTTTTTTTTTAACATTTTCTAGAAATCCAATATAATAAATGATAGAATCTGTACAAAAATATAAAAACATTCGGGTGGCGGTATCTAAGCAGCCATGGATATGCCATTTTACTGTAAAAGCCATAATTAATGCCTCTAATTTTTTTTTTTGTTTTACTATTTTCCAACCTAAGAATGAATAAAATGCCCTATAATGGACTCTGATTATCTAAATAATAAAATTTACCTTTTGCAATAAAACTTAGTGAAAAATTAGACAATTATGCACATGCAATTTACAGCGTTCCCCCAACATAATTCTTGTGCTTAACATTTACAATTGAAACTGATGTCTTTGCTGTTAATAAACTGTTTGTAATACGCAATCATCGGCGGACTGTGGTTAGATCCTTGGAGAACATCAAAAATTTCTCCAAATTAGTCATACAGAAGGCACTCCAATACAGCGTAACGCAAAATGTACCAGGATCCTTATTGTTTTCGTCAAAGGCAAGAGAGAATGCATGCACAGTGCTGTGAATCTGTGGGGTTACAGGTAATAAAAAAGTCACCTTGTTTAGGAGCCAACCAGAACCTCCATGATATGATCTAATTCCGTGAGGTCAATTTTAAAAGGCTGACTTGGGGCTACTGGTTGGCTGCTATAAGGAGATAACGTTTTCAGAAGCTCATCTGGAGCCATCTTAGAGGCTGTTCCAGCATTGGATGTGCAAGGATCAAAATCATACATGGATGTATCAATATCAGAAAAGAGAATATCATCCAAGGTTAAGTCAGTAAGAAAGCCAGTGGATGTTGTTAATTCAAAATTTCCTGGAAGGGAATCCATTGGTTTTGGCTCACTTGTTCGGCTCTCTTGTGTTCCCTCTGGCTTGTGGGTACTAGCTGCAGCAGTATTATCATTTACATGTGCCGTTGCTTCTTCTGTTGCAGCTGTCTCTGTGGAGGTAGATGTTGGACATAATTCCTCAATCTCATCCAAAGCTGAAGAGAAACTGTCCTTTACTGGCTGGATAGGGGGTGGAGGAGGTGTTGGTGGTGGTAGTCTGATGCTCGGACCATTCTGCTGAGTTGTCTGAGAAGTGCAAAACGTGTCCTCCTCAAGCAAAGATGCTGGGGTGAGGCAAGACTCTAGTGGTGTAGTGCTTAGTAAGTCATTAGGTTGAACCGGACGAGGGGCAAGATGGCTGAAAGCAGGCTGTGCCTCCTGATAGGTGTCACCAAGAGGGTCTGTAGACTGAGAAGTGCTGATAAACACAGGCCTCAAACTACCTTCTTGCTTCATTTCATCCTGTATTCGCCTCAACATGTTGTTGATTAAAACTGTTCTTTGTAAGCGTGGCTCGGTCAGCGGCCTGTGGTTATAGAGTTTCATAAGGGAAATGTTGAAAATAGTCTGGCGCTGTAACGTGTAGGACACTTTGGATGGTCCGTCTGTTGGGGACACCACTTTGCCTTCCATCCCATCTTCATGCTCATCAAACTTTCGCTTTCCTGCTTTAGCCAACATATATCTACGAGCGAAAAGGAGAATAGAAAAATCATTACATGTCATGTGAGCACTTATGTGTCAATATAGTTTTGAAAAGCATCAACTGTATTTTGGATCAATATGAACATGCAGGAGCCTAGCAATGTGGCTGAAAGCAACACACTATAAATACTATGGCTGCCATCTTTATAACGAAATCCTTTGTAAATCTACTGACGCGACGACTGTTTCTTTCATAGGCTACAGTAATTCAGACCAGGCTGTATTCTTATTTCAAACTCTGATCCCACCAGTACTGACTGATGAAAGAGAAAAACCAAATCTAATGACGGTCCCAGTGTCCCATCCAATCCACTGTGATCAATGGATCCTTATAGAATTCATATTCAAGACTGTTGCTCACATGCCCTACAAGACAGGTATTTACAAATAAAAATCTGTTTACTAGAAAATGGTGCAATCTATGCAGTCCCGGTCTTTGGCTATTCTTATTTCTGTTCCTAATTAAAAAGACGGTGGCTGGTACTGTAACAACAAGGAGAAACCTATAGTGCTATATATATATATATATATAGTATATCAGAGTTACATAGCAACATCCATAGCTTCTCTTTCCCCAGTGGTTTATTTTACAGAGGCATAAGAATCAACAGTGCAAGTCACAACAAGTTCTACACATGAATATAATGTTTGTTCTTGAGCTGTTATAGTGCTTTGTCTCCTAACACTTCTGGGAAGTCTTGCAGACAGGAGAAAGAGGATGGACAGGTGTGTTTATACACAATAATGCACAGCTACATTTCACAGTCACAGGTAGAATTGCCTTGGGTGGGAGAATCTGAATAACAATCAACACGTCAGACCCTGTGGCTGTTAAAGGTCTCCAAAGTATAGGGGGGCCATTTATCTGCAAAACCATTTTGTTCTCTATGGGTTTCAAGGACAAGGGACCCCAAAGAATTTTTGCAGTGGCCCAGTACCTAGTCTTGTCCATGGTTAGACCATACCATATAGATAAACAGAGGGGTTGATAGAGTTACAACTAGACGCCCACCATACAGTATAACCCTATTATACTCTGCCCAGGTCTGAGTTTGTGTCTGTCTGGAATCAGAGCAGTTCAATTAGTGCAGTTTGGACTTCTATTCTCCAAAACAACAAAAACACTGCTGGTGGCAGTTGGCAAGGAAATTGGGGTTGCCAAACCCCCAATTCCAATAACGTGACTGTAGCCTGTGATACTATTTGAAGGAATAGAAAACAACAAAAAGGTGACCGAGATGGAAGTGCACAATAAGTTATACAAATGTACATATCAAATCTTCCCTAAAGTCTCTCCACATTTCAACAACAATAAATAGTGAGTGGGGATCACTCTTTGCTTTTGGTTTGTATTTATAAGACAGAAGCACAGAATTCTATCCGAAGGAGAAATGTAGTGTCAACATGGTACAGCGAGGGGGTTCACCACAAATAGACGTCACATTCACACAACAGTGATATCAGGGTGGTTCATTGGCAGAGATCCTTGGACCAGTTTTGGGATTAGTTTTGGGACCAGTTTTAGGATCAGTTTTTCGGACCAGTTTTAGGATCAGTTTTGGGATCAGTCTTGGGACCAGTTTTTAGATCAGTTTTGGCATAAGTCTTGGGACCAGTTTTTAGATCAGTTTTGGCATAAGTCTTGGGACCAGTTTTGGGATCAGTCTTGGGACCAGTTTTGGCATAAGTCTTGGGACCAGTTTTGGGATCAGTCTTGGGACCAGTTTTGGCATAAGTCTTGGGACCAGTTTTGGGATCAGTCTTGGGACCAGTTTTGGCATAAGTCTTGGGACCAGTTTTAGGATCAGTTTTTGGACCAGTCTTGGGACCAGTTTTAGGATCAGTTTTGGGATAAGTCTTGGGACCAGTTTTTAGATCAGTTTTGGGATAAGTCTTGGGACCAGTTTTTAGATCAGTTTTGGGATAAGTCTTGGGACCACTCTTGGGATCAGTCTTGGGACCAGTTTTAGGATAAGTTTTGGGATCAGTCTTGGGACCGGCAAACATAAAGACTGCTATAAATGTTCCGAATACAAATAACTTGAACATTTTCTTATCTGTTGTTAGTCCTTCAAGCATCTGTCAGAGATCTAATCATTGACTCGTTATCTTTTTTTTTAGCTGCCTATATGGCTCAATGGGAGAAATCAGCAGAAATGAAAAATGTTTCTCCACTATGAGCCACGACTGCTAAAATGAGTCTATAAAGAATCGATTGTTACCCGCACAGCAATGTTGCAGAAATTAGTACTGAGTATTACTGTGAAAAGTAGTAGTGGAGTTTATAGATAACTTCATTGTTCAGACTACATTACTGGGGGAAATAAAGCACCACTGCAGCTGCAGGAGGGGCTCTAAGGTTTGGGACTCTTGGGAGTCACATGGAAGAAAGAAAGTTGACATTCATTCTTTCCACAGATTACTGTGTGTAGCCAATATTGTGGATCACTAAGAGGCCCATCCTTTGTCTTTCAATACTGTGCAGCACCCATCACCAAAAGAACTGATTAAAGTTCACGCTGCCCAGCAAAATATCCATATATATATATATATATATATATATATATATATATATATATATATATATATATATATATATGCAGTTAGTCATCGCTGCCCTAACTGGCCCTGTAAGCACTTTCAATGAAGACTTTCCCCCAGCACCATGTGACTGTACGTATTAGACAGTATTTGCCCATAAGTTTCCAGGAAGTTCTCACGCCTTGTTCATTTGCCTGATATGAGTCAATTTCCTCTGCACATGGCTGTCTATTCTTCACACAAGCCGCTCTCTTCATCCGGGCCGCTCTCTTCACATGGAAAAGAGAAAAGTTATTTTCCTAGGCAGCAGAGGCTATGCTCGTTCTGAACTCGCTGTGCTGGCCGCCTTCACCGTAGAATATAAATAAAAGATCATTTTTGGCACGGAATAAGTTTCCAGATCACAGTTCTGCAGTCTCCATCAAAAACACTGATTTTCTTTTTTTTTTTTTTTAAACCAAACTTTTTTTTTTCTTGCAACTAGAATACACAATAAAATCAAAACCAATAACTGTAGTTCAATAAAAAGTTTGCATTATATGTGATTTCCCATCTACTGATGCTGCAATATCACACGTTGCCATGGCCAAAGAGCCAAAAGGGGCACTTAAAAATGATAACTAGCTAATATATATAGATAATATCGGGCGATCCATCGTGCGGCACTTGATTTCTCCTCCCTACCTTCCTTATAGGAGATAGCCAGGGAGGAGAAATCGAGCACCGCTGGTGATGAATCGCCCGATCGCTTTCTGAAGAGGAGCGCAAGTGGAGTTTCAGTAAGTTATTTCTTAATAAAGAATTTGCGATTTGAAAGTTTAATTTGTCTTAGTGATTTTTTTTCGATGTATTCTAACAAATTTAAAAATGACTTATTAAACTTTAAACACTTCCTCCAATTCAGAAAATAAAGACTTTTTATTTAAATTGATACATTTAGAGGCACATTTATCAAGGGTTGATTTTTGAATTTATGTATTTTTTTTCAAACTCCCATAAACTCGAAATTCGACCAATTGAAATTTATTATAAAAATCTAATTTTTTAAATGTTTTAAACTAGGGTGCATAGGATCTAACCGAAAACTTGAATCTAATTCGATTTGAATTTTAAAAGCGCAATTCGAGTTTTTTCAGTAAGGCTGCAAACTACTCCAAATTGATCCCAGCAATTTGGCTGGTTTTAGGTGGTGAATAGTCGAATTCAAGTTCTTAAAGGGCCAGTGTGTGATAAATCTCGAAAATCGAATTAGAATTTTTTTTAAAAACTTGAACTGAATTTCAATAACAAAAGTCTTGGTTGATGGTGAACAATTTGAAAACACAAAAAGTGTTTGGAAGGTGAACAACCTCTTTAATAATACTGACTATACATTGTCTTTGGTGCTAGGTCATAATCAGGGAAAAGGACCAAAGATGAGATGAACTAGTGAGTGTAACAATTTGGTGCAAACATTGTAACTCGCACAGGGCCGGATTTACATAGCAGGCGACTCTAGGCCCACTGCCGTTCCTCGCCCCTGTCCCCTCCTCTTTTTCATCATCGTGACCAGAACAATGGGGATTGGTGCATGGGAAATTAAAAAAATATTGTATTTCCCGTCCATCCAGACAATACTATATCTATCCTTGCCAACCATCCATCCCTCTCTATCCATCTCTCTATCTATTCATCTATCTAATCTCTCTCTCTATCTAATCTCTCTCTCTCTCTATCTAATCTCTCTCTATCTAATCTCTCTCTCTCTCTATCTAATCTCTCTCTCTCTCTATCTAATCTCTCTCTCTCTCTCTATCTAATCTCTCTCTCTCTCTCTATCTAATCTCTCTCTCTCTCTCTATCTAATCTCTCTCTCTCTATCTAATCTCTCTCTCTCTATCTAATCTCTCTCTCTCTATCTAATCTCTCTCTCTCTATCTAATCTCTCTCTCTCTATCTAATCTCTCTCTCTCTATCTAATCTCTCTCTCTCTATCTAATCTCTCTCTCTCTATCTAATCTCTCTCTCTCTCTCTAATCTCTCTCTCTCTCTATCTAATCTCTCTCTCTCTCTATCTAATCTCTCTCTATCTAATCTCTCTCTATCTAATCTCTCTCTATCTAATCTCTCTCTATCTAATCTCTCTCTATCTAATCTCTCTCTATCTAATCTCTCTCTCTCGTCTCTCTCTCTCGTCTCTCTCTCTCGTCTCTCTCTCTCGTCTCTCTCTCTCGTCTCTCTCTCTCGTCTCTCTCTCTCGTCTCTCTCTCTCGTCTCTCTCTCTCGTCTCTCTCTCTCGTCTCTCTCTCTCGTCTCTCTCTCTCTCGTCTCTCTCTCTCTCGTCTCTCTCTCTCTCTCGTCTCTCTCTCTCTCGTCTCTCTCTCTCTCGTCTCTCTCTCTCTCGTCTCTCTCTCTCTCGTCTCTCTCTCTCTCGTCTCTCTCTCTCTCGTCTCTCTCTCTCGGTTCGTCTCTCGGTTCGTCTCTCGGTTCGTCTCTCGGTTCGTCTCTCGGTTCGTCTCTCGGTTCGTCTCTCGGTTCGTCTCTCGGTTCGTCTCTCGGTTCGTCTCTCGGTTCGTCTCTCGGTTCGTCTCTCGGTTCGTCTCTCGGTTCGTCTCTCAGTCTGTCTATCTATCTATCTTAAATGCCTTATAGACAATTTGCACAGATCTTAATTTTGTAGGTGCTATCACAGAGAAGCAGCCTGTTTTCATGAATGCTCTGCCCCACATTTTTTGGCCAAAAATCCATTTCAAATTGGCATATAAATATATACAAAAATATTTCCAGTGTTCACAGTTTCATGTTCTCCATGCTCCCTCAGAGATTCCCTTACATCAAATGAATAGGAAGAAAACAACTACAATAGGAAGAAGTGTAGGAGTAAAAGACACACCCCTATCCATTGATTGGCTGATATAACCTACCATATATGCCAGAGGGATGGACTGTCGGACTTAAGATGGCAGTGGTTCATTTTGGAATAATTCAGTGGCATATCACCTATAAAATATATCTACTTGTAAAAAATGCTTTACATATAGGCTGTTTCATGTGCTCTATTGTTTATGATACTCTCTGTGTGATCATATGGTCTCCTTTTAAACCTGGAACTTTTAAGGGAACTCTCAAACAAAATCAGATGGATAATTTTGAGGAGAGGTATTGCAAGCATGATGGGATGTGCAGAAAGAAGACCCAGGATAAGTGTGATGTACTGGAGGAAGAATAAGACATTCATATGGCCCAGATATTGTTTATGTTCCACTGGCTGGAATATAAAATCAGATCCTGGTAGAAGCAAGTAGAATGTAATAAAGCGGTAACATTTTCTCTTGTGTCGCTTCCAAAGATGTGTAACCTACAGTACAAATCAGAATTCAATCTTGCTTGTTCAGCGGATGTAACGGATGAATGCGTTCGCACATAACGATGCTGCAAATGGCACAGAAGGTCCTGGCGACGTCCTAATGGTCAAGAGAAAAGGTCAAGTGTTTTGTAAAAATGTCACCAGGAGACACGGCCCCATTGTTTATATATCAGTGATGTTCAAGTGCACAGCACACATATTACCAGCTACTGGGTCAATTGGTAAAATTGTTTTTTTTTTACATTTTCCTTCCTGGTGCTTAATTATAATGGGACTCTTAATCTTGCAAATATTTGACCCTTTATGATTCTGAAAACCCTTGTGTATTTTATCAACACTCCATACCAAGCCCTCAGTTACCTTCCCTTTCTCACTTTCCTGCACTGACTCAAGTAAATGCCTAAACTCATCCATTATATTGGTTTTCCAAGGGCCAGTTTCTAATAAGGAGAAGAATCAATTCACCAAAGTACATTAGTCCTGACAGTGCACTTAAATGCTCTCTCTCTCTGTGTATTCTATGAAGGGCACAAATGCAAACATGACGGCAGCTAGAAGAACCTGTTTCTGACTAAGACATGAAAGCTAAGATTTCAGTTACATAAAGAGTTCCCTGAAATCGTTATGGTACAAACAGTCCTTTGGGAAAAAAACTATTCTGCCTAATGACATTTCTATTCATGTGTCAGTATTTTATTGTGTCAGACACTGGCTGCTTGGGAGTAAGTAGGGATATACAGTACGTAGGTAAGTGACGACAGTAGGTAGGTAGGTGTCGTTAAAGTATATAAGTAGGTATAGTGCCATTAAAGCCCTTTTAAGATATATATTTGGATTCCGCAAGTTTGATATTTGGAGTACACCCCAGGAAATGCTGTATAGACACCCCCAAGTTACAGTAGTAAAATAGATGCATGAATTATGGTTTTTACTACATAGTTTTAACATGTTGTACCGTGTTAGCCATTGAAAACATGCGTCAGGCAAAATATTGCAGTTTTTATCACAGATTTTTACTGCAAACCGATTTTTACTGCAAACAAACGTCCTCAATTCAAAGACACAGTTGACGTTATAGCACAAGAGAAGGGAAGGGGTGACAAGTTAAAAGGGATACTGTCATGGGAAAAAAAAAAATTCCAAAATGAATCCGTTCATAGTGCTGCTCCAGCAGACTTCTGCACTGAAATCAGTCGTCTAGCCAAACCAAATCCGAATTTCCATATGTAAATTAGGGGTGTGGGAGGGAAATCACATGACTTTTCATCACAAAACAAGGAAGTGAAAAAAATGTTCACACTTTTTCCTTTCTTGCCTCTAAAGGTGGCCATACACGGGCCAATAAAAGCTGCCGACAGACCGTGTCGGCAGCTTATTGGCCCGTGTATGGGGCCCCCCCGACGGGCTTCACCAATCGAGATCTGTCCGAAAGTCGGCCAGATCTGGATCGGACAAAAAATCCCGTTAGGCATCGTTAGGATCCGATCGATCGGGGAAGCCCGTCGGGGGGCCCCATACACGGGCCAATAAGCTGCCGACACGGTCTGTCGGCAGCTTTAATTGGCCCGTGTATGGCCACCTTCACCCGTTAAAGTCTAAACTAGGCCTGAGAAGCCAAAGAAACAACTCTGATATCACAGTAACTGACGGGGTACAAATACAGGGGAAGCAGACACTACCACTGTTGGAGGGAGAGGGCGTCCTAAAAAATTTTTCTGTAGAGCACAGCTACCACTAGAAATCATGGCGATAGTTTGTTTAATAAAATCCCTGTTTGTGTAATTGCAGCGAGAATCCGACAAATAATTGTATAGCAGCACGTGGCAAAGTACATGGTGCAGCACTAAGCAGGCACATCAATTAGGCACAAGGGCAATGAAAAGGACTAGTATAAATCTGTGTTTGCCCTTACAGGACTCCGAAAGGATTTGGGTGTGTGCAAAAAAAAAAAAAAAAGATTCCATAGGTGTGTCTACTATTAGTTACTATAAATATCCCTGAAATCTCCAGTCAGCTTTCATCCACCAATGTAAAATGAAACACGGAAATGATTAATTTATGTCTCATTCATTCTCCTCAATGTGAGACTATTCCTTCTCTGCACCCGGCATCCCTCCCTCCCCTCCTCGTTTTATGAAATGGCCTCTGCTTTTAGATTATAATCGATTCTTAAATGAAGATTGATTCAATGACATTAGAAGCAGAGTTTTCTTTTCCCATTTTATCACAAGTGAAACGATTCCCATTGTCTGAAAATGTTCCCGTATTTTTCATTTATAAAACTTTTCCCAACAATTTGAAACTTTTGACAATATTCCACCAACGTGGAAAATATATTTAAAGCATTTCTCCCACTATTTTCTTTAGAAAGGGATCTTGACATGATCAGGTGAATTTTGTCCTACGGGACACCAATAGGGTTGAGACGGTTTTAACCTTTTTAGAGGCAAATTCTGGCTAGTGGATATGAGAGAGGGTCAGTAATAAAATGCAAAAACGGGGGGAAAAGGGTCCAATTCAGAAAAATTGATTTTTGGGCTGGGAGTACAGTCGCCACCTGGACTGTAAGATTCCAGCCTAAATGGTTCATTATTACAAATTTAAGGCAATTAAATTTACAGTAATTTGTAATCTCCAGTGGTTCCGGCCCCAGTCCACTCGGATTCCCAGCCAATCTCTCTCTGAGCACCAACAGCTTTCTAAACGGTCAGGGAATTGGGAACAGAACAACAGGTAATTATAATTTTCCAGGTAAATCAATAATTCCATCATTCCAGCTAGGTCTGTGAAATAATGGCCATGTCAGCAAAAACATCAAGGTCTGCTCCGAATCAGCTGACTGAGATGAAAAGTCACAAAAAGTTATTCACATTGTGGGAAATAAATTCAATTCAAATCTCAACAAAAAAAACGCTTAATTCAGTAAAAAAAATTATAAATAGAGGGAAATTTCCTGCAATTCAAATCTGGCCATTGTTATTTCTTCCCATTAGAATACTATAATAAATTTGTTTTATTTTTGTTTTTTGTCACTGATCAAAGAAAGGATTTCTCCCCAAAACTTTAATAAATGTGCCCCAGAAATGAATTGAACATGCAAGGTTTATATACATACGTGAGCCTCTCTTCTTACTTCCAGTCATGGGATTCTAACGGTCTGTATAACAGAGATTGAGCCAAGCAAGATGCGGGGGGTCCTCTGTGCGAAGGTCTCCTGTTCCTGTACAACCCCGGAACCTGGGAAATATTGATATTGGTAAGAAATGGTGGAGGAGGAGGTCAAATTAAATGTCATCGAATCACTGTCAATAGCATTGCCATCTGGCCAGTATATTACCAGTCTGATTCCAATGTTAATAATGAAGTAAAATAACATTTCTAGGAAGGTTGGTATTTATATCCAGAGCAGGTAACAATAGATAACACACACGGCATTGTCAATATATATCACAACAGCATCCCTGGTGGTCACAAATAGACAGTACTATTGTTACATAGTTAAATTGGATTGAAAAAAAGACAAAGTCCATCAAGTCCAACCCCTCCAAATGAAAACCCAGCCCCATACACACACCCCTCCCTACTGTCACATAAATGATATATACCCATACCTATACTAACTATAGAGTTTAGTATCACAATAGCCTTTGTATTATGTCTGTCCAAGAAATCATCCAAGTCCCTCTTAGGGCTATTCCACACGGGGAGATAGCCACGCGTTTGCGGTCGCGGCGACAAAGCGCCGCGACAGTCGCCGGCGACAGTTTTGTATGGGCGCCTATGTAAAAACGCCTGTGCTAACCACACGAGGCGATGCGCTTTTCAACAGTCGCCTGAAAATGCCTCGCCAGGCTTTTTCAGGCGACTGTTGAAAAGCAAATCGCCTGGTGTGGTTAGCACAGGCGTTTTTACATAGGCGCCCATACAAAACTGTCGCCTGCGCCGGTCGCGGTGACTGTCGCGGCGCTTTGTCGCGACCGCAAACGCGTGGCTATCTCCCCGTGTGGACTAGCCCTTATAGTCATTAACTGAATCATCACCCGGCAGTGCATTCCACAACCTCACTGTCCTCACTGTGATGAACCCCCTACTCTGTTCCTTTAAATGAAACTTCTTTTCCTCTAGTCTGAAGGGGAGGCCTCTGGTACGTGATTCTCTTTATGGGTAAAAAGGTCCCCTGCTATTTGTCTATAATGTCCTCTAATGTACTTGTAAAGTCTAATCATGTCCCCTCACAAGCGCCTTTTTTCCCCCAGAGAAAAACAACCCCAACCTTGTCAGTCTCCCCTCATAATTTAACTCTTCCCTCCCTCTAACCAGTTTAGTTGCACTTAGTCTCTGCACTCTCTCCAGCTCATTTATATCCCTCTTAAGGACTGGAGTCCAAAACTGCCCCCATACTCCAGATGAGGCCTCACCAGGGACCTATAAAGAGACACAATTATGTTTCATCCCTTGAGTTAATGCCCTTTTTTATACAAGAACTTTATTTGCTTTAGTAGCCACAGAATGACACTGCCCAGAATTAGACAACTTGTTATCTACAAAGACCCCAAGATCCTTCTCATTTAAGGAAACTCCCAACACACTGCCATTTAGTGTAGAACTTGCATTTATATTATTTTTGCCAAAGTGCATAACCTGCATTTATCAACATTGAACCTCATTTTCCAGTTTGCTGCCCAGTTGACTATGATGAGATGTTAATTGCTAGAAGGTGTAATAGATATGGATGGAATCCAAGATGGTGTCGGCGTCCAAGATGGCGACGGCGTCCAAAATGGCGACCCCCGGCCTCACCATGTGGATCCTGCTGGTCACTGCCTGATGACGCCCGCTTCTTCCCGTCTGCCGATTGGTCGCCGGCGACGGAATGGTCTCCGACGTCAGAACGTGCGCCGGCGTCAAAACGTCATGATGCCGGAACCAGCGTGATGACGCCATTGCGCCCAATTGGCGCCAAAATCCGCCTATATTAAGCCACTGGACATTGCTATCATTGCCCAAGTATAGGTCTTACTTCGTGTATTCCTGGGTGTGATTTCTGCTTATTGATTCTTGTGTAACGACTTCTGCCTGTTTTCCTGGATTGAACCTTCGCTGCCTGAACTGAACTTTGCCTGGACTTCGACCATTCTCTTGTCTCATCCCTGTGTACTTCGATATCGGCTGGCTACCTGCCTCCTCCTTGGTCCACACTCCTACTGCGCCTTCGGGCCCTTACAGAAGGCAAGGAGTATGGCAGATTACACCAATAAATAAATCTTTACCAATACAGAATGCAATGCAGAGCTTTGTCTGGCTAATTAAATGGCCTACAATTTGCCAGTGCACATTAAGTTGACGAACTGCAGATATAATTGCCCTTACAATCATAGGCACTGTTATAAAAGAGTATAAATGTCCTTCTAAACTCTACATGTGGTCACTATAGAAAAAAAAATCAGTTGATGAGATTGGGAAGTCTTATAACAAGCATTCCAATATAAACGAAACCTGTTAGACAAACAGAACAGATCCTTAACGACAATGGGAGTTTTCATAAGCAGCTCCCCTACCCCTCCAAACACGCAGAAATGTGAAATTGAAATTCACAGAGATTTTGCTATTCACCCTATTTGGGAAGACTCAGATTTTAGAAGGCAAATTCGGCACTGCACACACAACCAGTGTATATTTGGCATCTTACTTCAGCTGTACAGATACAGATCACTCTGTGTGACACAATCAGCATTCTGTATTTTGCACATTTACTCTCCCTTTTGTTCAGACATTTTTCTTGCGAGCAGTCTCTGTGTATGTTCTTCTTCCAGGCTAAAAGCACAAGAGGCTTTTCATAACCACATATGGGCAATGGGTCATTTTTCCCTTTTTGTAGAAAACCCTTAAAATTGTTATTTTCCAAGAACATTTTGCTCTTATGGATGTGTAAATGGCGTAAAGCTCTACTACTCATGTACTGGAAAAACACACCGTGGCACACACTTTTAAACAGAACTTGCACAAGAACTTATATTCAATATATAATTATATAGGAGCACTGTAATGTTCAATCGGTGATAATTTCTGTGTATAGGGGAGTGTAGCGATATATATTCATTCAATGATTGCAGCATAACAAATGCACCAAATAGGAAACCAGCAACAATTTGAATTAAGCCTCTTGTAGTAAGTAAGAATTCTCAGAGAAAAAGGTTGAGGGTTGGGAAGTAACGGTGGATTAGGTCTGGTCAATGTCCCACATCATCAGTTTTTGAATGATCAAAGCTAAATAAAGATTATACTCAACCAGCTACGTACGGGGCATGACTCTACATACAAAACCACTGGCTTGGTGTCTTTGCAACTGATAATCCTGCAAACTCCATAGAACGGTGTGTGATTTTTGACAATAATTGTGGGTCCTTCAAAAACATCCCACTAAACCTTTACATCCATATCAACAGACAAAAAACATGTAGCAGTATTTGGATTTTGTTGCAAACACAACAGGAACAGTTACTATACCCAAAAACATATCTGCTCCCATACACACGGATTTGTTTAACTGGTCATATTCATCCTTCACCCACTGCTGAAAACGGATGCATTTTCCCAAAACACGGCATAAAATGCACAACATTGCACCGCCATCAAGATGGATGCACTCACGAAACCGGTCTAATCAATATATTTGTTTTCCGCTAATGTTGTTGTTTAGTAAACACAAGAACAAAATAGTGATGTCAACGGACTTTCACTGGCTGAAGAGAAATAAAATATTAATAGAGTTCACAATGTCGGGTGGAAAAAGGGAAGGTCAAAGGCAGTTTGATTGTGCCATTCATTTTTCCATCTCTGTGGTTATTAATGTGAGTTTGAACTAGGGATGCACCGAATCCACTATTTTGGATTCGGCCGAACCCCCGAATCCTTTGTGAAAGATTCGGTCGAATACCGAACAGAATCCGATTCGGCCGAACCGAATCCTTTTTTTGCATATGCATATGCAAATTAGGGGTGGGAAGTAAAAAATAATTTAACTTCCTTGTTTTGTGACGAAAAGTCACGCAATTTCCCTCCCCACCCCTAATTTGCATATGCAAATTAGGATTCGGTTCGGCCGGGCAGAAGGATTCGGCCGAATCCGAATCCTGCTGAAAAAGGCAGAATCCTGGCCAAATCCCGAACCGAATCCTGGATTCGGTGCATCCCTAGTTTGAACACAACTGATCGCATTTATATATAACCAATGGATTTATTTTTAATGAGCTTAGGCTGTAGTTAACTTAACACGACAACTACTCTACAGTATCTATGATGTTGAGTGCACTGGCACATTGTATTAGCAGAGAGTCTTGCATGGAACAAATGTCTCTCTGTACCGCTAAGTTAGTGTGTTGTGACCTGTTCTATTCAACCAGTAATGGCAAACTTAAAAGGATATTGTCATGGGATTTTTTTTTTTTTTTTATCATAAAACATCAGTTAATAGTGCTGCTCCAGCAGAATTCTGCACTGAAATCCATTTCTCAAAAGAGCAAACAGATTTTTTTAATATTTAATTTTGAAATCTGACATGGGGCTAGACATATTGTCAGTTTCCCAGGAGCCCCCAGTCATGTCACTTGTGCTCTGATAAACTTCAGTCACTCTTTACTGCAAGTTGGAGTGATATCACCCCCTCTCTTTCCCCCCAGCAGCCTAAGAGATCCCCTGACCAGAAATACTACAACTCTAACTGTAACAGGAAGAGGTGTTGAAGAAAAAGACACAACTCTGTTAATTGGCTCATGTGACCTAGCATGTATGGTTTGTTTGGTAAGTTTGTGTGCACTTTGAATCGTACGATCTCAGGGGGCGGCCCTTTTTTCTTAAAATGGCAGTTTTCTATTTATGATTACCCAATGGCCCATATAATAAGTATATTATTATAAAAATGGTTTATTTACATTAAGCAGGGGTTTACATATGAGCGGTTTTATGCAATATATTTTTATAGAGAAAGTCATTGTTGGGGGGATAGCTAGAAATGTTGTACATGATGTTTTGTGCTGCTGTACCAGCCCAAGGCAACCACAGCCCTTTAGCAGTAAAGATCTGTCTCCAAACATGCCCCAGTAGCTCCCCATCTTCTTTTCTGCTGATTCACTGATTCACATGCTCTGTGCTGCTGTCACTTACTGAGCTTAGGGAGCCACTCACAATATACAGTACACATAGAATAGAAATGTCACAATATAAGGCTGATTAGTAATTAATACAGATAATTACTACATGGCAGCACAGAAACCAGTGCAATTAGCATCAGAATTGAATAATCAGCAAACCTGTAGCATCAGCTTATATTACAGCCAGGGAAGCTCATTTTCTGCTGGTTAATTAGTGACGAGCCCTAAGCTTAGCTTCTCAACAGCCAATCAGAGCCCACTGAGCATGTGAGTGTCACAGACACTTTCCAAGATGGTGACCCCCTGTGACAAGTTTGAAGTCCTGGATCATTGCTGCTATTGACAAGCTCAAATTTTAACCTCGTGCAACAAGTTCACTATATAAAATAGGCCATTTTTAGCCACATTTATTTTTAGGGTTAAGTTCTCCTTTAACTAGTGCTTGTCATCTTTATCACCGCACAAATATCTTTGCGCCCAGCAGTTTGTCCTCGCCTGTGAAGGTTTTTATACAACGACTTGAACACCAAAGGTGAAGTTGTTTCCAGAAAAGTGCCCCATTGCTGACGGGATGGGAACCAACCTGCAGAGACATTCCTGTAACTGCCACACATATGCATCAACAGAAACTGGACTCAAATCTATATAGAACAGCATAGCTCAAGAAATTTTCCCAAGACAGTAGAGAGGGATCTTCTAAAACCCCAATTGTGATTGGCTGCCGATGACTCAGCATGAGGGTTATCATGGTGCTGCCCTCATTTAGAGATTGTATTTTATTTCTTGGGTTAGTGGTCCTTGTCTCATGCTTTAGCCATATAATAATATGAGTATTTTTCTTGCAAACAAACATAAGTATGGTTTATATAAAGAAAATAATACATTCAGGTGATCAATGATGGGATGATGTTCATCGTGCAGTTATACAGCTCATTGTAGATGGTGGCTGAATACATCAAGTCAAGTAAAAGTAACTATATTTGCGAGGTTGTTTTTTGGGTTGAGGTATCACGGAATCTGTTTCAAATGTTTTTTTATTAATCTGTTGGCTTCATGACTTCTGGGGGTGAACTTGTTGGTTGTTGGACACCTAAGGGTCCAAAAAGGATTGTTCTGTCCCATGGACAAGTGGGTTGTTGAGAAGGCGTTCTGCTTCATACCAAGTGTTCTACTGAACGTATTTTGTCAGGTGTTAAGGCAGGGAAGTTGTATAGGTTGTCCAAATATTAAAGAATTTTTTGATTGATTTGTTTCTAGTTTGTGTTGTAAGGCTATAGGTAGTGGATTTTAAGAGAGTCATTGGTGAAGGATAGCCCTTCTGGTTGCTACCGCCAGCCATTCAGCCAAGCCTTTCTCTTGATGTGTTATATATTTGAGGAGAATTTGCTAAAAATGGCCCCAGCTGCCGTTAAATTCAAGGTTTCCGGATAAGAGTTTCCTAGTATGTGACAACCTCCTACTAGAATTGTTCAATTCTTGTGCATAACCAGATACATCTGCCCTAGAACTGTGGTGTTTAAAACTTTTCTCTGACGAGCCTGTACCTGTATGGTACATTTTAAGTGGGGTGAGATACTGATGGCTAACAATTTGTCAAGACATCTCTTGGTTCTCGTTTGCAGCTAAACTTGTCATAATGCCGGTGTTTACTGGAAGATGGTATTCGAGTCTGCATTTGGACTAAGGGTCATCCATCTGGTAAGACCGAGTTGATGGAAGTTCTGATTTGGTGGAATATCTGAGAAGTTGTTTTCCGGATTGTTTGGTCAAAGTGAACCTAAGAGGTTGTCTTTATCTGTGTTGGTCAATTGATGTATTGCATGTAGCCTACTTTCAAGCCAGGCAGTTTGTCTGGCCCCTGAGCTTTCATCAGTTTAAAGCATTGCAAGTACAGTTTTAGAAGATGGGAAAAAGTGAATTCTAACTTCCAACATTCTGGGGGTTATGTAGCAACATTTTCCCCAGTATATTATCCAATAGCAGCCAATCAGGTGTTTCCCTTTACTACTAAACCTGTAAAATCTAACTGCTGATGGGTTGCTACAGGTTACTGGGCCAGGATAAACTTTATAGTCTTGCTGTTGACATGGAAAAAGCCAAAGGTCTTGAAAACATGTTTGGTAGCTCCTATTAGAAGTTGTTTTGATTTAGAGAACATGAATAATACTTGCAATCCTTTAGGAGGTCCGATAGACTGTAAAACCACAGCAATTCCATACATTAAATTAAAAAAAAGAAGCTTTTGACATAGGTATGAATAGAGAGTTTTAAGAGCAGATTATAATGATCAATGAGTCAAATCCAGCCCCACATGTTTCTTTGTAGCTCGGTCCCAGCAGTAACATCCATGGTAATCGGGAAAAAAAGACAAAACCTTCTTTAACAAATAAGCTATGGAATCATAAGGCAAGTTAATAGTGTAGAGGCAGCTAATGTGTTCCAGCAATATTTTGAAACTGTAATCGGATACTAGCGTTTCCGTCCTTGAGCGAGGAGCTCTCTCTTGCTGCATGCTTTACTACATGAAGAGCAGAGATCTGCGGCTGTTTATTAAAGTTCAGACACGGGTTTAGTCTGTAACATTCATTGATCATCCACCAACTCCTGTCTGTCTGTCTATGAAGGAGCTTCTCGCCCGCTCCCTTATTTCATGTTTTGCATGGATTGCACTGCTCAATAGTGGTTAATAGGCTGCAATACAGCATGCAAAGCAGACCTGCACCTCACCGCTTACTTGCAACTCTCCAAAGGTTCTTATTGGCTTTCTTTGTATATTCTGGGGTTTAAAGGGAAGCGTACGTTGGGTTTGCAGGTTCCTGGCTATGTCCAATACGTAACTTGACTGTCCCTCCTCTGGCCCATCAGTTGTTACTGGACTACAGCTCCCAGCATGCAACGTTGGGCTTACCTATTAAATGGATTTGGCAGTTTTAGGGAAGCAATGGCAGCTAAACCTCCACCAGGTAGACAGCTAGGGAGGCAAAGAATGATTCACCCAGGGGCCTCATGGAGAGAGAAGAAAAACCAGGCCACTGGGCTCAAAATTATTATTTATATATCTATATATCTATCTATCACCTTGATAAAGGTCCCAATGTGGACTGAAATGTTGGTTTTACATACCATGTAACAATATATCACTATTTTCACATCATGACCCCTGGTGCTGGTTTTTTGTTCTAAACCAGCACCAGGGGTCATATATATATATATATATATATATATATATATATATATATATATATATATATATATATATATATATATATGCGCCGGAATGCAAACAAATACATTGATCTTTAGGAGACCATTAATGAGAAGTGCCATTGACATTGTGAAGGTTGCCACCTTTTGGAGGCCAGAAAACGGGACGGGGTGGGGCGGATGACTTCAGAGGTGGGGCAGAACTGGTGACGTCGGGGGTGGGACGGATGATGTGGGGATCATTGATCGGCTGATCACCATGTCATTTTCAATGTCGACCAGCCAATCACCACGTCAGCAGTCCCCACCCCCGACATCACTGGCCCCTCCCCGAGGAAGGTTTCCTTTCTTCCAAATACGGGGCTGTCCGGCTGAAATCAGGACCGGTGGTAACACTAGACATAGGATTAATTCAATCGTTAGTTCAAACGAGGCCCTCCTCAGTCTACTGCCATTAAAGGGCCTGTTCACTTCTAAATTAACCTTTAATATGATGCAGAGAGCATCCAGATTCCCCTAGCAACTATGCATTGATTTGAATAAGAGACTGGAATATGAGAGAGGCCTGAATAGAAAGATGAGGACTAAAAAGTAGCAATAACAATACATTTGTAGCCTTACAGGGCATTTGTTTATTAGGTGGGGTCAGTGACCCTCATTTGAAAGCTGGAAAGAGGAAAAAGAGCAAGGCATAGGGCACCCTAACTGAATCCACTTGCCTGTGGAGAGACATGTTCAGTAGAAATCACCTGCCGACCCAGTTCTGCCACCAGATTTATGAAGGTAGGCTCAAAAAAACATAAATAATGTACACCCAGTCCTGACCGTAAGGGGCATAATTTATCAAGAGTTAAAATTAAAATTTTGACTTTTTTTATGGCCAAAACTGTCAAGTTTGACTAAGGAATTATTCAAATTAGATTTGAGTTTTTCTTAAAAAAATTCGAATTAGATTTTCGAGATTTCATACTCTGGCCCTTTAGGTGCAACTTGAATTTGCACCTAAAACCTGCCAAATTGTTGTTTAAGTCAATGGGAGACGTCCAGGGATCACTTTGGAGTTGTTTGCAGCCTTCCTGACATTTACGTTTTTTCTAGGGATGCACCAAATCCAGGATGTGGTCCGGGATTCGGCCTTTTTCAAAAGGATTTGTGTTCGGCTGAATCCTTCTGCCCGGCAGAACCAAATCAGGATCCTAGTTTGCATATGCAAATTAGGGGCATGGAGGGAAATCGCATGACTTTTCGTCACAAAACAAGTAAGTAAAAAATGTTTTCCCCTTCCCACCCCTAATTTGCATATGCAAATTTGGATTTGGTTTGGTATTCGGCCAAATCTTACGCGAAGGATTTCAAAATTTGGAATTTTGTTTACATTTTAATAAACAAATTAGGATTTGATTTGATATTTGACCAGACGCTTTATAAATTATTTAGAGAAAGATGGATTTGGTTTATCCCTATTATTACGCATACTAAAAACCAAACCTATTTAGTGAAATAAAAATACACGTAAATAGACGAGCGTTGCCCAGCCCTATTTTGATCTCTATTTTTTTGGCCTAAAAAAAAACAAAACAAAAAAAAAAAAAAAGCAGAGATTCAGGAAAATCCTGGGTTTGTTGCACCAGATTCATTTTTTCCTGATGAGTGTCCCTCTGTATAAAGCACAACATTAAATGAGGACACAATGTAATAATGTATAATAATAATAATAATGGCATATAATGAAGTTATGGGCAAGCTTGGCAGGGATTTGAAGCCCTTCACAATGGGTTGAGTTTAGTTTAGTGCAGAATTTTACATTGGAATCCAGAGTCAGGATTATATAAAAACAAACCGCATTTTGCTATAAATGACGGATATACCTGTGAGAGAACACTGTGCACCATATTCCCGTAGGCTTCAATGATTACAGACTACATTAGCCAATAAAATATTTCTAGAGAAAATCTTTTAAAGGTTTAGGCAAAAAGCTCTGACTAAAATGAATTATAATAAAGGAACAAAGTGTGAGAAAACTGTAAGACCGAGCTCCTTAACAGGTTTGGCTCATTGAGAAGAAGAGGGGAGACAGGGTGCAGGGATATATATGAAGGGAAGGGCATTTTCATCCAAGTCATAATGCAATAAGTGAATATTTATCACATTTACACAGTACTTTGCAGAGATTATTCAGCATCCACATCAGTGCCTGCCCCAGTGGAGCTTACAATCTAAGGATCTTATCACATTCACACAGTTTTATCTAGGGATGCACCGAATCCAGGATTCGGTTCGGGATTCGGCCTTTTTCAGCAGGATTCAGATTCGGCCAAATCCTTCTGCCTGGCCGAACCGAATCCTAATTTGCATATGCAAATTAGGGGCGGGAGGGAAATCACGTGACTTTTTGTCAGAAAAAGAGGAAGTAAAATATTTTTTCCTCTTACCACCCCTAATTTGCATATGCAAATTAGGGTTCGGTTTGGTAATCGGCCGAATCTTTTACAAAGGATTCGGGGGTTCGGCCGAATCCAAAATAGTGGATTCGGTGCATCCCTAGTTTTATCAGGAGCCAATCAACCTGCCAGTCATTTTTTAGATTAGATGAAATATTTCATACATTTTTTATAGCAGAATCAGCATAATTAGATGCAGAAAGCAGTTGCATTGTGGTCGCAAGTCTAGGTGAAGGTTCATTTATTGCCATGACTGTAAATTCGTAATCAAAATAGTTAGACCTAATTCACTCCAAGGACTTTTCCAACTTGATTTTAAAGCCACTAAACCCCAAACACGAGAATGCTTCTTGTAGTGTAGCAGTCGAGTCAGAAAATAAACTGACGTTCTTCCAGTTCAACCCTTGTATGTGAAAATCCCCAAAAACATGACTTAAGTCAAAGGTCAAGTAAATCACCAAGTTCTGGCATGAGACTAAAACGTTTTTTTTACAACCAGTATCTCTGTGCTTCAATCAACCCAACTATTTATACGTTTCCTCTGGTTGTACATCGTCTATTTGCTCTGGGTGAGGTATAGAACTAGGAGCTTTGCTACCCTGGATCTTGGGGAAGCTCAATGCTTCACCTAGAATAAAAAAAGAGGCATGTGATCCAGAGGAATCCTGAAGGTAAATGGGAGATAGAAGGGCTGCACCTATGTTAATGGGAGAACCATGATAAATGCACAACTAAATGCTGCACTTTTGAGAGACCTTGCTGATCTAGCCAGACACAAAGATCTGTCCATCCGGCCAGATGCAAATTTTTGCCTGCTTTGTATACCCGAATAATTGGCCGAATTAAGCAAATTTGACTGTGCCAATAATTGGATCATATGTAGAGTGGTTGGCCACAAACTGCATCGGTTTCTTGGGCGGAGGAATTTCACCCCTGATTCGACCAGATATTTGAGCGACCCAAAAACTCGAATCAAATAAGACAAAACTCGAATCAATTTTTTTTTTCTCTGAAAGAGAAAAAGTGACTGATGATTATCAGAGCACAAGTCACATGACTGGGGGCAGCTGGGAAACGGACAATATGTCTAGCCCCATGTAAGATTTCAAATTTAAATCTAAAAAAAAATCTGTTTGCTCTTTTGAGAAACGGGATTTCAGCGCAGAATTGTGCTGGAACAACACTATTAACTGATGTGTTTAGAAAAAAACTTTTTTTTCCCATGAAAGTATCCCTTTAAGCCTGTTAAAAATCAAAAAAAGGATAATTTTGTCACCAGTATGAATTCATGCAGCTTAGTCCCCATCAAGTACAAGCCACTGTTTATTACCAAGCAAAAGGAATTCATTAAAACTACTAAAACAACTGTACAAACGTAACATTTCTTACCTCATTGGAATAGCTATCAAGTTTTCATGGCCTATGTTGTGCAAAAACCCAGAACACCATTGTCCAAAGCATAAACCATTACATAAGGCAAAACATTAAAAAAATAACAATAAAACTAATTAGAAGCTTTCTTTGGGCAGGAGAACACCCTCGATTGAGCTTTAGGGTGCTACAGGTACCAGTTAATGGAGGAGGCCTAGCGCTGCCTAATCTCAGACTTTATTTCCTTGCGGCCCAATTGGTATATGCCCACTGGTGGTTTGTCCCTGATTTGAGCAACTCTGCAGTGGTCCTAGAAGCCGCAGTAATTGGTTCCCTTGAGGCCCTAGCCAAACTCCCTTACGGGTGTCTCCCCCTATCACGTTACCACTACTTCTATGCGCACGGTGGTACAGGCATTCCAGAAGTCTCAAACATTAGCCAGGGGCACCTCTACAGCCTGGTCTCCCTATACGCCATTGTGGGGTAATACCCACCTACCTAATTTTCACTTACTCCCTGACATTGCACGATGGGCACAGATAGGGATAAAAACGCTTGGTGATATAACCTCTGGAGGTGAATGTAGAACATATGCTTCACTACAACGGGAAGTACACCCTCACCCAGATATGCTATTTGCAATTAAGACATGCTTTTAATGTACAATTTCCAGTGAGACCTGTCAGCTTAGAGATGACAACCTTAGAGACGTATTTACATAGAGTGGACCTGACTAAACCCCTATCCTGGTTGTATACTATCCTATCTACCGCTGGTCCCTCCCCCCTTGAGAGGATTAAGGGCAAATGGCAAAGTGATATTCCTGACTTAGATGACGAAAAATGGAAGGATGCTCTCAAGTTAGTCACTGAGCTCTCTATCTCTATGAGAGACAGGTTTATCCAAATAAAATTCCTGAATAGAGTCTATTTAACTCCCTACCGATTGGCTAAAATTGATGAAAATGTTTCGGACCTATGTCCCAAGTGCAGAGTGGAACCGGGTACCTTGTTTCATGTATTCTGGACCTGTCCGGTAATCCAGGGATTTTGGAGTGCTATACTTCAATTCTTGAATGAAAAACTCGCATTACCAAGTATTCGTTCACCGGAAAATTGTTTATTGGGGATAACGGGTGACCTCCAGTTCCGCTCCTACTCTAGACTTTGTTACCTACAGCTCTTATATTTTGCCAAGAAAGCCATATTAATGCATTGGAAGTCACTTAACCCTCCTACACTGCAATATTGGCAAAAGTTGATAAATGATTCTCTCTCAAATCAGAAACTGACCTATCTGTCAAGGGGCTGCCCTGAAAAATTTGATGCTGTCTGGGGTACCTGGTTAAAAGTACAAACGGGTTAACTTTAAGTATTCTAATTTAATGCATATGCCAGTCTGTACCTTGCCTCCCCTCCCCCTTCCCTCACAACTTTCTTTCTAATATCTATTTCTTCTCTCTCTACCTCTACTATCCATATTGTGTATGTTGCATGTTTGAAAAGTTTAAAATAAAAACTTTAAAAAAAAAAAAAAAATAACAAAGATTTTAATTGTGTCCTAAAGACAGTGCTCCTGCGTGGCTGTGCGGAAGAGAGAGAACAACCTGCTATTTTTCCTCCCATGTCTGAACAAAGTCTTCCTGTTTAACAGGTGATGTTGCTTTAAATGCCATTTGCCTGACTGTCCAGCAAGTACCAAGTAAAAGAGCTGCAGTGAAATAGCAAAGCCATTATTCATAGTTATTGCATTATACCACTAATTGCTGCTGCTGCTGTTTAGTGCAACTGCTTGTAGCAACTATTGGAATACGGCATCTGCTTCTTGCTCTTCACAGCCGGCCGGGTCCAGTATTATTGCTGAATTAGTGCCAGTTCCACCCCTGATAAGAGCCGGTCTTATTGCTAAAACAGAAATGACGTGTGTGGTCAATGATTACAATCCGTTGCCAGTACAAAGGGCACGACAGATGTAAAGGGTTTGTAAGGATTGATTTTTCTTTTTACATTCCACCTCGCAGCTCCCTAACCTGATCCTTCCCGGTTATCCTTGTTCTGCAATGGCCATATATTTGTAAAGGGATCCTATTTAAAACGGAAAATTAAAATTTAATGGATGTCAGATATTCACGGACAGTTAGATCCAATATATATTATAGAGGGGCTCCTTTGCCTAGAAGATGCATTAGCGCTCATTCAAATAACGGGTTCCTGTACGAAGAAAATCACTGCCTTTTGCACAAATTCTGCATGTAGAGAGACACAATGTCTGGTGATTTTAATAGAGTGACCTCTAATACATCTTCTAAGCAAAACGACTTCTACTTCTGCTTCCTCATACTAAAATAAACACAATAGACCGGCCACTTTAATTGTGAAGTTTTCCTTGTCAAGGATACATCCTTCATGGACTTCCTGTGCAGCTGCATAAACTGTCCCACCTGCCTCAGTAAGTGTGCACTCTTTTCGTGCACTAATGTTATTTGCCCCTAGGGGGCCCAGGTGCAAAATTTGCACTGGGGCGCCCATTGCTCCTTCCTCTAATTCTCTTTAGCACCTACACACCTCTTTAAAGGGATACTGTCATAGGAAAAATGTTTTTGTCAAAACACATCAGTTAATAGTGCTGCTCCAGCAGAATTCTGCACTGAAATCCATTTCTCATGGACTAGACATCGTCAGTTTCCGAACTGCCCCCAGGCATGTGACTTGTGCTCTGATAAACTTCAGTCACTCTTTACTGCTGTACTGCAAGTTGGACTGATATCACCCCCCCCCAGCAGCCTAACAACAGAACAATGGGAAGGTAACCAGATAGCAGCTCCCTAACACAAGATAACAGCTGCCTGGTAGATTTAAGAACAGCACTCAATAGTAAAATCCAGGTCCCACTGAGACACATTCAGTTACATTGAGTAGGAAAAAAAGAGCAGCCTGCCAGAAAGCAGTTCCATCCTAAAGTGCTGGCTCTTTCTGAAATCACATGACCAGGCAAAATGAGCTGAGATGCACCTACACACCAATATTACAACTAAATACACTTGCTGCTTCAGGAATGACATTTTATATTGTACAGTGAATTATTTGCAGCGTAAACAGTGTCATTTAGACATAAAAACTACATCATAAAAATCATGTGGTCCTCTTCGGACAGGTCTCCATAAGCTCATTTGGTAACATCATCAAACAAGTAGATCTCACAGTGTATGGCAGCTTTACAAATACTGTACATGGTTGTAATATTTACTCTCCAATCGTTCCAAGCACAGCGTCTGCATTTAATAATAAATATGACAGAATTGCACTTTAGGTGGATGTTATCATCACTGGACAATGGGAAACCCTCGTGCAGCTTCTGACATAATCGATTGCAGTTCCTTTCAATGCATGGGAACTCAAGCAGGGAGATCAGTCAACAGTTGACTTGTTTATTTATGAACAAATCAACTTACATCTAATAATGAAGAACCAATCAGCCCATAACAAAAATTGAGAGTCATTCCTATTTGGCAAGAGCTGAAAGAGAATAAGAGTCAGGACTCATTGCCGACGCACAAAGTATTCCATTTGGCTATATGGTTTCCTAGAGTGCAGATTGCCTTAAACATAATGTATCCATTGACTTTGGCAGTGAAGTCGTTGTTTATTAAAAGATTCCCTTGTTGTATAAGAAATAAATAGATGTATTTCATCTCCCTCTTGGGTTAAGAGGTTTGAGATTCTCAGGTTTCATACTTTTCCCCAAGCCTCGTTAGTAGAAGTCATTTGTGCAGATGGGGATATGAAGAAAATCATTGTTCAAAGATGTTTTTGTTGTTTGGTTTTCTTGCTAAGGTAATGGGAGGATTGGAGCCTCGGTGTTACTTACAATGGGGGTTGATTGTGCCTGGATTACGTTGCTGATGTAGAAAGAACATTAGTGATACTACGAAAAATTGTTACTACACAACGCAGCACTTTGTATCATTTATAGATTCTTAATAAAATAATAAATTAGATTTAATGATGGAGGAAAGACCTTTTTGTCTTGTATATTCATCATCTGGGAAGGGACTTTAGGAGGCCAAACATGGGAATGTCATATGGAAACAACAACAACAACAACAACAACAACAACAAGAGACCTGATCTTTACATCATTTTGTCTCTAAGGTGGTGGGCCAATATAGACCCTTGGACAGCAATGGGGGCAAACAGGCCTGATGCAGCACTCATTTCATTGGATTTGTCTGCCTTCCCAATAGACATTTGACCCCACCCTAATCAGATATTGTTCAGGAATGGTGGACTTTTGGCCACATATTGTACACAGGGTCGCCATTAGAAATCACAGGGCCCCGTACAACAAAATTATATGACCAGGGCCACCCTATAAGTTTAAAAAAAAAAAAACATTGGTGCCAGGGCCCCCCTTACAAGTTAAAAATATAATTTGGGGCCCTTAAGAAGATTTAAAAAAACAAAACATTGGTGGCAGGGGCCTATAGAGTATTAAAATAATACATTGGTGGCCAGGGGATTAAAAAGAAAAAAACAAATTTTTGTTCTTCGGGTCTTTTCGCCACTTCAGGACTTTGGCTGTTATCGCGACTTCAGGTCTTCGGCTTCGTCTGTTTTCATAACTTCGGGTCTTCTCGCTGCTTCAGGACTTCGGCTTTTAACGTGACTTTGGGTCTTTTCGCCGATTCAGGACTTTGGCTGTTTTTGTGACTTCGGGTCTTCGGCTGTTTGGCTTTTCAGCACTTCCACATTCAGGACTTCAGAAGGGGGGCCCAGCTCTTTCAAAAGTTCAGCACTGCCAGCCCCCCTTCAGGCCTGGTACACTCGTACCCCTGTCCCCCCCTGATGGCAGCCCTGACTGTACATACCCTGTTATGTCTAAAGACCATGCAACAATGGATGCAGAATAATTTGGTGCCAGGTCATCATTCTCCTTCCCTTTCTAACCTCATGCTGTTTATTGCACAAATGATTTTTCTAGGGTAGATTCGAAAAAAAAAAACAAAAAAACAAGAGGACAAAATAATCAATTTAAATTTGTTCTTCCAGCAGGGTTTACCTTCATCATATAAGTGCTGTTAACTTATCTAGCAATCTGGGCAGGTTCTCTTTCCATGATTTTTCCTGTTTCAGCTCTATTCACTGGTCTCATTCTGGAGTCTCCTGGGGCTAGAGGAAGAGCTCTCACATTACTTCTAGTTTCTCTGCAATAGGTATTCCCCTGTACTAAGCACAATTTAGACGGAAAACGTAAGGGTATAAATGCACCTTTAAGTGGTCATCTATAGGCAAGTATTTCGATTACTGAATAGCTAGTCAGATGCAAAGTAGGGAAGGGTTCATTCGGATGCCGTTATCTCCACTGGGTAATAAATCACACTGTGATGCCATTGTGTGTAAAGTGCTGGTGATCTAGACAAAGAGTCTCTATTATCTTGCCCAGTGCTAAATATCGGTCTGCCCAATACCAGTTCTAACAAAAGGTTACGGATTTTGCTGCAGAGAGGAAATGGTTTATTATTATTATAGTAAATACCCTGACACAACTAGTAGCAATAAAATAAACTAAAGTTATTTGTATCAATACATTCCTCTAGTCTAGGGGCACGTTTATATACCTTATTAAAAAAGGAGTTATCCCTGCCCAATCTGATTAGCTAAACTCCATGTAGCCACATACAATACGGGACAGATTTATCAAGGGTCGAAAAGAAAATTCAAATTTGAAATTTTAAAAAAATGTTATGGTCAAAACTGTCAAATTCGACTAGGGAGACATTCAAATTAGATTTGAGTTTTTAAAAAAAAAAAAAAAAAATCACATTTGATTTTCGAGATTTAGCAAACTGTGGCCCTTTAAGAACTCGAATTCGACTTTTCGCCTCCTAAAACCTGCCAAATTGCTGTTTAAGTCAATCGGAGAGGACCAAGGATCAATTTGGAGCGGTTTCCAGTCTTCCTGAAATAGGAGTTTTTTTCGGAGAATAAAGTTGAACTGAGTTTTTAAAATTCAAATCTAATGGGATTTTTCGCGTCAATTTAATTCATCGGAGTTTGAAAAGTTCAATTTTTTAAATAAATTTAGATTTTATGGGATTTTTGAATTTATGGGAGTTTTTAAAAACTCACATGAATTTAAAGTTAAATAATAAATGTGCCTCTTAGGGTCAGGGCACACGCTCAGATTCAGGGATATTAGTCGCCTGGCGACAAATCTCCTCTTCTTCCGGGCGAACTGCCTCCCACCGGCTACAATGCAAATCTTCAGGATGGCACTCTGAGAGCTTCGTTTTCCGAAGTCGCCTGAAATTGCCTCACAAAGAAACTTCAGGCGACTTCGGAAAACAAAGAGATCCAAGAGCCATCCCGCCAGCGATTTACATTTTAGCCGGCGGGAGGCAGTTCGGGGAGATTAGTTGCCCAGATGAAGAGGAGATTTGTCGCCAGGCGACTGAGTCGCGGAGTGTGTGCCCTGACCCTAAATCACTAGATTAGACACCAAATATGTGTTGTCTTTTTCCTAATTATGCCTTGGCTTTTGCTTAAAGTGAAGACCAGTGCCAGACGTAGTGGACCTCAGCCTGCGGAAAAAAGAAGGCCAAAAAAATCGCTCCACTGCTGCAGACATGGAGATTTGTTCCAGGAGTAAATTCTGTACTACCGGGCAACAAATCTCCTGAAAAATGTCATTGCAAGGCAATAATTAACGGCAATTCACTGAATTTGATTCAGCCAAGGACACGACCAGAATCACCATTATCAGACTCTAACCAGGACAAAGAACACCACCTGCCATTGAAAACATTGATCCAAACTACCATAAATCAACACATTATCTAATTTTTATAGGAAAATGTGCTAGTGGCCATATGACTTGAATCCCCGTCACATTTGTTAAAGAAATACCGTTATGATTTGACCCAAGAGAACACCACGGTTATTGAAAATCAAATGATCTCTAAGGAATAGCCAAGATAGTCAAATTGGGTCTTTTGGGAATGTCTAAATTCAGAAGAATTGGAAATAAAAGCTAGTAATAACAAATTGGCAACAGTTGTAGTTTAACAAATGCTACAGTATTTCCATTAAATGACCAGTAGGTCCCCATAGGCTTTCTAGGCAATTTGGGATCGAAGGAAAATCGTTCGATCGATGGATTAAAATCCTTCAATTCGAAGGTTTTAATCGTTCGATCAAATGATTATTCCTTCGATCGAACAAATTGCGATAAATCCTTCGACTTCGATATTCGTAGTCTAAGGATTTAACTTCGAGGGTCAAATATCGAGGGTTATTCGACTGGGGGATATAGCAAATGTGCCCCTAGGTGTTCCACGCAGAAAAGCCTTCCATTCATTTCTATAGAAAGTGCTTACACCCCATTTGCTCTTGTGGATCAGGTTATTATCACTCAAAAACATTGACCAACGCATTTGCAAAAGATACAATCGTCTGACCTGGGGGTGCACCTGCTGATGCACATATTGGGGGGACTATAACAATTATTATTTTTCACTCCCACTGTGCATTTGGCCCAAGTAGTACAATGTTAATTGCCAGAAATATGGCACACTAACTTACAATGCCACTGTCTGTCCGTTTGGTGCCATATTTGTGGAAATTGTAATTGTTAAGCATCATTCACAGAACTGATCAAAACATATTTTGTAGATCAGCTCCATGGCCTTGATTTATTATTTGGACTTTAAACAGCATCATTGCAGTTCAGTTACCCATAGCAACCAATCAGCAATTTACTTTGATCTTCTAGCCTGTAGAGCAGGGGGGACCCCAACCTTTTTTACCCGTGAGCCACATTCAAATGTAAAAAGAGTTGGGGAGCAACACAAGCGTGAAAAATTTCATTGGGGTGCCAAATAAGTGCTGTGATTGGCCATTTGGAAGCTCCTATGTTGACTGGCAGCCTACAAAAGGCTCTGCTTGAAACAATACTTTGTTTTTATACAACTAAAACTTGCCTTCAAGCCTGGAATTCAAAAATAATCTCCTGCTTTGAGGCCACTGGGAGCAACATCCAAGGGGTTGGGGAGCAACATGTTACTCACGAGCTACTGGTTGGGGATCACTGCTGTAGAGGGAGTAAAACTACAAATCACTATGCCTGGATGACTGTAGGTGTCTCAGTATGAATTCGTTAGAGTGATCTGAACATGTGTTAAGGGGAAAGTATATAAAGTTTCCTCACAAGTAAACTTCGGGCGACTTCGGAAATTGAAGCGCCGCGAGTGCATTGGCACAGGCGGTTTTTTCATTAAAGCCGGCGGAAGACACGGGGAAGCAGTTTGGGGAGATTAGTCGCCCCAAAGAAGAGGTGATTAGTTGTCGGGCGGTTAAATCTCCCCGAATCTCCAGGTGTGCCCTAACCCTAACAGTTGCCTTTAATGAAACTCAGGGATTCTGCTCAGCAGGGACAAATATAACAAATGTATCAATTAAATGTATCAGTTTAGAACAGTTAAAAGAGTCGCCGACCCCTCCCCAGAGCTGCTTTAGAAGGTGAAAAATAAAGCTTCGCCATTAGAAAAACTGTCACAAATGAAAAGTGTTTGGAAAAAGTCTTTATTTCTGGTGAACTACCGTATATACTCGTGTATAAGCCGACCCGTGTATAAGCCGAGGTACCTAATTTACCTAAGAAAACTGGAAAAATGTATTGACTCGTGTATAAGCCTAGGGGCCCCATGTCAGATTTCAAAATGTGAATGTGACCCGGCCGCAACAATTGGGGGACACTGGGCAGGTACCTGTTACTGTCTGTGACTGACTGTGTCGCCGCCCGGATTTCATGTTTGCTTCCGTCTGCCACCCCTATTTCATGTTTGCTTCCCTCTGCCACTTCCCCCCCTGCCCTCCCCATCTGTCGCTCTCCCCACCCCGTCGCTCTCCCCACCCCGTCGCTCTCCCCACCCCGGCACTCACGTCTGCTGCTCTTCCCTCTGTCCTTCCCTCTGTCACAGTAAGACGTGACCCCAGCAGGACTGCCTGTGTCGCCGCCCGGAGCAGGTCCAGGAGCTCCGGGCGGCGCGTCCTTCCCTGCCGGCGTTCGCTTTCAAAATGGCGGCGCCCATGGCCGCCACGTGGGTAGCGGTAACTCCTGGACCTGCTCCGGGCGGCGACACAGGCAGTCACAGGCAGTCCTGCTGGGGCCGCGGAAGGAGGTATGACCCGCGTATAAGCCGAGTTTGAGTTTTTCAGCACATTTTGGGTGCTGAAAAACTCGGCTTATACGCGAGTATATACGGTATCTGAAACCAACTGAAGCTGTACACCCCCTCTAAACATAAAAATGGACTACCAAGCCAATAGATTTGTCTATTAGTCAAAGAAATATTTTTTCCTGTATTAAAAGCAATCATGAGCACCAACCTCTACTGCCTAGTGACCAATTTTTGGGATTCCAAACCTTTGGTTCAGGACTCTGGTATGCCCTGAGCATTTAGTTTAAAGGGGAACATAAAAGTAAGAGCATTGGTTTTTATAAGCTACATATACTTTCCCCTTAACACATGTTCAGATCACTCTCTAGCTTCTAACAAATTCATACTGAGACACCTACAGTGACCCACCACAATGCTCAATGCAGGCACCAAGGTCTTCAGCTGTTCCTTCACCTGTTGTGCATAGAATTCCCTAAATGTCTGCAAACTAGGAAACACCCTTATTTATCATTCAGAGCTGCAGAAATATTAATGACTTACAAGCAAACAATGTTAATAATTGCTGTGCAGCAACCCGTGTACCACAAAGTCTTCTTTATACAAATCCTACACACGGTACTAGAGACCATTTCTACACAACAGCAAGAAGAACTTTTTGGAATGAAGGAGCAGATAAATAAAGCTTTTGTGCATCAGTCGGAAAGAGTCTAGAAATTCACAGGGAAGCCTTATGTTACAATTCCCTTTCGGGATAACAAAAAAGCATGTTATGGTACTAAAGGGAAAAATATATCCTTTAATAAATAGGCTTGATCACCCATTTAGGGCTCTTACTCACAAGCGTTTTTACCTGCACTCCCCTGCGTTCCGTTTTTCGGCATTCAGCCGCAGGGGAGAACAGGAATAGACGCATTTCATTATTTCAAATGGGCCTGTACTCAACACAGGCGCATGTAGGCGCCGAACGCAGGTTGAGACGCAACATGCTGCATTTTTCCTGTGTTCTGCGCCTACATGCGCCTTTGTGAGTACAGGCCCATTTGAAATAATGAAATGCGTCTATTCCTGTTCTCCCCTGCGGCTGAATGCCGAAAAACGGAACGCAGGGGAGTGCAGGTAAAAATGCTCGTGAGTAAGAGCCCTTAAACAGGCATTCAAAGCATTTCGTATTGCTAGATCTTTAAAGCTGTCCATACACTAGCAGAGTAAGGGTCGAATATCAAGGGTTAATTAACCCTCGATATTCAACTGGCGAATTAAAATCCTTCGACTTGGAATATTGAAGTCGAAGGATTTTGCGCAATTCGTACGATCGAACGATTAAATCCTTCGAATCGAACGATTCGAAGGATTTTAATCCATCGATCGAAGGATTATCTTCCCCCATAGGCTAACATTGACTTCGGTAGCTTTTAGGTGGTCGAAGGTTTTTCTTAAAGAGACAGTACTTCGACTATCGAATGGTCGAATAGTCGAACGATTTTTAGTTTGAATCGTTCGATTCGAAGTCGTAGTTGAAGGTCGAGGTAGCCCATTCGATGGTCGAAGTAGCCAAGAAAACACTTAAAAATTCAAAGTATTTTTTCTTCTATTCCTTCACTCGAACTTAGTGAATGGACCCCTAAGTGTGTAGGGCCCTCCGATGGGCTTCCTCAATTGATATTGGGACAAAAATCAGACAGATGACGATTGGCCTGGTTTCAAAATCCCGTCGGATTGTGGGCCACATCAAACTGCCTGTACTGATCAGCCCGATATCTCCCAATCGAAGGTGGGCATATCAGGGAGAGATTTACTCATTTGTAGGGATGCACAGAATCCAGGATTCGGTTCAGGATTCGGCCTTTCAGCAGGATTTGGATTTGGCCGAATCCTTCTGCCCGGCTGATCCGAATCCTAATTTGCATATGCAAATTAGGGGCAGGAGGGAAATTGCGTGACTTTTTGTCAGAAAACAAGTAAGTAAAAAATATTTCGCGAAGGATTCGGGGGTTCGGCCGAATCCAAAAAAGTGGATTCGGTGCATCCCTACTCATTTGAAACCTCGCCAAACTCTGCGTGTACGGCCATCTTTAAACAAGTAGTTTACATTTACATAAGATTTTCAAACAGTATACCACAAGCGTGGGCTACAGTTCAAAATAGGTCCTGGCATTTCAAGTAAACAGAAGCCCAAACCAGACAAATATGAAAAATCCGGTAACCAGAAAGCTCCAAATTACAGAAAAGCCGTCTCCCAAAGACTCCATTATAATCAAATAATCCCAAATGTTTAAAATGATTTCCTTTTTCTGTGTAATAATAAAACAGTAGCGTGTACTTGATCCCAACTAAGATATAATTAATCCTTATTGGAAGCAACACCAGCCTATTGGCTTTATTTCATGTTTATATGATTTTCTAGCATTCTGGATAACAGATCCCATACCTGTACCATTATGTTAGTGTTCAGTGTAGCTCAGAAGCAGCGCTGAGCACAAGACCCACCCAAATCCATACTCCCCCAATTTTTTTTCTTAAAAATACAAAGTAAGCTGGTAAATACTGTATAAAAAAATACAGAGCAATGATAGAACTTTTAAAGAAGGGCCTCCTATTCAAGGTGAACTTACTGCACATTCACACATCACAATAATGCATCTGCTCAGGAAATCAGACGTATAATAACTGCAAAGCGTGTGGTTCCTTTAGAATCTGCGCATTATAACCAAGAAATGTGCTGTACAGATGTGAAATAAGGAGATCATTCTAAACATCTTATCTCAGTGCCCTGGATGTCTTGGATGGGAACTGCTTGTACTTAAATATTAAATCACCACAGTGCTGTCTAGAAGAAGCAGACAGTAGAAATATGGAGGGTAATTAGGATATCACTGTGTCCTAGGACAATTCTACCAATATCAGACAGAACATTTTAGGCTTGGATACTCTTACAATTAACTATATATATATATATATACACATGATCCAGTAAAAAGTTTTTTCAAGAAAAACATGCCGTGAGTGCTTCCTTCATTTTTTGGATTATATATATATATAAGTATCCTTGATAAAGGCCCAGATGTGGGCCGAAACGTTGGACACGAGAGTGACTACTCAAATAAATATTCACGTTTGATTGAACAAACTGGAGTGCTGGTCCATCTTGAAAAGTTATATATATATATATATATATATATATATATATATATATATATATATATATATATATATATATATATATATATATATATATATATATATATATATTGTGCGTAGGGTGGCACACCGCTTCAACTGTTGAGTACCCAGGTGCACGGCAAAATCATGTATGTAGCATTCAAAAAGACCAGCAACACTGGGAGTTTTGGTGAAACAAATCAAACGTCTATATTTGTAAAGTGCATATACAGCCAACGTTACGTTTCTATCCCCTCTGGGACCCTTCTCAAGGCAACCACACCCATAATGCAACACAGTTAGAGCTCTTACTCACGAGCGTTTTTACCTGCGCTCCCCTGCATTCCGTTTTTCGGCGTTCAGCCGCAGGGGAGCGCAGGAATAGACGCATTTCATTATTTCAAATGGGGCTGTACTCACACAGGCGCTTGTAGGCGCCGAACGCAAGTTGAGACGCAACATGCTGCATTTTTCCTGCGTTCGGCACCTACATGCGCCTGTGTGAGTACAGCCCCATTTGAAATAATGAAATGCGTCTATTCCTGCGCTCCCCTGCGGCTGAACGCCAAAGAAACGGAACGCAGGGGAGCGCAGGTCAGAACGCCAGTGAGTAAGAGCCCTTAGCCAGTAATGATTAATCAATTAAGGAAATGACCTCATCTAATTAAAATGACTACTGCATCAAACATTGTAACCCAATACATAAATATGTATCAAACTGCATGTGCAGGGACATCCCTGAGACTATGTTGTTAATATCCAAATATTTACCCTGCGCGCTGCGTTTGCATCCGCAAGTCGGACCAACGCTGCGACAAATCTCTCTCTTGCCTTATTTTTGTCGCATGCGTTTTGTCACAGCGCGTCGGATCGAGGCAAAATCGCTCTTGGAGTCCTACGCTAAGATAGTTTTTAAAAACATGAATTTGAAATTCGACCTTTGAAAAATGTGTTTTCCCAGGCCTCACATGCTCATCACAATCCGCTCCAGGTCTTTATGGTCTAATTAAAGCAAATGAACGGAAGCTGAGCAGTAATCAGAAACAGGGTCGTTTTAACCCTTAAAAAAAAAAAAAAAAACAGCAGAGAATGACAAACACATGTGTCGGAGTGGGGGAAGGATTTTTTTGTTCCGCTGAAACGGTAACATCAAAAAATAAAAGTGTTTTAAAGAAATGAAAATATAATTTAGTGTTGCCCTGCACTGGTAACACTGATGTGTTTGTTTCAGAAACTCTACTATAGTTTATATAAACAAGCTGCTGTGTAGCCATGGGGGCAGCCATTTAAGCACAGGATACACAGTAGATAACAGATAAGTACTACTATAGTTTATATAAACAAGCCGCTGTGTAGCCATGGGGCAGCCATTCAAGCACAGGATACACAGTAGATAACAGATAAGTACTACTATAGTTTATATAAACAAGCTGCTGTGTAGCCATGGGGGCAGCCATTCAAGCACAGGATACACAGTAGATAACAGATAAGTACTACTATAGTTTATATAAACAAGCTGCTGTGTAGCCATGGGGGCAGCCATTCAAGCACAGGATACACAGTAGATAACAGATAAGTACTACTATAGTTTATATAAACAAGCTGCTGTGTAGCCATGGGGGCAGCCATTCAAGCACAGGATACACAGTAGATAACAGATAAGTACTACTATAGTTTATATAAACAAGCTGCTGTGTAGCCATGGGGGCAGCCATTCAAGCACAGGATACACAGTAGATAACAGATAAGTACTACTATAGTTTACATAAACAAGCTGCTGTGTAGCCATGGGGGCAGCCATTCAAGCACAGGATACACAGTAGATAACAGATAAGTACTACTATAGTTTACATAAACAAGCTGCTGTGTAGCCATGGGGGCAGCCATTCAAGCACAGGATACACAGTAGATAACAGATAAGTACTACTATAGTTTATATAAACAAGCTGCTGTGTAGCCATGGGGGCAGTCATTCAAGCACAGGATACACAGTAGATAACAGATAAGTACTACTATAGTTTATATAAACAAGCTGCTGTGTAGCCATGGGGGCAGCCATTCAAGCACAGGATACACAGTAGATAACAGATACGTACTACTATAGTTTATATAAACAAGCTGCTGTGTAGCCATGGGGGCAGCCATTCAAGCACAGGATACACAGTAGATAACAGATACGTACTACTATAGTTTATATAAACAAGCTGCTGTGTAGCCATGGGGGCAGCCATTCAAGCACAGGATACACAGTAGATAACAGATAAGTACTACTATAGTTTATAGAAACAAGCTGCTGTGTAGCCATGGGGGCAGCCATTCAAGCACAGGATACACAGTAGATAACAGATAAGTACTACTATAGTTTATAGAAACAAGCTGCTGTGTAGCCATGGGGGCAGCCATTCAAGCACAGGATACACAGTAGATAACAGATAAGTACTACTATAGTTTATATAAACAAGCTGATGTGTAGCCATGGGGCAGTCATTCAAGCACAGGATACACAGTAGATAACAGATAAGTACTACTATAGTTTATATAAACAAGCTGCTGTGTAGCCATGGGGGCAGCCATTCAAGCACAGGATACACAGTAGATAACAGATAAGTACTACTATAGTTTATATAAACAAGCTGCTGTGTAGCCATGGGGGCAGCCATTCAAGCACAGGATACACAGTAGATAACAGATAAGTACTACTATAGTTTATATAAACAAGCTGATGTGTAGCCATGGGGGCAGCCATTCAAGCACAGGATACACAGTAGATAACAGATAAGTACTACTATAGTTTATATAAACAAGCTGCTGTGTAGCCATGGGGCAGTCATTCAAGTACAGGATACACAGTAGATAACAGATAAGTACTACTATAGTTTATATAAACAAGCTGCTGTGTAGCCACGGGGGCGGCCATTCAAGCACAGGATACACAGAAGATAAGAGATAAGTACTACTATAGTTTATATAATATAAACTATGCAGAGTGAACATTGAAGGGAGCTGGGGCAAAGGATGGTCCTGGAGTCTATTCTGTAGAACACAAGGTGATCAGCATAAATAGTTATTCATTATGTAAATGTGAGTCTAAAAGGCTTGGGAATTCAGTCACTCAGAGACAAGTGATATTGTAGCCGGGTCTCTGCATGTGCTGCACACGCTTCTTTCTGGAGCTGCAGCCAAGTGCAATGCTGCAATGACACGTGTGTGTGTACGTGTGTGTGTGTGTGTGTGTGTGCGTGCGTGTGCGTGTGTGTGTGTGTGTTTATAAATACAGTTGCTACTTGCTACACTCTGGGCTCTCCCTATGGAGATCACAAGACAGAGGCACATGTCTGTGGCCAACAACAGGGGATTTCTACCGAAACTCAGTAAGGGTTACTCAACTACAAATCCCAGCAAAACCCCAGCAGCAACAGGTTAAATATCTATATGGCTGTGGCAAGTGGATTTGTGCCCATAGACTGAACTACAACATCTACAACGATGTAGTATAATGATTATCAATATTACTTTTATTAGTGTGTTGCTTGTGTATTAAAATCTGTTAAATTACAGAATAAAAAATATAGTGATTAAGATATAAAGGAGAAGGAAAGCTGCCAAAGCAGTTTATTGCAAATAGATAAGCCACAACAGTACAAGCTATAACACTATATTTATTCTGCAGAATGTTTTAGCATATCTGAGTAATCAGCTCTAGAAGCTCTGTTTGTTTAGGATAGCAGATGCCATATTAGCTTGGTGTGACATCACTTCCTGCCTGAGTCGCTCCCTGCTCACTCATAGCTCTGGGCTCAGATTACAGAAGAGAGAGGAGCAAACTGAGCATGCTCAAGCCCTAGCCCTGGAGGTTTAAGCTGAAAACAGTTAGTCTGATACAGAAGCCCATGAGTACACAATAGAAGGAAAGAAATGTGATGTTTCTTTTGACAGAGGACTCAGAGCAGCATTACTTTGAGGGTTTACTGATGTATTTATATAGACCTTTCTGATAAAGCTTATTTAATTTAAGCCTTTCTTTCTCCTTTAACCCTTGGAGTGCCACATTAGTGCCTAGCTCTCCTGCCTGCTTCTCTGTTCAGGGCCAACGTTTTCAGTGTAGTCAGCTGATTTCTATGATATATTAGTGCAAATGTTCAGGCAGTAAGATGCTGATGCCATACACAGAACTCTGCAGAGCCTTGGATCCCTCAGAGGGTTGTGTTTGGCATGCGGGTCCCCAGTTGAAACTACCCTAGAATATTTATCATTCAGAATTGTCCTTGCCTGGCAGAAATGGGTCATAAAGGGACAAAGGCAGTGCCTGGCTCAGTATTACCCGTAGCAAGACAAAACCATGAAATAGACTCACTCATTAGCAGAGTGTTTATTTACAATGCACATTTTAGCAATATTACATTGCGGCAGCTCCACAGTATAAAAGCCACGGATGAAAGTTCCACTGAAATGCAGAGCACTAGCTGTTGGCTTAGGGCAGGTCTCATACACTATGGGGCCGATTCACTAAATTCGGGTGAAGGGTTAGAATAAAAAAAACTTCGAATTTCAAAGTTTTTTTGGGCTACTTCGACCATCGAATGGGCTACTTCGACCTTCGACTTCGAATCGAACGATTCGAACTAAAAATCATTCGACTATTCGATAGTCGAAGTACTGTCCCTTTAAAAAAAACTTCGACCCCCTACTTCGGCAGCTAAAAGCTACCGAAGTCAATGTTAGCCTATGGGGAAGGTCCCCATAGGCTTTCCTGGGATTTTTTGATCGAAGGATTTTCCTTCGATTGTTGGATTAAAATCCTTCGAATCGTTCGATTCGAAGGATTTAATCGTTCGATCGAACGAAAAATCCTTCGATCGATCGATCGCAGGATTTGCTCAAAATCGTTCGACTTCGATATTCGAAGTTGTACGATTTTAGTTCACAGTCGAATATCGAGGGTTAATTAACCCTCTATATTCGACCCATAGTGAATCGGCCTCTATGTATACAGCGGGGATTCAGCTGCTCCGACTGCATTTAAACGGACCTTGCCCTCTTGGGTTTGCGGTGTATTATGAGGGCAGCTCTTGATCTTTGGACTTTATAATCAGCCAGTCTTCTCTCCTATTCCCCTGCTATTTTTTTATTGCCAAGAACTGTTGCAGAAACAAATCAGTGCAGCCATTATTTATGTGCCTCGCAGGATCCCCATGCATGTTCAGCACATCATTAGCTGGAGCAGATAAGTACGGCCTTAGCAAAGTGCCATTTGAACACAGCTTTCTGCTTTCATACCCGTGTAAACTCTTGCAATCCCATGTAATGCCTGCAAGGAACCTTTAGTGCAGGGGTGTCCAAACTGCGGCCCGAGGGCCACATGCGGCCCAGGATGCATCTGAATGCGGCCCAGCTTGAAACACTTGGTTCCCGAGGAAATAGGAGGAGGGGGGACTCTGCCCATTGCCCAGTTAGTAATAATAATACGTCTATTTAATATCCAGGTGTCCCATATTCCAGTGTATAGCTCCATCTGGTTATCCAACTGGCATTGTAGTTCTTTTCTGTGTATTTCCTTTATTCTTACAAATCAAACGTGTTTTTGTGTACGTCATGTGTGGCCCCAGACAATTTCATCTTTTTCCAATTTGGCCCGGCGAGCCAAAAGTTTGGACACTCCTGCTTTAGTGCCAATTACTTCAGAGCAAGGGTGAAGACATTTCAACGGAGTAGCCACCTAGAATGCCAATGTGATTACTTGCAAATGCATAGTCAAAGCAGAATGGTAAGCCAGCTGCTCTGCATATTTACTGAAGTGCAGCCCATTACAATGTCAGAATATTCACCAAGTAAAGGGTTCATGTCCCTGTTATCCTATGACCTTAGAACAAGCTTCCGGAATCTGTATTACAAACCAGCGTAATATCTTGACCTTAAGTGTATCTGGGGCTAAAAACATTTCTCTGTACTATGAGCAGATACAATTTAGAACATGTACAGTATTTACGGACTTAACTAAAGCTGAGCAACTACACCCAAAATCTTCCCCCAGTTAGTGAGTGCTCGAAAGTTCACCCTCCTTATAACTAAATGTATACTTGTTTATTGCAGTGACCCACCAGCCATTCATATTTATGGATCCACCGCAGAACATCACAGATGCGTCTGCTAAAAGTACAACTGCTTGTTGCCTATTTGTTTACTACACAGGTATCCAAAAATAACACACTGTTGGTGGGGTACCTAGTTCACAACCGGCACAATAACATAAAGATAAAAGTGCCCCTGTTTAAATTAAAGGGGTTGTTCACCTTCCAACACTTTTTTCAGTTGGTTTTAGATAGTTTACCAGAAAGAGATTTTTTTTCCCAATTACTTTCTATTTGAAAATATATTGGAAAGAAGTGTCATTTGGGTCGTCGACCCTGTAAACTATTCTAAATGGATACATTTAGTTGATACATTTCTTATCTTTGTCCCTGCTGAGCAGAATTCCCGAGTTTCATTAGAGGCAGCTGTTAAGGTGGCCATAGACACACAGATCCGATCGTACGAATCGAGGATTCGTACGATTTTCGGATCGTGTGTGGCATGTGCCGACTTCTTTCGTCCGGCAGAGATCGGTCGTTTGGTCGATCGGTCAGGTTTGATTTTGACCCGACCGATCCCGCCGGAGCTCATGGCACATCGTAATCTGATCGTTCGGCCGTACGGCCGAACGATCAGATTACCCCCGATATAGCCATGCCTGTTAATGGCATATCGGGGAAAGATCCGCTCGTTTGGCAACATCGCCAAACGAGCGGATCTTTGCATCTATGGCCACCTTTAGACTTGATCCAATAGTTACTGATACTCCAAAGATGCTGCTGAGAAATGGATCAAGTAAATTGTAATGGTTTAGATTCCCATCTGAATAAGGGTAGGTCTACACAGACGTTTTCGGCGTGATCTGACGCGCTGCTACAAAACACCTTATTTCCGTTGCATGTGATTTGTCGAATGTGAGAGATAGAAATGTCGGATGAAGTAGCAGCATTGATCCGACGTTACCGCAGCGTATACATACGTCCGTCGTATCGGATTATCGCTGCGACTTCATCCGACATTTCTCTCTTACTTTATTGCCGTCGCATGCGATATGCGCAAAATAGTTCGTATAGTCCTACAGATATTGGAAAAACTATAAAAAAAAACGGAAAGTAATTGGGAAAAGTTTTTATTTCTGGTGAACAAGCGGAAACCAACTGATCTGAAAAAAGGTGTTGAAGATGAAAACTTTCAAAAATTCCAAAATTAAGAATTGTTTTATTTGTAGGCAGCTGAAGATAAATCATATAGGTGTCACAGGAATGGTCACCTAATGTACAGAGCAAATGGACAAGCTCATCACTGTCTAATGGCATAAAGCAGCAGGGCCATCAATAGCCAGGAAAGCATTCTGCCACATAAGCAATGATCTGCTTGTAACTCAGTTTATACACAGACATATGCTAGTAACCTGTCTGGAACATCTGCAGCTGGGCCTAGTTCTCCAGTCCCGTCTCCATAGTATCTGCCAATGAATCTCTATGTATAACAGAACTCACGTTCCCCATGTAAGCCAGTTTGCTGGTTTATCTGGCACAAGGCTTTCTAGCGGGACAGCATGGGAAGCCCAAGAGGTTCTTATGCCATTACAGCTACCACTAAAAGCAAACACCAAAACTCTCTTAAAGGGATTCTGTCATGATTTTTATGATGTGGTTTTTATTTCTAAATGACACTGTTTACGCTGCAAATAATTGACTGTACAATATAAAATGTCATTCCTCAACCAGCAAGTGTATTTAGTAGTAATATTGGTGTGTAGGTGCATCTCAGCTCATTTTGCCTGGTCATGTGCTTTCAGAAAGAGCCAGCACTTTAGGATGGAACTGCTTTCTGGCAGCCTGTTGTTTCTCCTACTCAATGTAACTGAATGGGTCTCAGTGGGACCTGGATTTTACTATTGAGTGTTGTTCTTAGATCTACCAGGCAGCTGTTATCTTGTGTTAGGGAGCTGCTATCTGGTTACCTTCCCATTGTTCTGTTGTTAGGCTGCTGGGGGGGGAAGGGAGGGGGTAATTATCACTTCAACTTGCAGTACAGCAGTAAAGAGTGACTGAAGTTTATCAATTTATATAAGCACAAGTCACATGACTGGGGGCAGCTGGGAAACTGACAATACGTGTAGCCCCATGTCAGATTTCAAAATTAAATATAAAAAAATCTGTTTGCTCTTTTGAGAAATGGATTTCAGTGCAGAATTCTGCTGGAGCAGCACTATTAACTGATGCGTTTTGAAGAAAAACTTTTTTTCTAAATATTTGGATCGTAATGATTTGGCCGATTTGGACGACCTTGTGACATGAGCAAAACTTCCTACGTAAGCCCAGCGGTAGGTAAGAGACATATTTCCTCGGTCATTGTATCCTTTGCACCAACACAAGAAAGATTTCATCATAAGAAACACCAACACGGGAATACGATAAACCGATCACCTTGACTCATGACCTTCACTGATCAGGCAGAAGCCTCTGAGCTCGGACTCAAATTAGGGGTAATGCAAGAAAAGTTGCTCCAGGTCTAGTAACCAATAAATCACAGCTTAGCCCTTAAACAGCTTCCACCTAATGCAAATGTAGCAACTTTAATTACACCCATAGGCAGGTGCTTTTGTGTAGCATTGACACACAATAAAGAACACAAGAAAGAAAATGCTGTGATCACGAATAGATTAATAATAGTTCAACCACATCATTAGCTGCTGTTGTGTGACTGTATATCAGAAAAAAGGTTAAATGCCAATACTGAATGAAAAAAAGTCTGTTTCCCCACCCACACAATAATGGTTGTGGATTGCACTATTCTCTTCCCATATTTTGCCCAAATGCCATGTTTATAGATCCCAGCAGGGTCCGACTGGAGCATTGGGAGCCCAACAGGGCTGCAAAACGAAGGGCCCTCCCAGCAGTCCCTGGGGGCCATATCCCAAACAGCAAACTTGCACCGCGCGCATGCGAGAGGTCGCGCCGCAACTGCTGATCGGGGAACAGGTATAGGCCGGGCCCACCTGGGTTTTTTCCGGGTGTCCCGCCGGCCCAGTCCGACTATGGATCCCAGAAATAGTTTTAGAATTCAAGGAATTTTTCCCAATATTAAGTCTAAAGGACAGCGGACAACACAATTACTTTGTAAAGATATATAATTCTTCACAGGTTTTGCATTTGGTCAGGCCCCCCTTTTCTGTTACAGAAGTATAAAAACATATGGGCAGGGAGGCTCCCTCCAGGCCATAAAAATGAATAATACAGGGAAGGATTGTCATAGCAAACTCTCTGCTACAGTTCAGGAGTCACCAGGTCAGCATGTAAGCACCCCCCTAAAAACCTCACCTTAATTAGCCTTTGGGCTGAGGTGACCCCTAATTAGGCCATTCCATCCTCTGGTGTGATGAATTGTACAATAGTATTCTGCTTGTAACCTAAAGGTGCCAGGTTATTGCAATGTGCTTATGAAAAGGAGAGCAGAGGAGCCCTCGTTCCTGTACAACATACACAATTAGATTTGTTTAAAGGGAAAGTGGATTGTTCTTTCAATAACTTAAAATCTCAGGCTACTGGATCATATGCTATGAAGAAGGCTGTGCAGCTTAGTAAGTTGATTTAAAAAAAAATTTTCATTCTTTGCTCCTCTTTCATAAGGTATCAGCATGCACAAATCCCCTTTTCCTTGCAAGGGATCTACATGAAAGCAGAATCCACCATCCATAACTCCTCACCAGCCCAAACTCTTCAAGTCTACCCATCGACTGTGTGGGTCAGGGGAGGAGGTCATTTGGGTAGAGACAATTGAATACAGCAGCTGTACTCCTCTATGAGGCTGCAGTCAGGAGCAATAAATGGGTCAGGCGCTTGTAGCTGATGGATAGCAGACAAACCGAAAAACACAACCAGTCCACTCATTGTATGTGTGTGTATGGGGGTATATGTGTGTGTGTGTATGGGGGGGTGTGTGTGTGTGTGTGTGTGTGTATATATATATATATATATATATATATATATATATATATATATATATATATATATATATATATATATATATATATATATATATATTCGTAGGATGCCTCAGCACACTCACAAGCGAATTCAAACCTGGTGCCACCTTAGGGACCCGTCTCATATAGATAGAGATATATAGATATATATATATATATATATATATATATACATACAGTGCTATGCAATATGTTGGCGCTATATAAATACATGTTAATAATAACTAGAGGGTGTCGTTTCTGAAGAAACCACGGGATGTTGGCTATGAAACGCTATAGGTGTCTTGCCCAGTCGCCCCCGGTGCCTAGAGAGTACACAAAGTCGGTAGAATCCAGATTAAAACGGTGAAATTTAAAGCCAATCCAATTTTACCATTGAAATCCATTCAAACAAACTGGCTATTTTTGGCTCCGCCCACTTTTAAGAATTTGCATCCCAGTCACCCCTTCACCAAATGGACCAAGTTTGAGCACTCTTACATTAACAGTGTAAGATTGACAGGAATTTAAATATTCCCATTGAATAGCGTTTGGTAAAATGTGATTGGCTGTCTTAAGCTCCGCCCAGTTTTCTGAATTTTAACCCCAGTTACCTAGTCATGGTCAGTGCCAAGTTTGGGGCCTCCGGTTTTAAAACTGTGAGAAGGGCGGTAATACAAAATTTGACATTAATGTCAAGAGGTGAAAACTGATTGGCTGTTTTTGGCTCCACCCACTTTTCCTAAATTTTGACCGCAGTCACCCAGTGAGTAATTGAGCCAAGTTTGGTACACCTAGCATTTAAACTGTGATAATAGCAGCAGTTTATCATTTTTCTTTAAGGTCAATGGCTGAAATCTGATTGGTTGTTGTTGCCCCGCCCCTTTTTTTCCTAATTATGAACCACAGTCACTCAGTGACTAACATTTCAAAGTTTGTGAATGCTGTGATTTAATGTGTAAAAATGGCAGCATTTTTATTTTTTTCTAGTGAAAATCAATGAATGAAATTCGATTGGTTGTTGGTGGCTCCGCCCACTTTTTCTAAACTTGAAGTGGAAACCCCCAGCGGCCACATTTGTGAGATTCAAGGTCCCTGACATCAATACTGTGAGAATGGCAGCCTTCTTAATTGTTCCCATTAAAATCAATCAAAGAAATCTGATTGGCTGTCTTAAGCTCCGCCCAGTTTTCTGAATTTTAACCCCAGTTACCTAGTCATGGTCAGTGCCAAGTTTGGGGCCTCTGGTTTTAAAACTGTGAGAACGGCAGTAATCCAAAATTTTACATTGAAGTCAATAGGTGAAAACTGATTGGCCGTTTTTAGCTCCACCCACTTTTCCTAAATTTTGACCGCAGTCACCCAGTGAGTAATTGAGCCAAGTTTGGTACACCTAGCATTTAAACCGTGATAATAGCAGCAGTTTATCATTTTTAATTAAGGTCAATGGCTGAAATCTGATTGGCTGTTGTTGCCCCGCCCCTTTTTTTTCCTAATTGTGAACCACAGTCACTCGGTGACTAACATTCCAAAGTTTGGGAATGCTGTCATTTATTGTGTAAAAATGGCAGCATTTTTATTTTTTTCTATTGAAAATCAATGAATGAAATTCGATTGGTTGTTGGTGGCTCCGCCCACTTTTTCTAAACTTGAAGTGGAAACCCCCAGCGACCACATTTGTGATATTCAAGGTCCCTGACATCAATACTGAGAGAATGGCAGCCTTCTTAATTGTTCTCATTAAAATCAAAGAAATCTGATTGGTTGGTTTTGGCTCCACCCACTTTTCTTAATTTTAATCCCAGTCCCCCAGTGACCAACTGTGCCAAGTTTGAGGACCCTGCCATTAACCGTCTAAGAGCGGCAGCAGTTTAACATTTTCCTATTTATTTGAATGGCTGAAATTTGATTGGCTGTTGTAGACTCCGCCCACTTTAGGTACATTTTAGCCGAGTCACCCAGTGACCCACGGTGCCAAGTTTGGGAGAGCTCTAGCTTTAATACTGTGACAATTACAGCCGTTTACATTTTCTCATTGAAGTCAATAGGGAAAATCTGATTGGTTGTTTGCGGCTCCGCCCACTTTTTTGGGTCCCCAAAATAGGACAGAATTTTTCAGTTTCACCCCATGACTAAATGAGCCAAGTTTGGTGAGTGTAACTTCAAAGCTGTACAAGTGGCAAAAGTTTCAAGTTTTCCAATGAAAGTCTATGGGGAAAAAAGGGGTCGTCGGGGGGTCGCCACAGGGGCACGGAGGTTGGGATCGCTTAACAAAGCACAAGCAACCTATTCGAGTATGAGTCGAACAAGTGTGCAAAGTTTCATAATTGTACTCCTAAACCTCTGGGAGGAGTAGCGTTTAGAAAATTGCTCAATTTTCATTGGGCGTTGGTAGCTCCGCCCACTTTGGGGTGCCCCCCCAAAATACTTATTTTTATTCGGGGTGACATCAACTATATGTGGTCCAAGTTTGGGGACTGTATCTTCAAAACTGTACAAGTGGCAGCGATTTGAAATTTTTCCCTGTCAATCTCAATGGGAAAAAAGGGGTCGTCGGGGGGTCGCCACAGGGGCGGGGTGGGTCCCCAAAATAGGACAGAATTTTTCAGTTTCACCCCATGACTAAATGACCCAAGTTTGGTGAGTGTAACTTCAAAGCTGTACAAGTGGCAAAAGTTTCAAGTTTTCCAATGAAAGTCTATGGGGAAAAATGGGGTCGTCGGGGGGTCGCCACAGCGGCACGGAGGGTGGGATCGCTTAACAAAGCACAAGCAACCTATTCGGGTATGAGCCGAACAAGTGTGCAAAGTTTCATAATTGTACTCCTAAACCTCTGGGAGGAGTAGCGTATAGAAAATTGCTCAATTTTCATTGGGTGTTGGTAGCTCCGCCCACTTTGGGGTGCCCCCCCAAAATACTTATTTTTATTCGGGGTGACATCAACAATATGTGGTCGGAGTTTGGGGACTGTATCTTCAAAACTGTACGAGTGGCGGCGATTTGAAATTTTTCCCTGTCAAAGTCAATGGGAAAAAAGGGGTCGTCGGGGGGTCGCCACAGGGGCGGGGTGGGTGGGATCGCTTATTAAAGCACAAGCAACGTACTTTGCTATAAGAGGAATAAGTGTGGAAAGTTTGGCGCTTGCACCCCTAAAACTGTAGGAGGAGTAGCGTTTAGAAAATGGGGTTCGCCAATAATAATAATAATATTAAGATTAAGAAGAAGAACGAGCTGAACTCGAAGAACAGTATGTTGGCTATTTCATAGCCAACATAATAATAATAATTCTTTACAAATAAGAAGCGCCACTCAGGATTTGCTTTGCTAAAGGATATATTACGTTCACATCACAGATGTGATGCTTTGGAAAATGTACTTGCCCTTTATGAAGCTAAAACTTGATAAAGGGCAAGTATATTGTCTGAAACGTCTGTGATGTGAACTTAATATACCCCGAGTGGCGTTTCTTATTTCTAAAGACTATATATATATATATATATATATATATATATATATATATATATATATATATATATATATATATATATATATATATATATATATATATATATAACCATTAGGCAGGGGTGCAATGAGGGTGTGACCACAAAATACATATAGACAAATACAAGAGTCCTCTGCACTCAACCCATTATCAATATATTTAAGACAGAGACATTTTGTGCTACTGCTACTGAAAAATGCCTTACCCTTTAAACAACACAGGGATTGTTTGTCCATATATTGCAATATATTTAATAGGGATGCACCGAATCCACTTTTTTGGATTCGGCCTAACCCCCGAATCCTTCGTGAAAGATTCGGCCGAATACCGAACCGAATCCGAACCCTAATTTGCATATGCAAATTAGGGGCGGGAAGGGGAAAACATTTTTTACTTCCTTGTTCTCTGACAAAAAGTCACGCAATTTCCCTCCCCGGTCCTAATTTGCATATGCAAATTAGGATTCGGTTCGGCCGGGTAGAAGGATTCGGCCGAATCCGAATCCTACTGAAAAAGGCCGAATCCTGGCCGAATCCCGAACCAAATCCTGGATTCGGTGCATCCCTAATATTTAAGCTGAACAAGTATGTCAAAGTCATCCCATATCTGGCCAGTCCTACGCTCAATTTTATCTGATTCATTAAGAATTCAATTGCTTCATTATACAAATTAGCTCCCACCCTTCCCAGCTATAGTCAGGTGATCCCACTGGTGTCTAATAAAAGGGCAGCCAAGTTTGGGAGTTTTACTTTGAAAGCAGCTAGTGAGTTGCAGGTAAAACTTAGTCCCTTTGTAAAATGTATAATGAAGCAATAGAATTCTTAATGAATCAGATAAAATTGAGCGTAGAACTGGCCAGATATGGGATGACTTTGACGTAGTTGTTCAGCTTAAATATATTGTAATATATGGACAAACAATCCCTGTGTTGTTTAAAGGGTAAGGCATTTTTCAGTAGCAGTAGCACAAAATGTCTCTGTCTTAAATATATTGATAATGGGTTGAGTGCAGAGGACCTCTTGTAGTTGACATATATATATATATATATATATAATAAATTAAAACAAAAGGACAACTAGTCACAGGACAGGAATAAACACAGCCTTGTCTTTTCACATTGTTATACAGGATGTTTTACTTTACCTTAAGGTCAGTTACAACTTTACAATACTGTAATTAAAATGATTGTATAAACTGCAAATGATAACAGTAAGATAAAGTGGCGTGGCAATTCATAAATAAAAATAATGCCTGATGTTAACCTCTTTGCTGCCAGGGAGGCCTATATCCCACATATATGTCAGTCTGGTGCAAAGTAGGTTAAACAGACAACAGTTGCATCTCTTTAGTTCGTCTGCCTTTGTGGGAAAATAATCGATAATAATAATAAGAAGAATTGCAGCAATATCACGTGACAGCTCCACAAAGAAGTGTCAAAAACACACACTGATAAATAGATGTGGATAAAAAGTTGTCATTAAGTAGCAGCATCAGCATCTCGTGTTTGGCAAAGACATATGAAAGGGTAAATCGTGTGCGGTGCCAACACTACACAACTGATCTCTAGAGACAGAGGTCCAGGAAAACATTGTTCATTCCTGACCATCTGTCTCTCCAGCTACAGACACCTACTCCCTGCAACTCCCAACATGTGCTGGGAGTCCACTCAGGATGGGATTTCCTTCCATTTACTGCTCCGAGTGAAGGAATTTCCGCTGTATGGGAGGCAGCACAATGGGACCAAATGGTCAGATTAGAGGTAACACAGCAGAGCGCACATGGGCACAGACCTTCTACGGCTTTATCACCCCCTTTGTTGGGCAATTAGGCTACTGAATGACTGGCAGCCGTGGAGCAGATATAGGGAATAACAGACACAGGGAATAACAGACACAGGGAATAACATATCAGATATAGGGAATAACAGATCAGATATAGGGAATAACAGATCAGATATAGGGAATAACAGATCAGATATAGGGAATAACAGAGCAGCAAACAGTTGAATGGGAGGATGAAGGTTAAATGCACCTTATGATCAGCAATAGGAGCCTATACTTGGATACAGGAGCCAATTATTCATAAAGTTTCAGATAATAAAGTTTCACATTCCATTTGGCTGAAAAGAGAAATGAATAAAGAGTCGAGGGATCAGTCACCAGGGCTAAACCTGCAGGAATGACAGTGACCCCCAGGCATGTGTGGGACCCCAAAGAGCCGCTGTCACTAGCGGAGCACAATGACTGTCACTTAAAGAAGCAGCAGCAACTCCCACTGGCAAAACCTTGTTGTTCTTTAAATCCCTAAAACTAACCCCAAACACAGGACAGACCTGCTGAGATGCCACTTATCAGCCACTTCTAGCAGCACAGCTACACTAAACTACAACTCCCAGCCACTTCTAGCAGCACATGAACGACAACTCCCAGCCACTTCTAACAGCACATCAACTGCAACTCCCAGCCACTTCTAGCAGCACATGAACTGCAACTCCCAGCTACTTCTAGCAGCACATGAACTGCAACTCCCAGCTACTTCTAGCAGCGCATCAACTGCAACTCCCAGCTACTTCTAGCAGCGCATCAACTGCAACTCCCAGCTACTTCTAGCAGCACATCAACTGCAACTCCCAGCTACTTCTAGCAGCACATCAACTGCAACTCCCAGCCACTTCTAGCAGCACAACTGCAACTCCCAGCCACTTCTAGCAGCACATGAACTACAACTCCCAGCCACTTCTAGCAGCACAACTGCAACTCCCAGCATCCTGTCCCAGCAGGTGGAAGAGTCTGCCCTGGTTATAAGGGAAAGTTGTATGAGAAGAATATGTAGAAGTGAAGGCCGGGTGTCCCAGTGCAACTAGGAATGAGCTCCCCCCGGTGTGACTGCAGGAACTTTTCCCTCTCCGGCAGCTGCAGCAGAGACTCCCCGGGGGCCGTGCAATTGTCCCCCACAAGTGTCATTCACGTGAGGCACAACAGAGACAACTGACTGACACACAAGGTGTGAGAGAAACTTACCCCGCGCACTTACACCTGAGCTCTCTAACGCATCACGGACGCCCCTCCCCCCAGTGTAGCGGCAGCTCCATATGTGGCTCCGGGGGTTAAGGCCGAGTCTGTGTCCGTGTCCGGCCGGGAAGGAGACTCATTATACAACGGAGGAGGTGGGGAGAGCGAAGAGAAATAAATTCCCCACCGCGAGGCTCCCTGTGCTTCCAGCACTTGCCATCAAATCAAATGACGTGAGGAAAAGACTCTCACAAGCTCCTCACTCTATGGCTCACGTCATAGCTCCGCCCCTGGCACAGTAGCCCCTCCCCTATCAGTGTCTTTCCTTCCTCCCTTCCCCCTCTCCTCCCCCTTCTACTCTGTGAGACAGTGATGTTCCCTGACTGGAGGGTCCGAGCAGCTGCTCCCGGCGCAACCAAGTGTCTCCAGTGGGGGGGGGGGGGAGCATTTGTTCAGCGACACCAGTTTGTCCACAGCCCTTAAGGGACAGGAATTGTGTCTCTATTGTATTATATGTGACTGTACACACGGTGTGACCTGCTGCGCCTCCTCACTGCTCTGACTGGGGGAATCCTGGTTGTAGTTCAGCAACACACACAGAGTTCAGTAACTTGCACCTCCCTGAACTCCTTTAATTATGTTCCCTCAGACCAGGGCCTCAGCCTAAGGGGCTATTTTATCTTCTGCTGTGTGTGACTTTCCTGATTCCTTCACTAAATCACCTTACACTGCTCCTTCTTCTACAATTAGTGTCCCTCTGCTTTATTCTCCTCACGTCCAACTTACACACGTCCAGCTCTTCGTCTCAATCAACTTAATATAAGAAATAAATATAAGAAATAAAGATAATATAAGAAATAATATAAGAAATATAAAGATAATATAAGAAATAAAAATAAAAAATAAATATAAGAAAATTGGCCATGATGTGTAGGTGGCGGCTAATACAACATACCTCCCAACTGTCCCTTTTTTGGAGGGACAGTCCCTCTTTTGACAGCTCAACCCGCAGTCCCTCATTTGTACTGGAAAGTCCCTCTTTTCTCTGCACTGAACAGCCAGAAAAAGAAACAAAGTTTCTCACTTAATTGGCTTTTAGCAGAGAGCCCAGAACAGCTAACAGGTGCAAATAAGATACTTTGTAACAATTTTGAGACACAAAAACACAGTTTAGATAAGGAGAAATATTTTCAAACTTTCATAACCTGCCAAATTTTGTAAAACAAACATGGTAATTAGGGGGTGTGGCCACAGAAAGGGGTGTGGTCAAAAAAATTGCTGCGGTACGTGCGGAAAAAAAAATTTTGTCCCTCTTTTTACTTCCAAAATGTTGGGAGGTATGATACAGGATCTACAGGGCTGGAACTAGGGGTACAGGTGCACCTCCCGGTCAGTTGGGGGAGGGGTGTTCTGCGTGGGCCGATCCACAGAAAGGTTGCGGGGGATCAAGAGCTGGGGGAGAGGAACATGTGGACCGGAGGGTGGGTGCCTGGGTCACCAGTGTTACTTTGCCAAAACCAGTGGCGGAACTACCAGGGAGCAGGGGGTGCAATTGTACCAGGGACCGTCGGTAGTTCTTTAAAAAAAAAAACAGTCGGTAGTTTGATCTCACTTAAAAAAACTGCTCCCAGAGGGGGATTTGTGGGCCTGGCTGCCCGGTCTGCACAGGCCCGGATTTGTGGTGAGGCTACAAAGGCCCAGGCCTAGGGCGGAAGATTATTACGGGCGACATACCACTCGCTCTATGCGGAGCACTGGGGACAGGCCCAGATTTATAGCGAGGCCACAAAGGCACGGGCCTAAGGGGAAGAAATTTTAGGGGTGGCATGCTGCCCAGTCACATTGCAAAGTGTAAAGCGTCCCCCAGCACTATGCGTGCGCACACTTGCATGGGGAGGAACAATGGTGCGCGCTGATACTAGACGTTAGGACCCTGAGGCCTCAGGGAATCCAGAAGACAAATCCAGCGCTGTGGGGATACGCACCTTCCCAGTGCTCAGGCACCTTTGTGCTCCTGCGAGGGGTTGGGCGGGCACAGGGACCGCACAACCTATTATTATTATTATTAACATGTATTTATATAGCGCCAACATATTGCGTAGCACTGTAAAGTTAATGTGAATATTCAACTAAATCACATGAATTATATTCATAGAACACATGGGGGCAGATTTACTAAGGATCAAAGTGAATTCTAGGGAATTTTCGAAGTAAAAAAATTTGAAATTCAAAGCAATTTTTTGGATACTTCAACCATCGAATAGGATACTACGACTTCGAATTTACTTTAACTTCGATTCGAAGTAAAAATCGTTCGAATATTCGACCATTACATAATCGAAGTACTGTCTCCTTAAAAAAAACTTTGACTTCAATACTTTGCCAAATTGAACCCACTGAAGTGCTATGTTAGCCTATGGGGACCTTCTACAACATTTTTCTAAGTCTTTACACATTGAATAAAAATCCGATGGCTAAAATCGTTCGTTCAAACGATTTTTATTCGACCGCAGGATTGCCAAATTTGTTGATATTCGAATTCAAAGTTTTTCAATTCGATGGTCGAATTTCAAAAGTTTTTTGTACTTCAAAAATTCAACCCTTTATAAATCTGCCCCATGGAGTTACATACATCACAATCAATACTGGTACAAAAGGTAAGGAAGGCCCTATGCAAAAGAGCTTACACTCTAAAGGGTGTAATAAACAAGGTGTGGGAGTGGGCAAGAACCTAGGGGCACCCGCCTGGTAAATCCAGCTCTGGATCTGCACCTGCCTCTCCATCGTTATGTTACTGGCCAAAACTCAATCCATTCAAGTGGCAGGATGACTGGTCAGTTAGCAGTGTATGGACACTTTAAATTGAATTCATCTATTAGGCAAGTGATGTGTTGGGTGACCCAAAACCTTCAGTGATCCACATGTTGACCAGATTCGGGTTGAAATGTGACCAACCATTGCATTTGTCTAAGTCTGACTCGTTCCAAATGGTGTATATTAAAGGAAAAATATAATCCCCCCCTTCCTTTTCACATGAGTTCACTCAGTTTGGCTTCTGTTTTGTTTTTTTTTTTTTAATTTTAAATGGTTTTTATTTGGTTTTCAAAATATATTACAGACAAAATCACTTAAACAGATAGAACCATTCCAATTCCAGAGACTGAAAGAAAACCACAATATTTGTACAAACAATTTACAACCTCCCGGCCCTTTAAGCTCACAGGAGCTGATTCCGTAAACGCTAGCTATAATTTGCCAGTGTGACATCATTCAGGCGCTTCGCAGATTTCCTAACAGGCGCAGTCGCAACTTCGCTAGCAAACGAGACAGATGCTAGCGATCATACGCATTCTATCGCCAGGCCAATTTTCACTCTGGCAAATGGACGTAACTCTGCAAATTCACTAAGATGCGGATTTTACTGAACGTTACTTCATTCGCCAGACTTGTCTTCTCCACCTCAGACCAGATGAAGTGCAATGGAGTGTATAGGACTTCCTCAATTTTTAGTGCCAAAAAACGCTGGCGTCTTTTCTTTTTTCGGAGTGATAGCCAGCAAAGGTCCTTAAATTTTTTTTTGGGTAACTGGGTTCCCCTATACATTTTCTAACATATGGAACATAAACGATACACTGGGCTCATGTGTAGGGCATTATAACAATTAAATTTTATTTATTTATTATTTCCCGGGCTTGTGTAATCTAATGTATTTTGCTGCAGCACATACGTCAATTCAACTTTATAATTTCCCACCGTATGCAAATTAGCCAACGCTAGCGCAACTTCACTTTGATTGGCGAAGTAACGCTAGTGAAAATTCACCAGTGTTCTGCGCCATGGATGCAACTTCGCACTTTAGTCGCTGGCGAATTTTCGGCAGTTAGAGAATTTGCGCCAATGCATACCACCCAACAATTTTTTTGACCACACCCATTTGTATGGCCACACCCCTAATTACCATGTTCATTTTACAAAATGTAGCAGGTTATGAAAGTTTGAACATATTTCTGTGGTTTTTCTTTCAGTTGTTAGTTTTGCTAATGAAGGTGAATTGCCCTTTAAGCTGTGAGTCTACCTTTTCCCAAGAGACCTGTTATCTTATATTGTTACAATTACTTATTTGCTTATCTCACAATTGTTACAAAAGTATCTTATCTGCTGCTGTGGCTGTTCTGGGCTCTCTGCCAAAAGCCAATTAAGTTAAAACTTTTTCTGGCTGTTCAGTGCAAGGAAAAACGGGACTTTTCCAGTACAAATGAGGGACTGCAGGTCGAGCTGTCAAAAGAGGGACAGTTGGGAGGTGTGTCCAATGTGTCTTGTAAATCCTCCTTTTTTTTGAAGTGATGGATTCTGGAACATACAGTCCCTCTGCCACTATGGAATTGATTGGTGCTCAGATTCACAGTGGAACAATTATCATGATTTACATTCAATCTGTGGACAGGGCCGCCATCAGGGGGGGACAGGGGGGACAAGCGTACCGGGCCCGGGCATGAAGGGGGGCCCGGCAGCGCTGCATTTTTTGAAGATCCGGGCCCCCCTTACGAGCGCCCGAGCCGTACGTCTTGCCTCTGTGCTGCCGAATGCGGAAGTGCCGAAAAGCCGAAGCCGATGCGCCGAAAAGACCCGAAGTCACGGAAAAAGCCGAAGTCACGAAGCGCCGAAAACAGCCGTAGTCCTGAATCAGCGCAAAGACCCGAAGTCACGAAAACAGCCGAAGCCGAAGTCCTGAAGCGGTGAAAAGACCCGAAGTCACGAAAGGAGGTGAAGTTGAAGTACTGAAGCCGTGAGTTCAATTCTACTGAACACCAGTTTGTGTATTTTTTTTTTTTTAATCTCCTGGCCACCAATGTATTATTTTAATATTCTATAGGCCCCTGCAACCAATCTTTTTTTTTTAAAACATGTTTTTTTGGGGCCCCAATTTTTTTTTTAACTCGTAAGGGGCCCCTGACGCCAATGGTTTTTTTTTTTTTCAAAAAATTTTTTTTTTTTTTTTAATTTTTTTTTGGGGCCCCAATTTGTTTTTAACTTGTAAGGGGGCCCCTGCCGCCAATGTTTTTATTTTTTTTTAAAAAAAAATTTTTTTTTTTTTTTCAAATTTTTTTTTGGGGCCCCAATTTGTTTTTAACTTGTAAGGGGGCCCCTGCCGCCAATGTTTTTATTTTTTTTTAAAAAAAAATTTTTTTTTTTTTTTCAAATTTTTTTTTGGGGCCCCAATTTGTTTTTAACTTATAAGGGGGCCCCTGCCGCCAATGTTTTTTTTTTTTCAAAAAATTTTTTTTTTTTTTAAAATTTTTTTTGGGGCCCCAATTTGTTTTTAACTTGTAAGGGGGCCCCTGCCGCCAATGTTTTTTTTTTTTTTTTCAAAAAAATTTTTTTTTTTTTTTCAAATTTTTTTTTGGGGCCCCAATTTGTTTTTAACTTATAAGGGGGCCCCTGCCGCCAATGTTTTTATTTTTTTTTTCAAAAAAAATTTTTTTTTTTTTTCAAATTTTTTTTTGGGGCCCCAATTTGTTTTTAACTTATAAGGGGGCCCCTGCCGCCAATGTTTTTTTTTTTTTCAAAAAATTTTTTTTTTTTTTTAAATTTTTTTTGGGGCCCCAATTTGTTTTTAACTTTTAAGGGGGCCCCTGACGCCAATGTTTTTTTTTTTTTTTCAAAAAATTTTTTTTTTTTTTTTAAATTTTTTTTTGGGGCCCCAATTTGTTTTTAACTTGTAAGGGGGCCCCTGCCGCCAATGTTTTTTTTTTTTTTTTCAAAACAATTTTTTTTTTTTCAAATTTTTTTTTGGGGCCCCAATTTGTTTTTAACTTATAAGGGGGCCCCTGCCGCCAATGTTTTTTTTTTTTTCAAATTTTTTTTGGGGCCCCAATTTGTTTTTAACTTATAAGGGGGCCCCTGCCACCAATTTTTTAAAAAAAAAAATTTTAATTTTTTTTTTTTGGGGCCCCAATGTATATAAGGGGGCCCTGACCATCAATAGCTTTTTACAACTTGTGTGGGGGGGGGTTACTTTTTTAGCGCTGATGTCTGTGTGGTCTTTTAACTGCGATGTGGAGTGGGCGGGAAATGGGGTGGAGCTTGGTCGTCAGTGTGGGCGGGGCCCAGGGGGCCCCAAAAATTTTGTTGTACGGGGCCCCGTGATTTCTAATGGCGGCCCTGTCTGTGGATCCAGGTATGTCTGTAAAAAAATGATATATTTATATTTATATCTGTAATTACAATGTTTATGCACCTTTTCTCCAATTGAATAAATTCATGGCAGAATAGTTTTGTGCTTTCTAGGGGCAGCAATATTCAGAACCAACGAGTCATAACCAAGTCTCAATTTTACTGTGATGTGCAGGTGGGACACCTGGAAAAAGTGAGACTTGGTGGTGTTGTGATACAATATTACCCCAGCTGGGGCCACTGGCCTAGGGGAAACATAACAATGGAAGTTACTCAGAGGTACCTTACATATTAAATCACCTCAATAAGTTTGACTTTCCTTTTTAAAGAGAAAAAAAAAAAAAAAAAAAAAGATTTAGCAAGTGATTTGTTTGACTGCTTTCATCAGAAAACATATGTTCTGTTTAAAGCTTAATAACAGCCAGCATTAAACAAGACCTGTTATCCAGAATACTTGGGACCCGAGGTTTTCCGGATAATGGATCATTCCATAATGTGGATCTTCATACCTTAAGTCTACTAGAAAGTCATGTAAACATGAAATAAAGCCAATAGGCTGGTTTTGCTTCCAATAAGGATTAATTATATCTTAGTTGGGATCAAGTACAAGCGACTGTTTTATTATTACACAGAAAAAGCAAATCAGTTTTAAAAGTTTTGATTATTTGGATAAAATGGAGTCCATGGGAGACAGCCTTTCCGTAATTCAGAGCTTTCTGGATAATGGATTTCCGGATAATGGATCCCATACCCATATAGATTGCTTGGGAGCTGGGGCTTTCTGGATAAGGGCTCTTTCTAGAAACTGGATCACCATACTTTAATTCTACTAAAACTCATTCACACATTAAATGAACCCATTTGGGTTTGTTTTGCCACAATATTGATACTATTGTAGTTGGGGTTAAAGGGCATGTAAAGTGTAAAATAGAATAAGGCTAGAAATGCTGTATTTTGTATACTAAACATACACATTAACTTACTGCACCACAAGCCTAATCAAACAAATAATTTATGCTTTCAAAGTTGGCTACAGGGGGTCACCATCTTGTAACTTTGTTATACATCTTTGCAAGACCAAGACTGTGCACATGCTCAGTGTGGTCTGGGCTGCTTAGGGATCATCATAAACAAAGCTGCTTGAGTTCTGCATGGCTGGGAAGTAAGGCAGGGGCTCCCCCTGCTGTTCATAAGTATGATTGTTTCCCTGCAGAGCAGTTAGGGACCGTCTGACAATTCCTATCCACAGCAGTAAATGAAGGGAGAATTTCACTGCATACAGTCAGGTTTCTTATAAAAACGGTAGACATTTTTTAATTAAAGTATATTGGAGATAGGTTTCTTTTTCATTAAAGAAAGTAAAAATGGGATTTTATTTTTTTGCCTTTACATGCCCTTTAACTACCTGGCAGCTTTTTAGTATCACAGAGATCAAGAAAATCATTTTAAAAAAATCAAAAAAATGAGATTTTTAGTTACAAGAGTAACTTAATTCAGTTATACACAAAGAATCAGACAATTGAAGGCTTAACATTTTTTGAAGACGGGGCAATGTTTTATTACATTTCAATATTCAGAGTGACACAAACTCACTTTTGTTGTCTTTAGAAAAGGTAAGTATGTGCAATAGTGGGATTAAAAGAGAATGGTGAGTAAGTGGTTAATTATACAGATGAAGGCAGGCCTGGGCTACCAGAGAGGCTACTGTAAGATACCATAGACCTGGCCCGGACAGGCAATCTATGGGTTTTGGAAAATGCCAGAGGGGCTGCTGTAAGGTTCCATAGACACTTAGGGGGTTATTTACTAAACTCCAAATGCAAACATCATGAACAATTTTTTTTTTTTTTATAAAATCAGACTTTTAAAAAAATCACCAATTTTTCAGAAATTTATTAAACCCTGAGGATGGAAAAGTCGGAATCTGAAAATCCGGCATCTCAGACCTGTCCAGGTTGCTTATAAGTCAATGGGAGAAGTCCCAATGATTTTTTGATGTGGGAGTTCACAGGCGCCATCTTCTTCTCTTCGGTAATCTTTGGCTCTTCTTCCAGTGCTTTGGCAATTTCCGCGACTTTCGTGCATGCGCAGTTATCGCAAAACAGAAGATTGCTCCAACTGCAAATGCGCTGTTACGCCGCTCTATTCCCGAAGAGAAGAAGATCCCATGTCCGGAATCTGCACCAGGAGGTAAGTTAAGAGTTGGGGCATTTACCAAAAGTACTCCCTAGGCTGGGGGGGAGCAGGGAGGGGGTAGGGGTTTTTATTAGCAAGGGTTTGGTTCTCCTTTAAAGGGGCGAGTCAACCCTTTTATAAAAATTTGCCTTATAAAAGAAATAGGGATGTAACGAATCCACTATTTTCGCGAAAGATTTCGGCTGAATACCAAACCGAATCCGAACCCTAATTTGCAAATTAGGGGTGGGAAGGGGAAAATATTTTTTACTTCCTTGTTTTGTGACAAAAAGTCATATGCAAATTAGGGGCGGGAAAGGAAATTGAGTGACTTTTTGCATATGCAAATTAGGATTCGGATTCAGTTCGGCCAGGCAGAAGTATTTGGTCGAATCAGAATCCTGCTGAAAAAGGTCGAATCCTGGATTTGGTGCATCCCTAAAAAGAAAACATAATTCTAAGCAACTTTCCAATATACATTTATGAAATATTTTCAGTACTTTAGATGTTTTTTAAAACAATCGCTATTGAAAGCAGCATTTGCTTAACTGGATCTTACTTTTTAAACAGTTTTTAAATAGTTTTAGTTCCCCAGCAAAGTCAGGTCTGTTAATCGTCTGCCTCGTCTTATATTGTATCAACAGTCTGAGAATAGAAAGGGGCAGACACGGCTTTCAATAGCAATACATATACCAATAACTTCAAAACCATACAAAGTTTGGAATGCATGTATAAGTTGCTAAGAATGATGTTTTCTTTATTATTTGGGTTGTCATTACCTTTTAAGTATATGTATGTGTGCAAGACAGGGAAAAGAGTATGTCGGGTCAAATTATAAAGAACCAGTTACTGCTCTTTAATAACGCATTAATTATTTCCCATAAAGGAAAGCAAAATGTTTATTTTTTAACCTTTTACTTTAGCATTGGTGCTTTTTATATATGTGCTATTAATTTCCACAGTTTACTTTCCCTTCATCTATAAAGCCAGCCGAGGGTTATAGGCCCATTGCTTAGTACCTACATATATATGGGTATATTCTTGTACACTGAAGGGGAGCTGGAAATGCAGAGCGAGTGACAAAAGCCAGTTCCCATTTAATGCACAGCAGACTGAGTGCAAAGCAACCACAAATATGAAAAGTATTTGAGCTATTCAACAACTTGAGACCGGTCAACAAGTTGGAGTAACTGAGCAGTGCCTTCCCCAAAACTGCATATCCCCAGCTCTGAAACCAATAGCAGCTGGTGTTTTTCACATTCTCTCTGTGTCCAGAGAACTCACTCAGTTGGACTTTGAAGCGGCCATAAAAAAAAAAGAAAAGAAGAAGCCATCACTGCAGGCAATGGCATTAACAAAGGGACTTAAAAAAGTGCTTTTCACTTTCTCTATTGCACAGCTCCAGGGCTTTAGGAATGGTATTGCTGCCAAGGCAAGAAGTTTGAGAATGAAGCCTTATTCAGCACAGCATAGCAAGTGACATAATAATCCTGCAGACCCCCAGGTGCACTTCAAATGATTTGGACTGTCGCTTTGATTGCAAGCGGATGTCAAGAAATGCCATATTTGCATGCGGGGAGTGAAAATGACAGGGGTTTGTGCAGACGACAGGCTTTTGCTTGGACTGGGTTCATAAATATGACAAAATGTAGAAACATGGAAGACTGAAAACATTGGGCAAATTGCCTGAATGTGGGGGAGTGCTCAGCCGTAATGTATCATTCGGATAAAAGGCTGTCTCATATTCCACCGTTAAAGGGACATGACAAAGTCACTTACATGTAAAGGCAAAGTAAAGAAGGAACATTTATAGTATTTTATTTTGAAAATATTTTATTCGATTTTCATGTTAAACAAGCGATAACAGTATAGCAACAAATATTTTGCAGATGAAGACAGAAATGCTGAAATCAATGCAATGACATAGTATTATTAAAGACTACATATCATTTAAAGAGACTGACAACAATGAATTGAAATTAAATAAAATTAACTAAACTAAACCAGTGGATTTGTACGTATTGAAAGAAAGAAAGAAAGAAAAATGACCATTCGTCGACTGGAATGTCAGAAAGTGCATCTTACACATTTATTGTATTAATGTTTACCATTATTATTATTGAACGATAACTCTCAACAGCAGCAAAAGGCAGCATTCTGGATCACAAATAATGGGGTCCTGCATCTGTTTTGCATCAAGGTTAGAGCAGGGATCCTCAATCAGTGGCAAGCAAGCAACATATTGATCATAAACCCCCTGAGGATGTTGTTCTCATGGGCCTCATGGGCTTATTTTTGAATTACAGACTTGGAGGCAAGATTTAATCACATAAAAACCTTGTGTTCTTCCAAGTAGAGCCTCCTGTAGGCTGCCAATCCACATTGGGGGCTACTTAAAGGGATCCTGTCATCGGAAAACATGTTTTTTTCAAAACATATCAGTTAATAGTGCTACTCTAGCAGAATTCTGCTCTGAAATCTATTTCTCAAAAACAGTTTTTTTTTATATTCAATTTTGAAATATGACATGGGGCTAGACATATTGTCAATTTCCCAGCTGCCCCCAGTCATGTGACTTGTGCCTGCACTTTAGGAGAGAAATGCTTTCTGGCAGGCTGTTGTTTCTCTTACTCAATGTAACTGAATGTGTCTCAGTGGGACCTGGAATGCTGTTCTTAGATCTACCAGGCAGCTGTTATCTTGTGTTAGGGAGCTGCTATCTGGTTACCTTCCCATTGTTCTTTTGTTTGGCTGCTGGGGGGAAAAGGGAGGGGGAGATATCACTCCAACTTGCAGTACAGCAGTAAAGAGTGATTGAAGTTTATCAGAGCACAAGTCACATGACTTGGGGCAGCTGGGAAATTGACAATATGTCTAGCCCCATGTCAGATTTCAAAACTGAATATAAAAAAATCTGTTTGCTCTTGTGGATTTCAGTGCAGAATTCTGCTGGAGCAGCACTATTAACTATTCATTCTAAAAAAAAAATGTTTTTCCCATGACAGTATCCCTTTAATAGCCAATTAATCACAGCCCTTATTGGCCACCCCAAGGGACTTGTGTTGATCCCTAACTATTTTACATGACTGTGTGACTCACATGTAAAAAAAAAGGTTGGGGGCCCCTGGGCTAGAGCATTCCTTACATTTTTAATCAGAAGCTGAATGTTGTGATACATAGTTATACAGTATATCAAATAGTAACTCCACACATAAGCAAAACGATCTACATTTGAAATGCAAACGTTGCCAGTCATAAGTCCAGAGGTGCTTTTGTTCTGCTTTAAGTCCTACCCACTTTTCACTAGGCCCAATCTTTTGGGGCCCCTTGATTGGCCCCACCTAAAGAAGATGAGAAACTTTGACCTGTGCATTGTTGTACCTAAATAACTTGCTGCCAGATCAACTTTCACACAGCCAAACGCAGTGCAATTGCATAAAGCTTATTGCCCTTTTGCAACATCGATGATGCTGGAATACCAGGAAAAACACATATTTTTTGTATCAGTCCCATTATATTTTGACCCTTGCGACTACATCAAACTTGTAGGATGTGATCTATTGATCCTACACTATTTGACAAAATCCATTGACTTTAGCCCTTAAACCATGGGTCCCCAACCTTTTTTACTGTGAGCTACAGTAAAATATAAAGAGTTGGGGGGCAACACAAGCATGAAACAAGACCCAGGGGTGCCAAATAAGAGCTGTGATTGGCTATTTAGTAGTCCCTATGTGGACTGTGGACAATACCTGGTGATCAAAGCATATAAGTATCATCTATGGCACGGGCGATGTCGTTATACTTTTGGTTCAGATGTGACTCCTGAGAGCATTGTTAAATCTATTGTGGGAGAGTTATGGTGTATTAGATCTTTAGCTCACTCTGCACCCCCCTACGCCTCTGCATTATAAAGGGGATTTACTCTGTAGCCTTCGGGCCATGGTAGTTTTCTTTCTATAAGAAGTTTCTGTAAGTATTTCTGTTATTTCTGTTATGTCATATTTTTATTTCAAGAACATGATTCTGCCTTTTTGTTTGTCGTTAGGCATTTTCGATGGATTTCAAGCCTTTGCTTTTATTATTATGGAGGATGCCTTGTTTTGGGTTTGGGGGTCTTGTTTATCTTTTGGGAGGGGGACTGGGTTTGGTAAGGTTGTGGGCTTTGGATATTTTGGTTTTATGTAGGGGAATGGAAGCCATATTGGACAGAGAGAAGACTTTGATATTCTATTATTACTCAATCTATTGGGTGTTGTTGGGATTGGTGAGGGTGTGGGGAGGGGAGGTGGTCAATATGGACAAAGGGGTGATAGTTGGCCGTCCTCGTATGGGTGGAATGGGGAGGGAGTCTTCTGGTGGTGAGTATCCTAAGTGGACTTCTCTAAAGCTTATTTAACCTGCCATTAATTTTGTTATTTTAGGTTAAGAACTTTATCATGTTTTGTTTCTTTATTGTAAGCATTTATTTTAATAAAAATCCCTATGTGGACTGGCAGCCTACAAGAGACTCTGTTTGGCACTACGCCTGGTTTTTATGGCACCAAAACTTGCCTCCAAGCCTTGAATTCAAAAATAGAACTCCTGCTTTGAGGCTACTGGGAGCAACATCCATGGGATTGGTAAGCAACATGTTACTCATGAGCCACTAGTTTGGGAATCACTGCCTTTAACCATTATTGCCTTACCTTATTGCTTGGCTATCATCCTAGCTTCTGGTATTGGAGTGCTCCTTCTGTTGTTTATGTTATTTGATCCTGACCTGGCTTGTTAACCTTTGGCTTGTTCTATCCATATTGGCACTTCACTAAGCTCTTACTTGGTTCTTGTTGTTGACCTTGGCCTGACTAATGATTCTGCTGATTTCAGCCTGCCCTGTGCATTTACCTGTCTCTCAGCTTTAGTGACTTTAAACAATAGTTTAGAACAAACCTGAAAACACCTGTTAGGATTCATTAGGGCACTGTACAAGCAACCCCATATTAAGTCACAACCCATTTAATTTCACAGAAATTCAAATTTGTACTTATTACTGAGTGAAAGTATTTTGTAATGTTATGCCATGATACCTCTGTTTTCTTTACATGAAGTGTCTGTGTGTCTTTATATGGTTTATATGTTCTCCCCTTGCCATGGAGTTTTCCTTCCATACAAGCGGCACATGACACTGTGCACATTGGTAACTTTTTAATCTCTCCGGCAAAGCAATTGAAAGAAAGCTCCATAAAGATCAGTGTATAAATGCTGATAATAAACCTATTCAAAGTTCTGATTTTCCTAATGTCCTGGGAAAATCAGTTGCTTGATCTGGTGAATCAAGTTCAGTTCGGCCAGGCAGAAGGATTCGGCCGAATCCGAATCCTACTGAAAAAGGCCGAATCATGCCCGAATCCCGAACCGAATCCTGGATTCAGTGCATCCCTAGTCAAAATATGTTCATAGAGGTTTTGTGTAAAGCTTAAACACTTTGGGGGGAATTCACAAAAGTGTCGGTATAAAAAGTGACCCAGAAGTGGCGGTCGACAAATTTGTAAAATGTCGTATGAACGGCAAATTCACAAGGGCAGATGTTACCATCTCTGAATGTCTCGTAAGTCTGACAATTTTCTAAAATGTCGTATATCTTTTCATCGTACAAACGACATTTACCAAGACTTTTTAAACGACAATTTGTCTGACATTTTCATTTTGGAGAGCCTAAAGTGTCTGAAAAATTGTCGGTAAAAAAAAAGAGTTTACGAGTAATTCATAAAAATGGCGGGAAAAGTGGAGCCGAAAAAAACCATGTCCACTTTTAACGACACTAATTCAAAAGTGTCGCACATGTCGGAAAGTTGGCGGAGAAATGCTCTGTGAATTTGTCGGCTGTTGCTACGACACTTTCTACGACATTTTAAAGACATTTTTTCGTTCCCGACACTTTTGTGAATTCCCCCCCTTTTCTCATGTATATACATTCTGTTAATATCCTTGTCTTTAAAATGTCGTAGAAAGTGTCGTAGCAACAGCCGACAAATTCACAGCATTTCTCCGCCAATTTTCCGACATGTGCGACACTTTTGAATTAGTGTCGGTAAAAGTTTTTTCAGCTCCACTTTTCCCGACATTTTTATGAATTACTCGTAAACTCATTTTTTTTACCGACAATTTTTCAGACACTTTAGGCTCTCCAAAATGAAAATGTCAGACAAATTGTCGTTTAAAAAGTCTTGGTAAATGTCGTTTGTACGATGAAAAGATATACGAGATTTTAGAAAATTGTCAGACTTACGAGACATTCAGAGACGGTAACATCTGCCTTTGTGAATTTGCCGTTCATACGACATTTTACAAATTCGTCGACCGTCACTTCTGGGTTACTTTTTTTACCGACACTTTTGTGAATTCCCCCCATAGAGTTCCCATTTTAATTAACTGAGTGTGATAAGGAGGTGAATCCATACAGTCCTGCAAACTGGAGGGCAGCTCATATGATTGGCAGTTTCTTTGTAATCACATATGTCCATCACAAGAGTAACAGAAATATATTGCCAGTAAATGAACCTTTAGGCATAAGACAATATTGCACCCATAAATGCGCCATAACTTGGGGTGCAGGGCTCCAGATGTACCAACACAGGGGCTCCAAAGATGCACTTATTGAATGAAGTCCAGGGGCATCAAAGAGATATCTACAAACTACTGTCTGTGGCCCATAGGAATCAAAAAACATTTGTGGTTTTCCTATATTTCAAAAACGCTCTAAAATGATTTAGTGTAAAAACCATGAAAGTCTTTTGTGGCAAACTTCTCCAAGTAAAAGTTGTCTGGCTGCTGTAGAAGTCAGTGGTAGGTGCGCTGATCTTATTGAACCATTTTTAAACCACTCAGAATGTTTCAGGTTTTTTTTATTTTCTTTTGCTATGAATTCTCTGAAAAACTCAAATTTTGACAGGTTTTTGAGATATTGGAACTTTTGATTTGGATTGTTCAGAGCTTTTTTTTTTTGTTCATAATCAGAACTTTTAATGAATTCAATGACAGTCGTGGTTTTAGAGTTTGTGGGTTTAGTTGTGGTTTAAGAAACCTCTAAAACCACTAAAATCCAACCTTCAATAAATAAGCCTCCACATAAGAATGTAAAAACTGGTTCAGCAAGTTGTGCAGTGCAGATGTGGTTATGGTCATCCAATAAAAGCTCCGAAATTCAAATCAGTGTTTCAAGAGACAATGGAGCACCCTTTGTAATGTGCTTAATTTTAGGTTTGGGTTACAAAGTAGAATTTTTTAAAAAGGAAGTTCACCTCCCCTTTTAGTATGTTATAGATCTATAGCTACTATTCTTTTCACTTGGGGAAAGATTTATCAAGGGTCGAATTTCAAAGTAATGGGAGTTTTTTTGAACTCTGAAATTCGAATAAAAAAAAGGCCAACCAACATCTATTAAAAATCAAAGTTTTCTTTTGCGGGTGAATAGGCTGTATTCGATCAAATTCGATTTGAAGTATTTTTAAAAAAAACTTTTGATTTTCCAACAATTGACTCCAAATAGGTTCTAGGAGGTCCCCCATAGGCTAAAACAGCAATTCGGCAGGTTATAGATGGCGAATGGTCGAAGTCAAAGTTTTCAAGACAGTATATAAATATATTTTTTCGACATTCGAATTTTCAAATTCCCTAGTCGAAGTACACAAAAAATAGCTCAAAATTAGAATTTTTTTACTTCGAATTTTCACTTCAACACTTGGGGGCAGATTCACTAAGGGTCGAATTTCGAAGTTAAAAATACTTCGAAATTCGACCCTCGAATTGAAATCCTTCGACTTCGAATATCGAAGTCGAAGGATTTAGCGCTAAACGTTCGATCGAACGATCGAAGGATTTTTCGTTCGATCGAACGATTAAATCCTTCGAATCGAACGATTCGAAGGATTTTAATCAAACGATCGAAGGAAAATCCTTCGATCAAAAAAAGCTTAGCAAGCCTATGGGGACCTTCCCCATAGGCTAACATTGACTTCGGTAGGTTTTATCTGCCGAAGTAGGGGGTCGAAGTTTTTTTTAAAGGGACAGTACTTCGACTATCGAATGGTCAAATAGTCGAACGATTTTTAGTTCGAATCGTTCGATTCGAAGTCGAAGGTCGTAGTCGAAGGTCGAAGTAGCCCATTCGATGGTCGAAGTAGCCAAAAAAAACTTCGAAATTCGAAGTTTTTTTCATTCGAATCCTTCACTCGAAGTTAGTGAATCTGCCCCTTGATAAATCTGCCCCTTATAGTGCACTACTGATCTGCTCTGGAGAAAGTTAATAGGAGGGTGCCAAGTAATGAATGTGATGAAACAATTAGGAAAGCCAGAAAAAGTCTTGATATTTTTTTTGTTTAGTACTGTTTACTTACACTACACACTATTTTAATATTTATGTAACCCCCCCACACACACAAGTTATAAAAAGTAGTGATGGGCGAATAAATTTGCCAGGCATGTATTCGCTGTGATTTTCTGCATTTTGCCGCCCATGAATAAATTTGCGAAACTGTGGCGAAAAATCCGCCACGAAAAAAATAATTGTTGCGCGGCGATATTCTTGTGAGCATAATAATTTGACAAAATAGTCACACGCATAAAAATTGTCAGTTGCATCAAAATTGTCGTGTGTCAAAATTATTGTAATGCCCATTGACTTCAATGCGTTTTGCAAATTTTTCGGTAAATTCACAAATTTTTCAGTGAAGCGAAACGCCACAGATTCACCCATCGAGACTGATGGTCAGGGCCCCCTTATAAGTTAAAAAAAAACTTTGGTGCCAGGGCCCCCCATAAAGGTTTTTAAAAAATCAGTCAGGACCCCTAAAAGTTAAAAAAAAAATTGGTGCCCTCATAAAAGTTTGAAAAAAAAAAACCATTTGCGCCAGCGCCCCCCATAAAAGTTTTATAAAAATCATTGGTGAACAGCCTCCCCATAAAAGTTTTTTTTAAAAATCATTGGTGTTCAGGGCCCCCTATAAGTTAAAACAACCATTGGTGCCAGGGTTGCCCCATAAAAGTTAAGAAAAAAAAAAACATTGGCACCAGGGCCCCATAAAATTTTTTACAAAAACATTGGTGGCCATAGCGCCCCCCCTTACAAGTTAAAAAGAAACATTGAGGCTGCAGAGAATATTTAAAAAAAAAAAACATTGGTGGCAAGGGCCTATAGAGTATTAAAATAATACGTTAGCGACTAGAGGTTTATTAAAATGAAAAAAAAAAACACATTGGTGTTCAGTAGAACTGAACTTGTGGCTTCGGTTCTTTAGCTTTGGCTCCAACTTTGGCTCCTTTCATTGCTTTGGGCTTTTCTGCACGACATTGGCTCTGTCAAGGGGACCTGGCTATTTCGAGAAGTGCAGCCCCCCTTTAGGCCAGGGCCTGGTACAACAGTACCCCTGTGCCCCCCTGCCAATATCGCCTGAAATTTTCTTTTTAGTTGATGGTCTCATGATAATGATTGGATCTTTTAAAAATCTTTACATCTATGGCCAGCTTTAGACAGCAGATAGCAGATAATCTCTGTAGAACATAATGGTGTTATCTGTTATCCACTATTTAATCCCCTGCCTGTGCCATATAGCCTTCCACCATTTCTACACAGCAGCTTTTTTATATAAACTATAGTAGTACTTATCTGTTATTTACTGTGTACCTGGGCTTGAATGGCTGCCCCCATGGCTACACAGCAGCTTGTTTATATAAACTATAGTAGTACTTATCTGTTATCTACTGTGTATCCTGTGCTTGAATGGCTGCTCCCCATGGTTACACAGCAGCTTGTTTATATAAACTATAGTAGTACTTATCTGTTATCTACTGTGTATCCTGTGCTTGAATGGCTGCCCCCATAGCTACACAGCAGCTTGTTTATATAAACTATAGTAGTACTTATCTGTTATCTACTGTGTATCCTGTGCTTGAATGGCTGCCCCCATGGCTACACAGCAGCTTGTTTATATAAACTATAGTAGTACTTATCTGTTATCTACTGTGTATCCTGTGCTTGAATGGCTGCCCCCATGGCTTCACAGCAGCTTGTTTATATAAACTATAGTAGTACTTATCTGTTATTTACTGTGTACCTGGGCTTGAATGGCTGCCCCCATGGCTACACAGCAGCTTGTTTATATAAACTATAGTAGTACTTATGTGTTATCTACTGTGTATCCTGTGCTTGAATGGCTGCCCCCATGGCTACACCGCAGCTTGTTTATATAAACTATAGTAGTACTTATCTGTTATCTACTGTGTATCCTGTGCTTGAATGGCTGCCCCCATGGCTACACAGCAGCTTGTTTATATAAATACATTATATTTTCATTACTTTAAACCACTTTCATTTGTTGGTGTTGCTGTTCCTTTCAAAACGACACTTGCCTTGAGCAGAACAAGGCCACATTTGCCCAGAAGTGATAAATCTATTGGACCGAATATTTTGCCTCTGTGTCAAGTAGCTGCTCTTCTGGGTCTTATAAGGGAAGGGCTTTGGTATAGGAGCCTCTACATTCAGTCCTGTTGCTGCATTTTTTCCATTCATTTCTTGTATTGTGAAGCAATGTTGCATGATTGCATCTGACAGTAAGTAAAAATGCTGCTCGTGTCCCTACTGAGTTTGTATCCACAGGAGATGTGCTATGGACACTGAGCACTTTGTTATGAACTTCTGGAAAGCAAACACCACCCATCCTGCATAGTTTCTGCATTAGTCTGCAGCAAGCAAGCGTCGGCCGAACGTTCCCGGCTAAAGCAACCTTTAGGATAGAGCAGCAAGGAGCAAAGTACTCGGGAGAATAAGTGCTGAGTAGTAGAACTGCCGAATGTTGCAACGCAACTGCCTGATGCTTGTTGGCTATTTGCATTGAAATGTACAGTATGCTGCAGCATTTAGCCTTTAGAAGCTGCCTGTGGCTGTGTATGAATGCTGGAGCTGGAGATTACTAACAGCTGTATCTACAGCACTTCTACAGCACCTAATTGTCCTCTTTACTTGCCACCCTTTTATTTTCCCTGCCTCTGTTCTCTCTCGCAGCTGTTCTTCCAGTTCTTCTCAAGGCCCAACATTCCCATCTGCCTTGCGGCTGCTCATTGTTTATTTTACGGTCCTGGTCCCAAAACTGAAGGGTTTAAAGACAGTTCTCCAAGTGGTTTTGGAAACAATCGGCTGAACAGAAATTTTGTTTAGAACATTTTCTGCTGAATAGACCTGTAACATTGTTTCCCAGCACTGTGGTGTAAAGCATTCTTTCAGTAATGAAGCAGCGCAGGTAAAGGTGGCCATAGACACACAGATAATATCGTATGAAACAAATTTTCGTACAATATTCGGTGCGTGTATGGTGGGAAAAGAGTCAACGATATCGGACGAAGACTTGGATATCAGTCGGCTTGTTGATCGGACGGAAAATTTTGATCTGGCTCCTTTGAAGGAACCCAAATATCAGCCATTGTTAGTACTGAATGGTCAGATACAGGTAGAATGGTATTGTTTCTATATGTATATCTGACCTTTCAGCTCTACACGTGTGTATTGATAGAACTATCTTTCTTGGAAACATCTTTTCCAAGAAAGAACGTAATTGTTACTTCTATGGCCACCTATAGTCTGGCACCTCACAATCCACAAAGGGGGATGTTCAGCTTTATATATAAACTTTTAGTACTCTGTAGTGGGGCCTATTAAGCAATTTTAAAATGTTTTATGATTTTTGAATTATAGGCCTCTCTGTTTTCAACCTGCAACTGAGAATGTTATCTTGTTGCCAGGGTCATGACTTCGGAAACCAAAACACAAATTGACGGTGAGGGTTCAATTTAATTTTAATTGCTGGTCTCTCCAACTGCTACCTGTTTGATAAAGTCTAAAAAAATTCAATTGCCATAGAATATTGGCTTACTATTGGGTTTAATTCATGTCTAAGTTACTTTTAAGTAGATTTAGGAGGTAATTTACTAAAATCGAAAAATTTCTCATTTAAACCCCCGTGCACAATTTACTTGAAAAAATCTGGTGTGGGAAATGACTCAAATTTGTAAAAAAATCCGATTCCATTTCCAATTCAGATTTGATTATCACCTTAAAACCACTAATTATTCAGATTATTGTACAAAACCGAGCACAGGTCGTGATATCTTCCAATATGCCATTGACTTCTACATGATCTCGGCAGGTTTGAGATGGAGTGCTTTTTTATTTGGACTTGTAACAGCATCGGGGTTTAAACATCACGAAAAATGTAAGGTTTTTTTTCTATGAAAAAAATTGTGTTTTTCCCTTTTAAAACTCCGGCCACAAAAAAAATCAGAATTAAGTTAATAACCCCGTTACTGTATGGAGATCCAGATTACAGAAAGAATGCTTAAAGGAGAAGGAAAGCTACGGAGGCATTTTATTGCCAATAGATTAGCTGCAATAGTGCAAGCTAGAATGCTATATTTATTCTGTAGAATGTTTTACCATACCTGAGTAAAAAGCTCTAGAAACTCTCTGTTTGTTTAGGATAGGAGCTGCAGTATTAATGTGGTGTGACATCACTTCCTGCCTGAGTCTCTCCCTGCTCTGGGCTCAGATTACAGTAGAGAAGGGAGGGGTGGGGGGAGGAACAAACTGAGCATGCTCTTGCCCAGGGCAATGAGGTTTAAGCTGAAGGCAGGAAGTCTGATACAGAAGCCCATGAGTACACAATAGAAGGAAACAAATGCAGTGTTTCTTTTGACAGGGGACTCAGAGCAACATTACTTTGGGGGTTTACTGGTATATTTAGATGGACCGTTCTGATAAGGCTTACTTACTTTTAACCTTTCCTTCTCCTTTAAAACCATATGTCCCAAACATTTAAAAAGCTTGGGGCCTGGGGTTTTCCAGATATACAGTATATATATATTTATACATTTAAACATCCCCTTTGTTTTGTGTGTCAGCACAGATACACTGAGGTCATTTGATGGGGTTGAACTTGATATTCTATTGTCTTTATATACTTGTAAGAAAGCTGCACTCCCTTAAAACTAGGTGCCTAGAACCAAAAGGTAGAACACAAATAATAAAGGTGTTTCATATATGGATATTTGTATATATATATGACCTTTTAGTTATATCTTCTTTCAATGCAATTTTCTGTATCACAGATCATCAGAAATCTAGCAGCCGTAGCATTTTCTGCATTGTGTTGCCTTTATGAGACGGTCGCGGTTACATCTGTAATGGAGATTAGTTTTTGATTTCGAATTTGATAATCCTGCCCGTACTGTGGCCGACCCTTGATTAATCACAGCATTATGTGGTCTCTGCCTCACATTTGGTCTCTGACATGATGCAGCAGCTACAGGAGATTAAATATTCCCTCACTACTATCAGCAGAGTTTATCATTCATACATTCTTGTGTCAGCTCCTTGTATAATGCAAGGGAACCAATCATTGCTGTGACATGTTTTATTAGGAGTAACATATTCTCCCAAAGCTTTAATTTGATACCTTTTAAATAAGGCACCAGGGACAAAACAGAACGACTTTAAAGGGACATTGGGTGGAATTCACAAAAGTGGAGAGAGACCATTTTTGGAGTAAAAGTGATGGTAAACTGGAGTAAAATACTTTCTCTATATTCACAAACAGAAATCCACCTAATTTCATATTTTGGTGAAAGAAAGAAAGTTTACTGACACTTTTATGAATTTGTCTTTCAAACAACATAAAAATGGTGCAAAAACGACATTTTCTCCCGACATTTTAAAAATGGAGTAAAGCTCACATCAATTCTAATATAATCTGCTTTGGTTCAGCCAATCTTCATTTCACCCCTCTTGTAGGTGCCCCATTGGGGAATTATTATCATATTAATAGGGATCAGCATTTTATAGTCAGGGCACAAGTTTGTGTCTAACCCTATAGGTGTAAAAGGCTCATTAACTAAACAAGTAAAACACTGATTAAACAAAATAAGTTTGTTTTATACAGTTTGATATGTAAAAAGTTTTTAACTCACACTTGGGTTATTTACTAGTTTTTAAGATTAATGAATGAGGCAATATTAGCAATTTGAGTGAATATATTATCTAAAGGATAAGTAACGCCTCCCAGGCATTTTTTAAGTTTTAGCAGCAATTAAAAACTTGACCTGAGATAATAAAACATATTTCTGATACAAATCCCTATATTATGCAAAATAGCATTTTTTATATTTAGACCCTTATATCTTGTTACAGAAGTGGAATTACACAAACATGTCGGCAGATTTAGAAAGCCCAGGTTATGTCTAATTTTCCTAGGTAACATAAACATAAAGTAAGAGCTAAATTCAGAAAAAATGTCTATAAAATGTTGTGCAAAAAACAAAATCTGAAAGTGTCTGTTTAAAAGACAAATTCACAAAAGTGGAGGTAAAGGTTGGTGAATTTGGTGGCAAATCTGACACTTTTATCTCCACTTTTTTTTGTCTCAATATCAGCACTTTTGTGAATTCCCCCCATAGTGTTTGCCCGGGGGGGGGGATGTAGGCCAGGGGGGAGGAGGGAGGGGGGGAAACACAGGGGAGGGGGGAGAGATTTTAGCGCCGAAGGGGTTTAGTTCTCCTTTAAGTGCAAATAGCAAAGCTAGATTTCAACTGCCAGCAAAACTTGCTCCTGTTATCCCATCTACTATCAACCTAGAAAACCCACAATATGAGTGAGTTCCTTATTGGAGATCTCACTAAAGTTACTTCCTCTGCTGTTCAATGGCTGATAGGAGCAGACATTGAAGCCTTGAATTTTTCTGGTTTAGTTTTTAAGGGATAAAACAAATTTTTAGAGGAAAATAAAACTTGAGTTTTTCGAGATTTATTATGCTCCAAAGCTGCTAAAAATCCAAATCTCAAAATACTCCTGTCAAAGTCATGTTAAAGTCAATGTCAGATATACCTTTTACAATTGGAAGATATTTTTTGCCTTCATGATGTTTAAGGGTTTTTAGGCTGTGTGACGCTGGTTTTGTTCGAAAACACTTACTCATTTAATAAATGCCCCCCTTAATTTTAGGCCAAGAAGATTTAGAGAATGTGGTTGTACATGGATGTGACTTTTCTCAATAAACTCAATTCCCAGCTGAAGATTCATGAGATACAAGTCAAGGCAAAAGGAACAAAAAGCATCACTCACTTGTCAGTGAAGTGTTAACGAGTGTATTAGCCACACTAATGAATAATAAATGTTAATATACAGAGAGCTCTAAAGGTATAAAATGAATGTTCACTACTTTAATGCTGCCCATAACCCTCAAGGCATATTGCATCATTAGGGCTTTAATGATCCATTAAACCATGTATACTTTAGAATGATAACATTTGAAGACCTAACATAAAGGTGTTCATTTTTTATGACTTTATAGAGCAGCCAGTGAGCATAGAAAAAAAATATTGCTACGGTACCAGAGTCCGTTCTAGTCCCTTAAAAGACATGTCTAATACATTTTTTTTAAAGGATTGTTGCATTGGAAGTCCTGTATTCTCCTCTGTGGAAGTTCAGAATACCGTATATACTCGAGTATAAGCCGAGTTTTTCAGCCCCCAAAATATGCTGAAAAACTCTACCTCGGCTTATATTTGGGTCAAGCGCAAAAACGGTCGCCGGCGCCTAAGAATAGTCGCCCGCATCTAAGAATAGTCGCCCGTCCCTAAGAATAGTCGCCCGCGTCTAAGAATAGTAGTCGGCGCCTAAGAATAGTCGCCAGTGCCTAAGAATAGTCGCCAGTGCCTAAGAATAGTCGAAGAATGGTTGCCGGCATCTCCAATGGGAGCAGAAACCCTCAATTTTTTGATTGAAACTTACCAGAAGCTGCTGCATTTCTCACCCTAGGCTTATAGTCGAGTCAATAAGCTTTCCCAGTTTTTGGAGGTAAAATTAGGTACCTCGGCTTATACTCGGGACGGCTTATACTCGAGTATATACGGTAAATGATTTGGAGTTTTAAGATGAAAAATCCCAACAACGAGTGGCTTAAACCATGTAGTATAACTACTCATTCTGAATTCCTGACCAATATTAAAATTGCAACTGTCATGGTGTAGGTGTTGAAATTGTAATTGAGTTAGTACAGGTATTGCTCAGTTTCCCACAATTACCTGTTTTTGAAGCCCTATTTGCTAAAAAGTAACGACATAAAGGGATGGTGGTTGCTTGTATTATGTCTTATATGTTCCTAAACATGGCTCATCAATGCTGTGTTCAAGCCCTAAAATAATAAGTAGTAATGGATATACTTGTGGGCTGCTTAATATAATAATATAATAATGCATTATGCCTATTTGCTAATACCTAATGTCTTAGTAAGTATTATAACTGCGCCAAATCCACAGTTTTTGGATTTAGCCAGAAGCCGCATCCCCAACAAAAAATTTGGCCAATTGCAGAACTAAATCCAAACCTTAATTTGTATTGTGAACAAAAAAAGTTTTGCAGTGAGTTGAAGTCACAAGAATTTCTATTCTTTTCACAAATCATACTTTTTCTTTAAAATTTTGTGGGTTTCTTATTTCTCAAAAACTGTAAAAATATGAGATTTACGAAGTGTAAAAACCAAGCAAAACTCTAATGCAAAACTTTGCAGAGTAAAACCAGTCGAGGTCCTAGCGAAGTCAATGGGAGCTGTGCTGATCCTATCTGAGCTTTTTGTTTAAGCCATTACAGATTTTTGGATTTTTCTCGAACAATTGTCTGAAACACTCACATTTCTAGAGGTTTTAGTGGTATTTGTATTATTAAGTGCTGTTTTTTTTCCTGTTTGCATTTCTAATGTTTGGAGCTTTAATTGTGGTTTCAACAAGTTCTAATACCACTAAAATTCAACTTTCATGGTCCTCTATGAGTTCAGATTGGTTTGGCTGAAATCAATCCCTGCAAAATGTGGTTGGATTTGGCCAACTCAGGAACCAAGTACTGTACTGAATTTAGTGCATCCCTAGAAATAATCAACTTTTTTTTAAATTGGAGCCCAGTTTACTTTTGGTGAGACATTGAATGTACGTCAGTTAGTTTACCCTCTCCTTATATTTGTATTCCACAAAAATAAATGCAGTTTTGGCCTGGGTTGCCATCTTGACCTGCAATGCCTACTGTCCTATTACTTACAACTGCGGTCAAGAGCATTCTAGAAAAAATTCTCCAATGAAAAACAAATGCCAGTGCAGCAATTGCAAGAGATGTTGGTAATAAAGAAAAGGAGGAATAAATAAATGCAGCTGTAAGGAAATATGGAGAAGCTTTGAAGGAAGAATAACTATGTCAGGTTTTCCAGAAGAAAGTAATGAGTTTTGCACAGGAGTAAGCAGAAGAGAAAATAGCCCAGTAAATACAAAGACGGGACAATATCGTTTTCGTTGTCCAGGCAGAATGAGAAATGCAAAAAGATGGATAGTGCAGCTAAACATTGAAAGATAAGAGACGTTTAGAGGAAAGAAATATATTACAGATAAACTCACTTTTTTGCTCATTCTTTCAAGTAAAAGGTGAAATAGAGGTAGCGCGGCAACAAGACTGTAAATAAAAGGAAATGTTATGATGGGAAGGCAAGGTAGAACGGCAACCAATCAATTAATATATCTCATGATATTACAGCAATGCAGACAAGCAGATGACAATGTCACTACTGAATGCAGACGGGGTTTGGAATTGAAAAACGATATTGTTAGATCATAATAGTTTTGACCATGAAGTGATAGTGAGTGCGCTGGAAAACCAGCAGGGATGTCACAGAGATTTGTCTACAGGTCCTATCCACAATGTACAATGGACAACCTGATATGGAATATTTACAGACATGGCTAATATGATGTGAGGTGTATTGGTGGAAATCCATGAAATACTGTGACAACTTGTGAATTTGGGGTCCTTTTAAGACTAAAGGATTGGCCCCTGAGCCGGTCCTCTACAGGTAGATCAAAGATTTCTACCCTGGACAACTTCACCAATGTCCTTTTGCAGTCCTAGTCTTTTGCTCAGTCTTAGGCCTGGACTGTACAAGTGGTAGCCCATGACCACCCTTGTGTGGCCCCCCTCATGAAAGTCTACCTGCTGTTAATCCTTACCTTGTGTAAACTTTAAAAGGTATCAGTACTAAGATTAACTGGCCTCTGCAGTGTTAAGATCCTGTATTGTTCACACCTGTAACACCCTAAAGCCCTGTACTGTTCACACCTCAGACCCAGACTGAAACTGCCCCCATTGTTCACCTGTTCACACCTCATACAAACTGCTGGAGGGGCACCAGCCCTGTGTCATTGCATGTAGTACAGTATGTCCATCTTGCCTGATAGGGAAGGTAGATAGAGCAGGAGAAAGGAGCAGGAGTATGTGCCATACTCTGCATGCCCTATGCTCCCTGTGTGTGTCATACTCTGTCTTCCCTATGTTACCTGTGTGTGTCATACTCCACTTGCCCTATGCTCCCTGTGTGTGTCATACTCTGTCTGCCTTATGCTCCCTGATACTCTGCCTGCCATATGCTCCCTGTATGTGCCATACTCTGCCTGCCCTACTCTGTAACCTGTGGGACATGAACCTGATAGGGTTTGTTCTGATGGTTTATTAGCATTTGGAAATTGTTGTTAGTGGCCCCTAAGGTGTTTCATCATTTGCCTGGGGGTGTGCTGTGTTATCCACAGGTTAGGAGGTGGCATATGAATTTCAGGGTTTCAGTCAAGAAATAACAAATGGAGGGGTATAACGTTTGTATACAAAATGTTCATGGCAGAACAATCACATCAGATCACAACAACTAGTCCACAAGGGTAACTATCACACCCCGGCATATCAGATTTCTGAACGTATGATCCAAGGAATTTCAATATCTGAGTCCTACCCACTCAAACCCTTACAGCCTGACAAGTGTTGCCTGAGGAACTTCCCTGCATTACAATATCCTGGGTGGAGCACAAAGCTGCTTTTACAAGGTCTATTCATTTACAACTCCCTTTGTCCCACTTACTTTAAGGTATAAGACCTGTATCTGGGTCGTGTTTTCATATTACTGAGGCTGCCTCAAGCCTTCCAAAACATCCACCCCCAGAAGCAGGTGGAGAATCTTTTCTAGACTGGGAAACAGAGAACTCCCATACTACCCCTTGGCCAAATGGCAATACCCACAGGTCACAGGTTACTTTAACTCACAGTAGGAATGGTTCACTCCTTCACATCCCTGTTGGTCTTCTTCTCCCTGTTGGCTTGAGAACACTAAGATAATAGAGTGCTGCAAACTTTCATGTTGAACACAGTTATATCTGCAAATCGACGTAACTTTTCAAAACAATAAAAATCTTGTAAATTAAATCATTCCATATGGTTTTACTATAACTCCCACCTGACACTGCTTCCACACCCTTGTTGTTACCTTAAAATTGTTTCCAACAATACTACCACATAAGCCATTACAATCTGAAATTACATAAGACACCGTTTGTCCTTCAACTGCAAGAAAGTAGTTTAGTTCCACTTTAAGGTTTCCATTTATTAGATAGTTGTAGCCCATCATTTATTCTTAACAAAACCACAAACAGTTTGGCTGTTTATGTTCGACCTTTGCAAATTCCTGCTCCAAGTTCATTAGAGAGTGAAGTTTAAATAAACTATAATATTCTGCACCCGATAACAGAGACAGAAAAATCCGAGCATGTTAATCAATTGCCCCATCTTAGGGGCAACTTGTGTCTGTAGCTAATGTGGTTCTATACAGGTGGGACATTCAATTATATTATTATTATTATTGTTATTGTAATGGTGCAAAATTTAGCACAAATAGTCAAGGACTTACTGTTGTACCGTCAAGTGCTGTACAGTCTCCTCATAACTAATACAGGGAGCAACAAACAGTGCAAGTGCTTTATGTATTGAATTTTAACTGTGCAATTCTCTCCCTCTTTAAACACTAGAAAGTAAACAACCCCGACTATGTGAACAGCCCCAACCCCAAAAAATGTATAAAAAATGACATTGTTCTAAAGTGGAAAGCAAAATGCAATTCTTTATGACCAAAAGTTTCAGGGATCTGAAGCCATTTAATGACTTTGGCCATATTATCTTAGAATATTAAACTGCTTATGACTTTTTTTGCATCAGCCAAACGGACGTCCCACATCCTGATACAGGAAATAATGGGATTTTGCCAGGTTTTAGCTGCTGAACTCATTTCTGAGATAATTGGAATGGGAGGTTCTTCATAGATAGGACAAAGTGAGAGAAAATGGTTAAAATAGCTGCAGTTACAAAGTCATAACCCATAACCTTGAGGGAAGTGGCACACAGGGTGAGTCTTGGTGATTGGGCCCCAAATAGAGTATTAACCTGTTCTAGAAAAAAATACCAGACTTCCTATAGTTTTGTGCATTTTCTTTATTACAAACTTTGGATCAAGTTACATTTTTACTGACCAGGCCGGTAAAATGCTAGACAAGTGGCAACCCTTGCGCCAAAATCTTTAAAACTTATAGAAACATGTTTTTTTCAAAATGCATTTGTTAATAGTGCTGCTCCAGCAGAATTCTGCACTGAAATCCATTTTTCAAAAGAGCAAACAGATTTTTTTATATTTAATTTTGAAATCTGACATGGGGCTAGACATATTGTCAATTTCCCAGCTGCCCCCAGTCATGTGACTTGTGCTCTGATAAACTTCAGTCACTCTTTACTGCTGTACTGCAAGTTGGAGTGATATAACCCCCATCCGTTCCCCCCCCCCCCCAGCAGCCTAACAAAAGAACAATGGGAAGGTAAAAGAAAGCAGTTCCCTGGTAGATCTAAGAACAACACTCAATAGTAAAAGCCAAGTCCTACTGAGACTGATTCAGTTACATTAAGTAAGAGAAATAACAGCCTGCCAGAAAGTAGTTCCATCCTAAAGTGCTTGCACAAGACACATGACTGGGGCAGTTGGGAAACTGACAATATGTCTAGCCCCATGTCAGATTTCAAAATTAAATATAAAAAAATCTGTTTGCTCTTTTGAGAAATGGATTTCAGTTTTGAGAAAAAAATGTTTTCCCATGACAGTATCCCTTTAAATACAATTACAGTTCTTGTTAGTTACAGTCTAGTACAGGTATGGGACCTGTCATCCAGAATGCTCTGGACCTGGGGTTTTCAAGATAACGGATCTTTACATAATTTGGATCTTCATATCTTAAAGGGCACCTGTTGACTAAATATATTATCCCCAACCATAGATGAGCGGCCATGTCAGCATGGGTGGATTTTCACTAAGGCTAGGGAAGGCTAATGGTTTTTAAACGCCAAACGCATGTGCATAATATGAAAGTTGCCTGATTTGCTCATTGCCCCAACATGTTCCCTGTAACTCTCTCTATCAAATGTGCAGCCTTGCTGTAGACTGCAATGCCCAGTGTATGATGAGATCATAGCTCTTAAAATAAATATGGCAGCAAGGAAAAATATGGAATTTGTAATCTGATAATCTAGGACAGAGCCATGTAAAGTTTACTTTTTTCTGCAGACAAATAGGTAATTATAGTGCCTAAAAAGTAAAGTTTCCATACGATCTAAAAGCTGAGCAGTGCTTGGGTGGATATTTGCATAGGGTATGTAATCCTACAAATATCTCCGAGGCTATGCCAAAATGCACTTGTTTGTATCAGATTATACTGGGCTTTTGAATAATAAATAGGTACGTTGGGTAAGCGTTACTCATTTTGCATTTTACAATCAATCTGAAAAACCTTCAATACATTTTAGACATCATTTTTCCTGTATAAAAAATACTTTCTGCATGTGTAGCATTAGCTATAGATCAGCTATAGATCAGAATTGCATTTATTAGGGATTTGTTAAAGGGCAAAAAAATAAAATCCAATTCTTACTTTCTTTAATGAAAAAGAAATCCATCTTCAATATACTTTAATTCAAAAATGTGTTACTTCCCAGCCATGCAAAACTCAAGCAGCTTTGTTTGTTTCCCTGTAGAGCAGTCGGTGACTTTGCCGAGATTTGTATTGGATTTTATTTTTGCCTTTACATCCCTTTACTGTTTCCAACTCCAGCTGCAGGGACAAAGATCACGGAGCCAGATTTAAACAGATAAACTGGGATTCTATTTGGAGGATTATTTTGCTGCAGCCACTAGTTTTGCAGAGTTTGAGAAAGTTTGTATTAATTTGTATTAAACAATACACAAACTATAAAATCCACCTTAGATTACATGACAACACAGAACTCTGCATATTCTAATTATTAATCAGTCTTACTGTATCGGCTTCTGGCAGATATTATTTGACTTGTGCTGTTTTGATAATTTATGACGATTCCTAAGGCAAAAAAATAAAATCCCATTTTTACTTTCTTTAATCTCCAATATACTTTAATTAAAAAATATGTACCGTTTTTATAAGAAACCTGACTGTATGCAGTGAAATTCTCCCTTCATTTACTGCTGTGGATAGAATTGTCAGACGGTCCCTAACTGCTCTGCAGGGAAACAATCATACTTATGAACAGCAGGGGGAGCCCCCGCCTTACTTCCCAGCCATGCAGAACTCAAGCAGCTTTGTTTATGACGATCCCTAAGCAGCCCAGATCACACTGAGCATGTGCACAGTCTTGGTCTTGCAAAGATGTATAACAAAGTTACAAGATGGTGACCCCCAACTTTGAAAGCATAAATCATTTGTTTGATTAGGCTTGTGGTGCAGTAAGTTCATTTTTATGTTTAGTATACAAAATACAGCATTTCTAGCCTTATTCTGTTTTAGACTTTCCTTGTCCTTTAATATCCCATTAAAATGGATTCATCTCCCAGACTCAGTCATCAGCACTACGGTTATTTGTAGCCTAAATCAATTCAAGGACAATCTGGGAATGATACTACAGTTCTGTGCTGCCTTTGGATTGTGGAATAGTTTGGGGTTTGTTATACTTGTACATGTTCTCCAACAAGCATTTAATCCTAGTATAGGGCTGCTCTCACGATTGATCAGAGAGCGTCTTTCCTTGTCCGACAGCATCACAAGTGTAACCTAAGAAGTACTTGTAAAGGAACATATGGATTCTAACCATTATTTTCTCTATACACAATAAACTATAGGTGTTTAGGCGACAGCCCCACAACTGTATTTAGGCACTGGGCCTGTTATTATGTCAAACATGATGCATTGAATATATTTTTGGGGAGCACTACCTCTTATAGTTCTTGGGAAAACTTTCAGGTGGTTCTGTTCTGTGTTGAAAAACTGGCCAAATAAACAAGGGATTGCACGAGCAAAGAAGTGGTAAGTGCTGTGACTTCTTACTTTATCCAAATGCCCAAAATCTGAGCTCAAGTTACCTGTATCTTCATAGGTAAAACATATGCAAGTTGCAGCACATGCTGCGGGGTGCTTTGCTGGCAACCACAATAACAGTGGAATTCAGGGAAATGATGAATTGTGGGAAGCAACTCTATTTTTCACACTTAAAGGGCATGTAAAGTGTAAAATAGAATAAGGCTAGAAATGCTGTATTTTGTATATTAAACATAAACATGAACTTACTGCATCACAAGCCTAATCAAACAAATGATTTATGCTTTCAAAGTTGGCCACAGGAGGTCACCATCTTGTAACTTTGTTATACATCTTTGCAAGACCAAGACTGTGCACATGCTCAGTGTGATCTGGGCTGCTTAGGGATCGTCATAAACAAAGCTGTTGGAGTTCTGCATGGCTGGGAAGTAAGGCGGGAGCTCCCCCTGCTGTTCATAAGTATGATTGTTTCCCTGCAGAGCAGTTAGGGACCGTCTGACAATTCCTATCCACAGCAGTAAATGAAGGGAGAATTTCACTGCATACAGTCAGGTTTCTTATAAAAACGGTACACATTTTTCAATTAAAGTATATTGGAGATAGGTTTCTTTTTCATTAAAGAAAGTAAAAATGGGATTTTATTTTTTTGCCTTGACGTGTCCTTTAAGACCAGAAAAGTAACTGAGCCACTAATTTCTAAGCAAAGCAGTAAGGGTGGTTTAGTGAGTTTACTGAACTGATGTGGCCAAGCCAAGCACTTTAGCGTCTGCTACCTAACTTACCTTATAGAACCTACCTGCTTACAACTATAAAATAAACAAAACCCCCACCATCCTACTTATGGTCTGTTTGACTGAATGTCTCAAATCAATTCCTGTTCTCATTTTTGAGATGTTCTTTGCGTAACATAGTAGATAAGGTGGAAAAAAGACACACGTCCGTCAAGTTTATGTTTTTAAACTTGTCTGTATGTATTTATCTATGTGCGGCAAGCCTTACGTGTATACTCAGCACTGTACATTTCAAACAATGCATTAATAGAGTAGACAGGTGGCGCAATAAATATAAGCAACATATAAAACATATAATACAATAATGTTAAAGATGAACTGGGAGAGTAAAACAGAGACACCTATAAGAGGGCCGTGGTTGAGGCATTGAGGGTCGTGCTAGTGCTCCAAGATACAGGCTTTTGATTTTGAAGAGCTTGACTTGGAGCTCCTAATGGAGTCATTTATGGATAAAATTCAGGGGCCACAAAAGAGCAATGTTTAAGGTGGGAGAGACAGGAGTGGATGTGGGTGGTGTGAAAAGACAGCGGCTCTGAGAGGAATGAAGGAATATCCAGAAATCATGAGATAAAGTGAGGAGGGGGAGTGAAGGGCTTTGGAGGTTAAAAGAAGAATAATGTAATTTATCCTTTGCTTTATAATGAGAAAGGATAACGATTTGAAAAGCAGAAAAGTAGCTCCTCCGCCTTAAAATGAGGAGGATTCAAGCAGTGAAATTTAAGGAGAGGTGGGTGTCAGGGTAGCCAATTAGAATGCAGTAGCAGCATCAGCTGTATGGGATAAAAGCATTTGCTTGAGAGAGAAAAAAAAAATTCCCGGAGAGACAAAGCACATAGGCTGGAATTCACAAAAGTGGAGAGAGACCATTTTTGAAGTAAAAGTGATGCTAAACTGGAGTAAAATACTTTCTCCATATTTACAAACAGAAATCTGCCTAAATTCCAACTCAACCAACACTTTTCATATTTTAGTTAAAGAAAGGCAGTTTACTAACACTTTTATGAATTTGTCTTTCAAACGACATAAAAATGGGCAAAAACAACATTTTAAATGATATTTTCTCCCGACATTTTCAAAATGGAGTAAAGCTCAGTGTAACTCGTTCCCGTGTGTCAGATCAATTCTAATATAATCTGCTTTGGTTCAGCCAATCTTCATTTCACCCCTCTTGTAGGTGCCCCATTGGGGAATTATTATCATATTAATAGGGATCAGCATTTTATAGTCAGGGCAGAAGTTTGTGTCTAACCCTATAGGTGTAAAAGCCTCATTAACTAAACAAGTAAAACACTAATTAAACAAAAAAAGTGTATTTTATACAGTTTTATATGTAAAAAGTTGTTAATTCACATTTGTATTATTTTACTAGTTATAACTTAATGAATGAAGCAATATTAGCAATTTGAGTGAATGTATTATCTAAAGGAAAAGTAAAGCCTCCCAGGCATTTTTTTAGATTTAGCAGCAATTAGACACTTGACCTGAGATAATAAAACATATTTCTGATACAAATCCCTATATTATGCAAAATAGCATTTCTTGCATTTAGACCCTTATATCTTGTTACAGAAGTGGAATTACACAAACATGTCGGCAGATTTAGAAAGCTCAGGTTATCCTGAAAAAAATGATGTCTAATTTTCGTAGTTAAATTAACCCCCTCACCAGCAAAAGAAAAATTCGGAAAAAATGTCTTTAAAAATGTTGTAGAAAACACAAATTTGGTTTAAAAGACAAATTCACAAAAGTGGAGATAGAGGTTTGTGAATTTGGTGGGAAATCCAACATTTTTATCTCCACTTTTATTTTGTCTTAATATCAGCACTTTTGTGAATTCCCCCCATAGAGAATTCTAATAATGCCATTGCAGGTTTTTTTCAAAATTCTGGTGTGTATTCACAAAAATATTTTCGCTGACGAAACTGCAGATTGCCCAGTGTATCAGTAGTAGGTTTTGTTTATTTTATGCACACGGGGCCGGATTTAAAAATATCACTTCCCCAGACCACGCACGTGCCTATTGAAGCAGGGGGACCCCGTACCTCCCAATATTTTGGAAATAGAAAGAGGGACAAAAAGATTTGAAATTTTGTGGCCACACCCCTTTAATTACCATTTTCATTTTACAAAATTTGTCAGGTTTTGAAAGTTTCAACACATTTCTGTGGTTTTTCTGTGTTTTTATTAGTTTTGCTGATAAAGATGAATTGCCCTTAAAGCTGCAAGTCGCTGTTCCCCCAAGAGACCTGCTTATCTTAAATAGATACAATTGTTTCTTTGCTTATCTTAAATTGTTACAAATGTATCTGAGCGCAGCTGCCGCATATCTGGGCTCTCTGCCAAAAGCCAATTAAGTTTGTATGTTTTTTCTGGCTGTTCAGTGCAGGAAAGTTGGGACTCTGTCACTGAATTTCAACTGAATAACAATTTTAAGTACATTTGTGTTTTATTTGCAATTGCATCAATTTTTACACATAAGACCTTTTTGCATCAGGGACGACTCCCACTGAAAACTACAACAAAAACAACTTATATCACTTTTATCATGTATGATTTTTTTTTTATTGTTCCCAAATACAAATGTTTTCGAGTGTGGAACATGGGCCTTACTGTAAAGCTAGTGGGCTGTAAAGCTAAACAACAATTGAACCATGATAACAACGTGCTTGCTGGGGGAATTGTCTCCTTGCTGTATACAGATCATTTATTTTTTGCATATTAGTAAATAATTAGCCGTAAGGAATGAGGTTTTCCAGGCAAGACAAATACCTATAAGCTTTAGTTTAAAGAGACCAAACAGAAAAGGAAACCCAATTGATAAACAGACTGAACTTTAGAACGTTTAGAACAAAACCATGGAAAGTACCTGACTTATTACAGTTGTCTGAAATGGCCAAATGCCACATAAAACTACTCAGCACAATGGTATCACCCGATTTACAGACCAAATCAACACTAAAATGCAAATAAATCTTTTTCCAAGCGGCTCTCGGGTTGTCATGGTAACCTGCGACTGCAGCGTCTGCTCATTACCTGACAGTTGCAATTTGGCTCTTGGCGTTTGCTCTTGCAATATTCATAATCGGAACAACAAAGGGCTCACGGAAAGCATTGGTGACGCCTTGTGGAAGAGCTGGTGCTTTAGCAGAGTGCGTCTCTTATGCTTCATTTATCAATTATTAAGATAAGAACCAGTTTTAGCATATTGCTATAGTCTCATCCCTTAAATATTAAAAATGTGAGTGTTTTTTTCTTTTTTTTAACTTCACTCTGTTTATAACATTATATTGATGAAACACGCAGCAATTCAAAGGAGCATGCTACTACTACTGCCACATTTCAATGGAGGTTTAGGTGTTACCATAACCAACTCTAGGCGGCAGTTTATTTCTGGGCACTGCTAACGGCTTTACAGTAATAATACCTACAAAATAGCGATCTGAAAAGGGTTAGGCATACCCGAAAGTAGGTAGATTTGGTGGAAAAAATTGATGGTGCTGCCTAAATTGACAGATTTTTGAATTTGGAGTTTTGGGAGTTATGAAATGTTGGACAGTAATGGATAATAGGGGTGCTAAGCTGTTCCTGTACAGATACCTATAGCAACCATTAAAGATCCGATTTTTGTCCTTTGTATAATCTTTTACTGAGCAGGCAATTTATTTCTTATTTTTCTTCCTTTGCTGTTAACACACAGTTTAGTAAACCATGGACCCTTCAGAAATATGTTATTTAGGAATTATTTCTATGCACAGAGAAGGATTAAAAATGATAAACACATCACCCATTTCTTTGTTCTTTCTTACATGAATGTATGGAACATTTACAAAAATTAACAGACATTTTCTATAAAACTAGAGAAAGCACACATTTAACCATAGAATTGAGTGGTGTGTGAATCTCTCTAGAGAATATCTTAGTTAGGGTAAATAGTATAGCAACTCTGATTACTATCTACAGATGCAAATATGCAGGAGAAGGATGTGCCCCAGCAATATAGAAAGCATGTTAATCCCATGGCTAGATTTGTAATGTTGTTATTACCTCTAGAGTTAAGTGTGGAAGGAGGGGTTCTCCATACATGTTAGACATGGAAAATGGGAATTCTGTATTGACCCATAGGTGGTAGGTGACTGTTATAGACTGACTTGCACCTATAAGAGTTTAAAGGATACCTGGACTGGTCCTCTTTGGAGGAGGGTGGATGGTGCAGGATCTTGAGGCATCGGAGGTATTAGGAATGATTTAGAACTTGAAGGTAGTAATACCAATTCTAAGGGCTAGTGCTGAATCTTTAGACAATGGAGACCTTTGGAATGATAACGTAGACATTAGAGCTATTACTATCAATTCTGAAGGCTAGTGCTGCATCTTGAGGCAATGGAGGCCTTAGGAATGGTAAAGAAGAACTTGGAGGTAGTACTACCAATTCTGAAGGCTAGTGCTGAATCCTTAGGCAATGGATACCTTAGGAATGATAACATAGATGTTAGAGCAGGGATCCCCAACCTTTTGAACCCGTGAGCAACATTCAGAAGTAAAAGAAGTTGGGGAGCAACACTAGCATGCAAAATGTTCCTGGGGTGCCAAATAAGGGCTGTGATTGGCCATTTAGTAGCCCCTATGTGGATTGTCAGCCTACATTGAGGCTGTGCTTGGCAGTGCACCTGGTTTTTATGCAGCGAAAACTTGCATTCAAGCCAGGAATTCAAAAATAAGCACCTCTTTTGAGGCCACTGGGAGCAACATCCAAGGAGTTGGAAAGCAACATGTTGCTCACGAGCTACTGGTTGGGGATCACTGTGTTAGAGCTATTACTATCAATTCTGTAGGCTAGTGCTGGATCTTGAGGCAATGGAGGCCTTAGGAATGGTGAAGAAGAACTTGAAGGGATACCAATTCTGAGGGCTAGTGCTGGATCTTGACACAATGGAGACCTCAGGAAAGACATTACTATCAATTCTTAAGCCTAGTGCTGTATCTTTAGTCAATAGAGGCCTTAGGAATGTTAAAGAAGAACTTGAAGGTAGTACTACCAATTCTGAGGGCTAGTGCTGGATCTTTAGGCAATGCAGGCCTTAGGAATGGTGAAGAAGAACTTGAAGGTAATAATATAGTTCTGAGGGCTAGTGCTGGATCTTTACACAAGGGAGACCTTAGGAATGATAATGTAGACGTTAGAGATATTACAATCAATTTTGAAGGCTAGTGCTGGATCTTTAGGCAATGGAGGCCTTAGGAATGGTGAAGAAGAACTTGGAGGTAGTACTTCCAATTCTGAGGGCTAGTGCTGGATCTTGAGGCAATGGAAGTCTGAGGAATGATGACAGAGAAATTGGAGGTGATACTATCAATTGTGTGGTTTAGTTCCTTTTATAGCATACTCTAGGAGTGAGAGTATGGCTCAAGGGAATAAGAGCAGCTATAGGTCAGAAGGTTTAGTACCCTTTGGGTTTATGTAATAAAAGACACTAAATATGCTACAGGCTCTGTCACCTGGCTCAACCAATTAGCATTTAGAATGTACTTGTCACCTATTTAAAAGCAAACATTTCATAAGCTCAGGGAAAAACTTTCCTTGGAGCACCAGTGAGCACCAGCCTTTGTTTGACTACTACAGCTGCTTGTTCAATTGCAATAAATAAAGCCGTTAACAGTTGTTTTTACGAACCAGTGGCGCACATACTATTGAGAGAAGATACAATGCGTGTGAGAATCATCATGGAAACCCTTTCCCTACATATTTATTAATGCATGGTAAATCAGCATCATTACTTCTAAATGAGTGCTCTAAAAGTTTTGCTCTGGTATAAAAACAAATTCTCCCCTTTTTATGAATGCTGGGAACACTTCCACAGACATGATTTAATGAAAGTTAAAAGAATATATCATTTGAATAACAATCAGAAGCATTCTGCTTAAATCCCTCCCTTGCGGAAACTGCCTTGAAATATATCCCATGATCCTTTGGCAATATAAGCGTTTTGAATCCCGACACAATTGCTTGAAATTTTGAATAGAAGCGACACATATTGTTATGCCCTTTTTTTTTTCTCTTCTTCTTCATCATATTAAAGAGCTGCTAATACAGGACCCTGGAAGGAGGCCGAACGTAATAAAATTCTGAAAAGCTCTGAAGCATTCTTCACATTGGCCTTTAAAAGTTCCAATGACTGGCATTGGGCAAGCAAACTGTCGCTCTGCAGCTCGGAGCTTCTAAATAAAGAACTCAAGTCAACAACAGGAAACAACTCCCACAGAAATAAAGGCACAATACAAACCCTTAGTAAATCTTGGACGTGGCTCAACACAACAGCCTTTTGTTCTGCACCGTGTCACATCTTTTCACTGTCACACTTGCAAAATGTACCTACTTCTGTATAGTTAGTTAGGTGCTTCACACAGTTCAACCGACACTAACCAGTACATTGATTTTCTAGCAGGGAACGAGGACACAATTATATTTTGCACTGATTAAATAATAACAATAGTAAAAGGGAAGCTGAGAATCACCCAGTAAAGGCAATACATTCTCTTTGGCTGGGGCAGGTTGGCAAAGTTGTCCTATTTTCTAAAGAACCCTTAATATACAGTGTGTGACGGTACAAATTGCATACAAATGGGCAGTTGTACTCAGATTAAAACCTACTGGCAGCCTGTGGATCAGTCTTTGGAATTATGAAATTGAGGAGAAGGTTCAAGTTGTGATACTCTTTTATTGTTTGTATTTAGGGAAAGCAGCTCTATGGAATATTATATAGGCTACGGGTTACTCACAGGGGATTTAAAGCACAGCTAGGGTGTTTTTTAATCAGATTCCAACTATAGACTCTTTCCTCTTTGAAAGCCAGAGTTGTGTGCTTTCTATCAACCATGTGCGGAAAAAAGTGCCAAAACACAAAAAGTGCAAAGTGTTCCACCTATATCCCTGAACTCCAACTAAAGGCTCCACAAGTGTAAGGATCTTTAGACCTTCCTTTGACTATTATTATTTATTATTATTAACATGTATTTATATAGCGCCAACATATTGCGTAGGCTATGGACAGTCCCTTTCCCCTGGTATCCAGCAATGAAGAGGGACTTACTTGGTAAGGCTTGAACCAGGTCTCAGAACTTTCATTCTTATTAAGATAAGGAGTTCATGGATTTAAACATCTTTCATCATTGGGTCCAGAGCACTGGGGATTGTCCCCCAGGAAATTTTTTAAAAAGACTATCACATCTCTTGTGCATCCCCAGTGCTCCTGAATTAGTGTGGATGTGGTTGGGCAACATGCCGATCCCTAACCTTCTGCTGCTCTAGACCTGGGCCTTTGTGACCTTTCCACAAATTCAAGCCTAAATTTAAACATTGCTAAGTACCATCTTCTGACTTGTTCGGAACGGAGGCATATTTTGCAAGCGAATATCCTGCAAGCGCAAATTGTGACGTTTTCTGTTCACTGTGTACAAGTCAAATACTGGTGACATTCCTGTATTTGGAAAGTCTAGTTCATTTCTCAAGATTATAATTATGTATTTCAGGTCCTGTAGTCGGGAGGTGCAATGATGGCTGCTTTTACAGGTGAAACAGGTGTGCTGGAGACAGGTGCAGGTATACACTGGCATAAGAATGCTATATAGTATGAATATATACTGTATATGTATTTCAGTTGTCACAGCCCCAGGGCTGTTTGTCATAGAATTCCCCAAAAATCTCGTGCTATAACCGTGTTTGTATTTCTTATCTGCAGAACAACCTGTGTCGCGCATTACTTTTTATTTTAATGGCAAAATGTGTACATTATAACTCAAACTGGATTTACAACTACACTGAGAATCATTATCTCCATTGTACCATGAGGTCTATTGGGGGAAATCACAAGCACAATAAAATCCAAATGCGTTCCAATTGAGGACCCAGCCAAAGGTTCTATTGGGAGAACTTGATAATCAGTAGTGCAGTGCATTCAATTAATGCTCATTTCACCTCATATTGCTTGGTATTAAGGAAATAAAATAGCAGTTATATCAAGTGAATAGAACAGTTCTGTGCCTGTATGTACCTACCTATGGAAAAGATCAAAACAGATCTCCATCGACTGAGAAATCAGAAGAAGAAAGTGGGGCTGGATAGGCCACACCCTCAGAAAAAGTTCTGACAACATCATAAGGCAAGCCCTTGAGTGGAACCCACAAGGGAAAAGAAAAGTTGGCCGGCCAAGACAGACATGGAGGAGGTGCATGGAGGCTGAAATGAAGGCAGCCGGATGGACATGGGCTCAGCTGAAGAAGACCGCTGCGAACCGAGTTCGTTGGAGGAGTGTCGTTGAGGCCCTATGCTCCCGGCTGGAGCAAAACGGACTAAGAGATGTACCAACAAGGATCATATTGATTTCTCTGAAGTCACTTCAAAGCTGGATGTGATTGAGAAAGTGCCTGCTAGTATGCCGATGCCATCTGTCAGTTAAATGGAAACAAAAAAGGCTTGTCCGAATTGCAAAGAAAGAGCAGTATAAGGATTAGAGGAAAGTCACCTGTAGTATAAAGAACCCTCTACCATCCTAGAAGGAGGTTATCCCTGAAAATGATCATTTTCCAGGAAAAAAAGTCCAAGGATCCAGCATTGATCACAGACTTATAATGAGAAAGAACTTTGCTTTCCGAAACAAGACAATTTGTGAAATAACAGCAAAAGGGGCAAGTGTTAGTTACAGTATGTCGTTTTAACACAGATAGTTTACTAATGGTGAGTTTGATGTGTTTTAAGGTTAAAATCAGAAGAAGGATTCTTGGTACCCAAAATGGTAAACCCATGGGATAAAGATACTAATTTGTTTGCTCAAAAAAAAAATGAAATGTTTGACATCCATTTGTTTTCCATTATATTGAACCCTATATTTATTCGCATATAATATTTACAACATTTGCTATTTGTATATAATGACCCAGGTCCTTGCCATGAATGTGTAATATCTGAAGTCCCACTGATATCAATAACCTTGAGACTGAATGGGTGGGAGTGCGTTTATACAGCAAATAAAATATTAAGGTTCATTGACCAATGGGTGCAGTATTTGCTTGTATTGGAATCATTCATTAAAGTACTTGTGTCCAAAGATTCTCCTTGCACTTCCCAGTTGATTCACTCCACACTGATTCATCCGTCCCACCTCCTGTTGGATTACAGCTAAGTGCATCTTGTGACACGTGGGAAACCTGCCACCTTCAAGATGGCGGTAAGTCCAGGGTGGGTTGCATCAATACATGCAGCAGAGTGGTGCCTAAAGAATCACATGCACATGTCATTATACTATGACTAAGAATTCAAATTTGTAGTGCAAACGTCTTTGAGTCACTTGTATTTGCCGCATCTTTTGCCGCACAATTCTGTCAGACACAACTGTTTCTCAGCAGGGCCGGTACAAGGTATTTTGGTACCCTAGCCAAGGGCTTCAATCAGTGCCCTCCACCCGCATTACTATTTCCCACCTTAACATTCATATTGCCCCCTGTACCTGTGCCAGCAGCCATTATGTTGTCCCATGTACCTGTGCCAGTACCTATCATATTACCCCCATTTGTACCTGTGCCAACGGCAGTCAATTCCACAGATTGCCCCTAATTTGTACCTGTGCCAGCATAAACCAAAAATCCATCATATTGTTACCCCCAATCTGTACCTAAGCCAGCGGCAGCCAAAATAATCCATCATAATGATCCTAATTTGATCCTGTGCCAGCAGGAACCAAAAATCCATCATATTGCCCCATTATAATCTGTGCCAGCAGCCACCATATTGCCCCATATACTGTACCTGAGCCAGCAGCTTCCAAAAATCCACCAAATTGCCCACAAATATGTACCTGTGCCAGCAGCAGCCAAGAGGGAGGTGGGGAGTGCCTGCAGTACAAATCATGGGCAAGAGGGGGTTAGTAAAGGCAGTTTATTAAATTGAAAAACTATTAAAGGCCAAGCAAACCAGGGTTTAAGAAAATGAAAAAAAATCCCCTTAAAAGTGCCCCTGTCGTCATGATTGCGCCCTATGCGGGTGCCTACTCTGCCTGACCCTGGTTCTATCCCTGCTCCTCAGGGCCTTAAAGGGCATGTAAAGTCTAAAATAGAATAAGGCTAGAAATGCTGTATTTTGTATACTAAACATAAACATGAACTTACTGCACCACAAGCCTAATCAAACAAATAATTTATGCTTTCAAAGTTGGCTACAGGGGGTCACCATCTTGTAACTTTGTTATACATCTTTGCAAGACCAAGACTATGCACATGCTCAGTGTGGTCTGGGCTGCTTAGGGATCATCATAAACAAAGCTACTTGAGTTCTGCATGGTTGGGAAGTAAGGCGGGGGCTCCCCCTGCTGTTCATAAGTATGATTGTTTCCCTGCAGAGCAGTTAGGGACCGTCTGACAATTCCTATCCACAGCAGTAAATGAAGGGAGAATTTCACTGCATACAGTCAGGTTTCTTATAAAAATGGTAGACATTTTTTAATTAAAAGATATTGGAGATAGGTTTCTTTTTCATTAAAGAAAGTAAAAATGGGATTTTATTTTTTTGCCTTTACATGCCCTTTAAATGCACAAAAAATATGGGGAAGCAACATGAATGCACCAAACACAGAGCAGCAGATGCAGAAAAGAAGAATTTGTTTAATAGGTTCAGTAGGGCAACAAGTAGAAGTTATGTTACATTTACAGAATAATCTGTGTCAGTGAGATGTCAGCCGTGTTTTTCATAAACAATGATGCTCACATAGAACATATTACTGGTTTCTATTACAGCTAATGATGCTTGTGCAGTAATGCTATTGACAAATAAGACTGAAAGAGATGGCTTGGAGATATTCACCTATTGTTTTTCCCATAGTGAAAGCAATTTATTCCATCATCATTGTTACAGACACGTGTGCAGCCTCACTTCTACCCGAAAACACACAGCCCAGGGCACCAGAGAGTCAGTACCTGGAGCAGTGGCTGATATGAAATATTATAACACTTTTCTGGTTTTCCATGGAGGGAACAGGAAACTTAAAGCATAAAAAAGCCGTATAATAAAAGTTATTTTCAAATTAAAACAGAAATCCATTTTTTTATTATTAAAACATCCCTACCTGTTATAAACTTGTTTAAAAGTCCTGGCTGTCAATCATATAGTGCCTTCCCTACCTCTCTGCTTAAAGGTGGCCATAGATGTAACAATTAAACAATTAAAAGATGTTTCCAAGAAAGATGGTTTCAATACTCACGTGTAGAGCTGAATGGTCAGTTATACATATAGAAACAATACAATTCTACCTGTATCTGACCATTCAGCACTAACAATGGCCCATGTTCAGGTGCCTTCAAAAAATCGCCCAATCAAAATTTTCCGTCCGGCCCGATCGACGAGCCAACCGATTTCCAAGTCTTCTGCCAATAATGTTTGGCTCGTCTCCCACCATACACACACTGAATATTGTACAACAATTTGTTTCAGACAATATTATCAGTGCGTCTATGGCCTCCTTTAGGCATAGAGATGGGGCAAGCAGTTACTTTCATTTTCCATTCTGCACGTGATGTCTCTGCACTCTCGCATTCCCCCTCCATCTAATTGTGTAGCCAATGTCTGGGCATGGGCATTAGGTCCCCCATTCTGGCACATAAACAAGATTTTGGCATGTTGCAAAGATCGCCATAAGAACAGCGTCCAGAAAATGGCTCCTGCTTGTTACTGTGATTGTAAATGCCAAGACTAAATAAAAAACAAGCTATTTAATAGTGTAAGTGAAGTTTATTTTGCTTGACTAACATTGTCAAATATGAGTTTGAATTATTTCTTAAGCTGATAGGCAGCAGGTTCCTGCCATGAGGCAAGATGAGAACCTCAGGCGGCAGTGAACGGCCGGTTACAAGGGGCGGCAAAAAACGCCTCCTGTAACTTTAAGAGACGAATTTCCGTTTTTTAAACCGGAAATTCGGCTCTGCTAGTGCAGAAAGCGAAGTACGCGCTCGCTGCACTAGCGATACCGCCCCCCTTTGACCTGCTCTGACGCTAAACTTTTAAGCGCGGAGCAGGGGGCAGCATCGGGGTTGATGCCTCAGGCGGCAGCAGTGCGCGGTTAGCCCCTGGTGATAGGTCCCCTTTAAATGAAGCTCTGTGCTGCTATAGCCCTTCAGCTGTTATTAAACCTATGATACCCACTAAGTATGAGAGTGAGTTTCTTTTGCACATAGTCAGGATGATATAGTCCTTGGGCTTCTCCAGGGAGGTGGCTTTGTTTATGGGGAGATCACTCATTTGCTTTGTAGGTAACAGAGGCCTGAATAACAAGGCTGGAGCTGGATCGGTTAAGGCAGGGGTCACCAATCTTTTTTTTTACCCGTGAGCCATTTTAAAAAATAAAAAGAGTTGGGGAGCAACATAAGCATGAAAATGTTCCCGAGTGCCAAATAAGGGCTGTGATTGGCTGTTTGGTAGCCCCTATGTGGACTGGCAGCTATAGAAGTTTCTGTTTGGCAGTACAACTGGTTCTTATACAATAAAACTTGCCTCCAAGCCTGGAATTCAATAATAAGCCCCTGCTTTGAGGCCACTGGGAGCAACAGCCAAGGGTTTGGGGAGCAACATGTTACTCACGAGCTACTGGTTGGGGATCACTGGGTTAAGGTATAAGTGAGCTGTAGTTGTGCTGTTCATCCATGCTCGTTAGGGAGAGGCAGCTGCTATTAAAGGCAGCAATACCAACTATGCGATCGCTGCATTTCCTCTGCAAATAGCAAAGCTGACCTGCGGAAGGAGGGGCTGAGGGAGCCAACTGTCAGTATTACTATTTGCCAGCTGAAGAGGAAAAGGCGGACATTTCTATCTTGCTTGTCGGGTATCAGAGCCTGGAATAACAGCTGGCTTGAGTTCCAGCTGATACTTAAAGGGAAACTATCATGAAAATGAAAATGTAATATTAGCTTTGGCACACTGAAATAAGAAACTTTCTAAATACAGTCAATTAAATATTCTGCACTGTTTCTGAAATAATCAAGTTTATCTTCACTATTCCTCTCTCAGCATCTGTTTCTCTTCATTCTCTCTTCATGCAGCAGTTGGGTGTCAGATATTCACTGACAGTTACATCCAATATATCTTATAGGGGGGCTCCTTTTGCCTAGAAGATGTATTAGAGGTCACTCTATTAAACTCACCAGACATCATGTCTCTCTACATGCAGAATTTGTGCAAAAGGCAATTATTTTGTTAGATTTTGTGTAGATGTGTCCAATGAATGATCCAATACATCTTATAGGGGGGCTCCTTTTGCCTAGAAGATGTATTAGAGCTCACTCTATTAAACTCACCAGACATCATGTCTCTCTACATGCAGAATTTGTGCAAAAGGCAGTTATTTTGTTAGATTTTGTGTAGATGTGTCCAATGAATGATCCAATACATCTTATAGGGGGGCTCCTTTTGCCTAGAAGATGTATTAGAGGTCACTCTATTAAACTCACCAGAAATATTGTCTCTCTACATGCAGAATTTGTGCAAAAGGCAGTTATTTTGTTAGATTTTGTTTGTACTGGAATCAGTTATTTGAGTGAGCTCTAATTCATCTGCTAGGAAAGGAGCCCCCTATAAGATATATTGGATCTAATTACCATGTTCATCTTACAAAATTTGGCAGATTATGAAAGTTTAAACATATTTCTGTGGTTTTTATGAGTTATTACAATTAAATGAAGGTGAATTACTCTTTAAGCTGCAAGTCACAGTTTCCCTAAGAGACCTGCTTATCTTAAATTGTTACAATTGAATCTTTGCTTATCTTAAATTATTACAAATGTATCTTGATGCATCTGCCACGTATACTGGGCTCTCTGCCAAAAGCCAATTAGGTTAGAAACTTTGTATTGTTTTCTGGCTATTCAGTGCAGGAGATCAAAGAGAAAGTCATGACATTTCAGTAACAACCCGGGACTGCTGGTTGAGCTGTCAAAATCAGGACTGTCCCGTGAAAAACGAGACAGCTGAGATTTCCAGCAGTTAGGAGGAGTGACATAATCAGATTTATCCCTTTAAAAGCAGACAAGGATAATGATTTAAACACATTTAAAACACAACAACCCAACTTAGTGGAAGCTCCAAACTGTCCCTTCCTGTTGTGCAGGAAATGCACTGGAGCAGCAGCAGCAGCACACGCATGTGACAAGCTTCCCCTCGTTGTTCTGTCATTAATATTTCATTCATCCACAATTCCCCTCCTGCTCTCTTCTGAAATTTGGTTTTCTAGTAAATTGATTCTGGGGCTTATTCCATTAGTCCCTTGGTATTTTAAAATGAAACTTAAATCCCATTTCCCATGCATGTGGTACATTTTCCAAAAAAACTAAATTGTATTTTCATATAGATCACTCATGAATAAGAGACAAAACATCTTAATCAATTTTAAACTACCATTTGTAATGCAATGTAGTTGGGTTTGTTGATAGAAATTCGCTTGTAGTACGCCGGAATTACCAATATATTTAGGGTGGCAGTAATACAAGGGGTCAGTTGTCTGCATGGGAGCTAGACCGGAAAAACGGTTACCTATGAGTACGTGTGGGATCACATGAAACACGTTAGGAAGATTGTAAATAAAACTGTTTTACTTCACCGCTGTCTACTGATCCGTTGAGTGCATGCTGCAAGGGTATTGTGAAAGCCTCGGGGCGCTGCACCTGGACCAGAGACTAGGAGCGGTGGGTGACCAGTACACCATTATTGCATATTCAAACATGATGCATTAAGCGACAGGTTCGGGACTTTTGGAAAAATGGTGATACACACACGGAGCTGCAAAAGGAATTTATGGGCTCAAGAATGTGAATGTCATCAATGCACCCTCAATGCTACATCCATATTAGCGCTTATGCACTTGTGCTTGTAATCAAGCCCTATGCTCTAAATAGGTATTTATTGAAATAGTACAGTCATTGCACCAATGCAGTTAGTAAAACAATCTTGATAAAGGGATTGAATAGCTCGAAAAGTTGCCTTGTTGGTGGCGCAAATAAATACCCTATATACTTGAGTATAAGCCGAGTTTTTCAGCACCCAAAATGTGCTGAAAAAATTAACCTTGGCTTATACTCGAGTCAATGACGCGAATGGCTGTGCTTCAGCAGAACACACACTCCTGCGTGCGCACCATTCACTTCCTACCCGGCCCGCATCTCCCCGGCACCTCCCTCTCACTCACGCCTTCATCATGTGATGTCATCAGAGGCAGCGGGCAACATGGCGACTGGCATAGTTCCTCCTACTGCAGCCTCCCCACCTCTGCAGTCCTGCAGCGACTCGCGGTAGAGGTGAGCTGTGGCCAAGTAAGTGGCTGGTGTTCTGGGCTAGGGATAAGGGCAGGCTTCTGGAGATCCAGATGCTCCAACGCAGAGGCAGGTTTATACCTCCGCTCGCGTGTGGAGTGGGCTGAGCCTGTGGGGGAGCAAGCTTTTGAATGTCTCATTGCCTTACCTGGCTGTGTATGGTGCACCACTTGCCCGACCCTTGCTGTATGTTTGTAGGTACGTGTATGTAATGTATGTGTATGTAAATGTAATGTATGTCTGTATGTCTGTATGTAGGCATAGTGTGGGCAGCACAGAGCTGTGACTGCAGCCTCTTCAGATCAGTAAGTAAGAGGCGAGTTCTTCCCTAGCAGAGCGCACGCAGGAGCATGTCTTCTGCTGAAGATGTCCTAAAATGCATTTCTCACCCCTAGGCTTATACACAGGTCAATATGTTTTACACGTTTTTGTAGGTAAAATTAGGTACCTCGGCTTATTCTCTGGTCGGCTTATACTCAAGTATATACGGTACTTGATTTCACCTTTTCGGAGAGCTGCTGGAGTATTCCTTATATATTATGCACCAATGCAGTTACTCACACCAGCTCATGGCTCATATTAAGAAGGCCAAGACTCATTACCTAAAATCCAGCCAGCACCTATGCAGTTGGTAGTGTCTGTTGCTCAGCTATTGAAATCAGTGGGGACAGTAGGGTTTCGTTGGTCACCAATATGCCCCTCTCCTGTGACTACAGTTAGTTTTTCTGTTTGATGTCGGAGCCTGTAAGGCACAGAACTCACGGCACGATTAAGCTGCAGCAACCATTCACTTTATCACCGTCACATAAATGGATGAAAAGGAACATTAGAGAGGGGATATATAACCTGCACCCCCTGGCTGTTCATCCCCAGCGATTGTCAGCACCACACGAATAGGAGTCTGAATGGAACGTTCCCTGCAATGCAGAGAAATCTGATGTTAAAAGAAATTCCTAAGAACAAGTCTGATGTCGGAAGTACATTGCTCAGCTAAAAACAAGCTCCGTTTTGTGTGACATTTAAGCAGCCCACGTGCTGTGACGATGCAGTGCTTGTAGTGGCAGTGATTCAGCATGCGTTACAGTCAGGCACACAAGGGAATCCATCATAGAACTAACTAGGCTGCTTGATAACCCATGATAACTTACAACAGCAGAGTCATCTAAATCCAAATCATCCTCCTTCTCTCCTGAGGGTGGAGGCATCTGCTTGTATAGCGTGTGTTTGAAATCAAATCTATTCCGTGGGCAAACATAGCAATGGAACATAGGTTACTCTTATATTCCACTATAATTTAAATTATAGTATTTTACATAGACGGAGGGGAGGAACTAATAAACATTTTAGGGTCCAGCCATAGTACCCCCAATGGATGCACATACTGGTACTTGGTATTAATAATTATTGAGAACATTACAGTCCCTATCACATTTCCTAATGGCATTTATATTTTAAATCAGGAGCCAATTAAACTGATACTTTGGAGGAAACCCAGACATGCACAAGAAGAACATACAAATTCCTTAAGACCAGACCAGACTCAAACTGAGGACCGTAGCACCGCAGGCCGAATAGCTGCCACTGAGCTACCATACTGCCCTACTGTGCTAGCCCTGGGGGCATCAGGCCTGGACTGGCAATCTGTGCATTCTGGCATATTCCAGAGGGTCTGCTGTAAGGTGCCATAGAAAGTGACTATTAAGTGGCTGGTGGGAGACTGGTTGGGCCTCTGTGTAGTTGAAATGCCAGGGCTTATTTTGAGTCCCAGTCCAGACCTGGCTGGCATACATATATGGTACCAATAAACCAAGTTGTATTTAATACATTACAAATACCCAGATGGTGTGGAGCTCACAAAAGAACTCAGGGTTGAGAGTCTTGGGAGTGTTTACATGTAACTCCTCATTTAACTCAAGGGGTCTACCTGATCTATCCAGGGCTCATTTAAGAATACAAGCTTAAGTTCAAAGCTCTAGAATAAAAAACACATTGCAGTGGCGCAGCTTGATGTCTTTGGGCCCTGCAAAAAATTCAATTTAGGGCCCCAAACTGACCTATTCTACCTACATATACTGTAATTGCTCATTATATAAGGGCTTACTGGGCCCTCCTGCAAACACAGCCTTCCTCTGTAGTTACAATCTCTTGCACCATTCACAAAGATACTTATGCACTTACAGTACTTCAAACAACTTGTGGTGAGTTCCGAAGCTCCTCTGCACCAACTACAGGTTTGCAATCCCTGAACTACTGCCAGCCTTGACCTTCCAGGGTTCCACTAGCTGGCTGTGTCCATGGACAGAAAAGACTTGGACAAAGTGAATCAGACACATGCTGTGGTTGACACAGGGACGCTCGTGCCTAAAGGGGGACCCAGCTGTGCTGCCCTTCTCGAATTAGCTGGGCCCCGCTTGACAGTGCTGAAGTCCCGAAAAGCCAAAAATCCAATTGCCCGAAGAGCCGAAGTCCCGAAGAGCCGAAGTGCCAAAGACCTAAAACAACAAAAGGAGCCAAAGCCGTGAAAAGACCAGAAGTGCCAAAGATCCGAAGCCCCTGGGGGAGGGGGGAATTTAAAGCAGGGGTTAACTGTCCCACATATTGGGGTGCCCTGTGCATGTTGTGGTTACTGCTACTGGTGCTAATTTGCAAGTATCCTCATTTATGCTGGATTGGCGTAAGAATGCTGTTTTGTCTTTAAAAAAATGACCATATCAGACGTGTTATCCAGAATGCTCGGGACCTTGGGTTCAGTGTCGAACTGGGACACCAGGGGCCCCACCCAAAAACCTTTGACCAGGGGCCCACCAATTAATCTTAGACAAGGGGCCCACTCTCAGTACTATTATTCTTCCTCTCCTCACTCAACCTCTATTCTCCCAGTCTCTTTTCTTTACATACTATAATCTATTATTCCATCTATTTAGTCTCTTTGTTCTCATAGAAATAGGGAATGACCATGAAATAGGCCAGATATTTAGCCGCACAAGGGGCCACTGACACCTGGGCCCACCGGGAGTTTTCCTGGTATCCCTGTGGGCCAGTCCGATGCTGCTTGGGTTTTCCAGACAAATGGCCTTTACGTAATTTGGATCTCCATACCTTAAGACTGCTAAAAAAAATAATTTAAAAATTAAATAAATAAATAAATAAATAAATAGGCTGGTTTTGCCTCCAATAAGGATTAATTATATCTTAGTTGGGATCAAGTACAGGAGACTGTTTTATTATTACTCAGAAAAAGGAAATCAGTTTTAAACTGCAAATTATGTGGTTAAAATGGCATTTATGGGAGATGGACTTCCCGTAATTTGGTGCTTTCTGGATATCGAGTTTTCAGATAATGGATCCTATACCTGCATTTGCATCCAAAAATGTCACTGTGCACATAGAGCGGCATTCTTAAATAAACCCTTTAATCTGAATCTTAACCAGCTGGGTTCCAGTTGGAGCACTGGGTCGCTCATCAATGTGTTCACTCATAGGTCGATAGCTAACGTTCACTAAGCTAGTTATAAATTAAGAAAGAAATCCAGGTTTTACACACTCCCTGCAAGTGAAGCTACTCTCCACTATCCATTATTACAATACACTATTACGCTATAATACAATAGATAATAATAATTACAATATAATATAATAATTACAATATAATATAATAATTACAATACAACAAAAAACCCATGGGTCTCCGCATACATTTAATGGCAGTGATCCCTGAGCAAAAACATTGTTAGATACCTCTTCGCAATTGCTCCATAAATGTTATATCTATTGAAATAGCTGAGAGTGAAAGGCCAAACAGCTAAGGGCCTGTATCTACATAATCATTTCATTGCAGGAAAGATTGCATCGACAATTACAAATCGTTACCAGGCAACATACATTACGTGTAGATGTAGCTGCAAATAAATGGAGCACAAGGTGTGTCGGGACGTCAAGTTAAAGTTATAAGATAACTAGGGCAATATGGATTAGCACGTGCCTAAAAGCAAACAGGTTAAAGGGGAAATACCACGTCACAGTGTATTTTAAAAAATAAAGTGACTATTACACAAAGTGGTTTTCTATGAAAGGGGTTATTCATCTTTCAAGTAATTCTTAGTGAGTTATAGAATGCTGTCTTCTTAGCAACTTTTCAGTTGGTCTACATTTTTTAATTTACCTTATTTGTCTACCTCTTTTGAGTTGTCAGATGAGGGTCACTGACCCCAGTAACAACAGCAGCAGCAACTGTTTGTCAGGATCAGCCCAGGACTTGAAGTCTGGTTGTGTTGTTCACTGCAGCATTTACCTCATGAGCCACTGGGGTCTCTCAGGACTGGTCCTGAACTCTTGTGTCTATTGTTTCTGTTATCTGCCTGTTCACAGTGTGTTTTCCACCCACCTCGTTTACCCTCATGTGTCTCCCATTTCCTAATCACCTTCCCTTTATAAACCCCGCCCTGAGCTTTGCTCAGGGTTGAGTCATAGGGGCAAGTTCACTAACATTCGTAGTTTCGCCAGGCGCAACTTTGCCGCGCTTCGCCGCGCTTTGCCGCACTTCGCCAGGCTCCGCAAATTCACTAAAATCCGAAGTTGCACACAGGGGTAGCGTAAAATTGCGAAGTTGTGCTAGCGTTGTGTGAAAGAGAAACACGGGTTGTGAAAGATTAAAGCGGAGCTCACCCTTCCTTGTAGCGTCTCGGCCGCAGCTCTCGCGATACTCCGGCAACTCCAAGCCGGCATCTGCAGGACAAAATCTGTGTATCGCTGTTCAGCGCTGGCCCGTCCACATCAAGACTCGCCACACTTGTTCTTTGAAAAAGTGGCTTTATTCAGATTGCAATGAGTGGTAACTGGCAGTGGGTAAGTGGTGCGAACTAACGCGTTTCGTGCCCTCTCTATTGGCACTTCATCAGAGTTCAAAAAGTGTCACGTGATAACCCATTATAACCCATTATCATGAAGTGTGGCGAGTCTTGATGTGGATGGGCCAGCGCTGAACAGCGATACACAGATTTTGTCTTGCGCTAGCGTTGATTCGCTAAGTGAAGCGAAGTTACGCTAGCGATGGTTTATTTGCATACGGCGCCAAATTCAAATTTCAATGGAGGAACACGTATCAGCACTACAAATGCCTAGAAAACCTTCAAATCAGCAAATATAAATGTTATTTTGCCCTACACATGTGCCCACTGTCTAGGTAAGTTGCCATGAGTCAGGAAATGCAGGGGGGAAGGAGGGGAGCCCCAAAAAATATTTCGATCTTTTTCAGCCTATCACCCATCATGTAGAAAACACGCCAGCGTTTTTTGGGACTTAGAAAAAAATGTTGACTTTTTTTGAAACATTCCCTATCTACTCTATTGCACTTCGCCTGGTCTGAGGTGGCGAAGGAAGCCTGGCGTAAAAGGTAGCGTTCAGTACACTGCGCGCATTAGTGAATTTGCGTAGTTACGTCGCTAGCGTAAGGGTGCGAAGTAACACTAGCGAAACTACGCCAGCGTTCGTTAGTGAATTCGCGCAGTAATGAAAATGCCAAACACTAGCGAATTAAAGCTAGCGTTCGGCGCTTCGGCGCTTAGTGAATTTGCCCCATTGAATGTATTCTGTTTGTTCCTGACCTGCCAATCTGAACCTGAACCTGAACCTTGAAAACCTTGTATGTCTTGTTCCTGAAAACCTTGTTACCTTGTTTCCTGAGTGAGTAACTTTTGTTCCTGTGTTCCCCATTTTTCTCTCACCATCTGGATTCCTTGATTAGCCTTTTTGCCTGTTCATGCCTTTTGGTTTCTGTGTTCTGACTGCCAATAAACCTTCTATTACTTTCATCATCATCATCATCATGTTTTTGTCTCCAATCACCTATGGCTACACCCCTGGGCTCCCACCATATAAACTCCCAATGAAATGTCTCTCCTCGGTTACAGCGGTTCCTCGCTGTGAACGTTACACTGTTGCTTTGTGAGTCTAGATAAGCAATATTTTTTTTCTTATCTTCTATTCAGACCCTTATTTATATCCCAGTCTCGTATTCAAAGCACTGCGTGATTATTGGGGTAGACTGGACCCAAGCAATCGGCTCCAAAAACTGCAGAACAAAATGCAAAATTATTAAAATAGCACAAAAAATGCAAATAGTTAAAGCTGAACTAGGTCTTTAAGGTAATGGGGTGTGTACAGTTTTATTGTTGCACTTGCTAAGGGGTTAACATATAAAAGTTTACCACCCAGAATAATAGACCCAGGTTCCCCTAATTGTCACCCCCTAATCCTCACAGTTTTTAATTGCACCCCCTCTATCCAACCACATGTTTCACCATCAATCTGGGATTTTGTGTTGCCCCTAAACACTGCAATTTTTTTTTTACTTCTATTGTGAAATGTATTGATTTCTGTCCATGGTGCTTTGTGTATTCATGGGCCTCGCAATGGGTTAATTTATATCGTTATCACTTATTAGGCAGGTTCAGATGATACCAGTGATTTCCTAATTATCATTTTAAGCATCATTTTACACAAATGAATAATATAAAATCATAATCGCCAACTTTCCTGGGACAGCCCTTTCAGTAGTGAAAAGAAGGGAAGAGAGGAACCTAACAACAGGGGGTATAGTTGTGACATATCGGGGCATGGTTTGGGCATATTAAAGGGAATCTGTCATGGGAAAAAAATTTTTTTCAAAACGCATCAGTTAATAGTGCTGCTCCAGCAGAATTCTGCACTGAAATCCATTTCTCAAAAGAGCAAACAAATTTTTTTATATTTAATTTTGAAATCTGACATGGGGCTAGACATATTGTCAGTTTCCCAGCTGCCCCCAGTCATGTGACTTGTGCTTTGATAAACTTCAGTCACTCTTTACTGCTGTACTGCAAGTTGGAGTGATATCACCCCCCCCCCAGCAGCCAAACAAAAGAACAATGGGAAGGTAACCAGATAGCAGCTCCCGAACACAAGATAACAGCTGTCTGGTAGATCTAAGAACAGCACTCAATAGTAAAATCCAGGTCCCACTGAGACACATTCAGTTACATTGAGTAGGAGAAACAACAGGCTGCCAGAAAGCAGTTCCATCCTAAAGTGCTGGCTCTTTCTGAAATCACATGACCAGGCAAAATGAGCTGAGATGCACCTACACACCAATATTACAACTAAATACACTTGCTGCTTCAGGAATGACATTTTATATTGTACAGTGAATTATTTGCAGCGTAAACAGTGTCATTTAGAAATAAAAACTACATCATAAAAATCATGACAGAATCCCTTTAAGTCCATAGCTGAAATGGGCAAAATGTTGATATGGGAATGTTACCTGGTATGTGTATAAGGTAGGGATGCACCGAATCCACTATTTTGGATTCGGCCGAACCCCCGAATCCTTCGCAAAGGATTCGGCTGAGAACCGAATCCGAACCCTAATTTGCATATGCAAATTAGGGGTGGGAAGGGGAATTTTTTTTTTTACTTCCTTGTTTTGTGACAAAAAGTCACGCGATTTCCCTCGCCACCCATAATTTGCATATGCAAATTAGGATTCGGTTCGGCCGGGCAAAAGGATTCGGCCGAATCCTGCTGAAAAAGCCCGAATCCTGGCCGAATCCCGAACCGAATCCTGGATTCGGTGCATCCCTAGTATAAGGCACTATTACCATGGATTATTGTTGACAATGACAATGTTTCTGATAAGTTACACTATATATATATATATATATATATAATATTCGTGCCTATACAGTAAAACCAAACACAGAATTAACCAGCTAAACCAACAGCAGCCCCACGCATTGTATAATAGGGGCTTCCGTAGAGCTGGTGATATACAGGCTACACATTCCTGCACGTCTGACCACGGACACGTTTATTAATTTAGCAGAGCAACTCATTCACATGCACCAAATCTTCTCACTCTAGAGAAAATCTTCTAAATCCACAACTAATGTGACTCGTGTGTGAGACTATAACAATGAAAATGGAGCCCAGACGTGGAGGAAGCCTTTGTCCTCCCATGTCATTTCTAGGGTGACAGTTGAAAAGGAGATTTTTACTACTCGATTGGGAATGAAAAGGAAATGTGGTTATGGGGACAAATTACCATATTCATCTTTATTCTCCTGAAGATTTAAATGCAGCTCAACTGGCTGAAGGGAATGGCTCATATTATTTCACTGGGCAGATATAAATAAATGGCATCATCAGGTTAGATCAATGATTTAATGAACACAGAAATTGAATTATCATTTTAGGCTGTCAAATGACCACCCGGCCCTTGTTTTTTTATTTTGCAGACATATTTAAAGGGAAATAATGCACAAAAATAACATACTGATATACAGTAAAGAAACAGTCTCTCCTTTACATTATTATTTTTCATTTCCTTCTCTGAATCCTTACAAATAACCAAGAGTAGTTTATATGTCTCTGTATTTTAAAACACTGTAAAACAAAATGAAGTCAATAATCATAAGCGTGTACTGTATATTGGAAACTTTCCTCCTGATGATAAGTTAGTTAATAATAAGTTAGTTAATAATAAGTTAGTTAGTGACAAGTTTGGCCCATCAGACTGAATGATCAGAACAGCAGCAAATAAACAATGGATCTCAACTTCACTCCTTCATCCCTAAAATTCATAGTTTTGTCCTAGTTGCCGAACACTGGCGACTTTTATATAGCGGTACTTCGCCAATGTGAGCAATTCAAAGAGAAGATGCGCTAGCGTTTATTTCTGCCTAGCGCAAATTCACTAGAGGTCTTGCACTTAGGTTCATTTGCATGCGGCAGAAAATGTAAAGTTGAATGGACGTCTTTATGTTATATGTTGCAGCAAATACATTACATTTCCACTGTTAATTACACAAGTCCAGGGAACCTTAATAAAGACAATAGAATTGTTATATTGCCCTACACATGAGCCCACTGTATAGTTTATGTTCCATATGTTGGAAAATGTAGGGGGGAACCTGGTTACCCAAAAAAAAATGTAAGGACTTTTGCAGGCTATCACTCTGAAAAAAGACGCCAGTGTTTTTTGAACTTTGCTGCTTTTTCCATTAAAGAATATGATGTTAGTGACAGAAGATTGAGGAAGATCTATTCACTCCATTGCACTTCTCCTGGTCTGAGCTGGAGAAGGCAAGTCTGGCGAAAGAGGTAACGTTCAGTAAAATCCGCATTTTTGCGTCCATTCGCCAGAGCGAATTTTCACCTGGCGATAGAGTGCGAATGAGAGCTATCATCTATCTCGTTCACTAGCAAAGTTACGCCTGCGCCCGTTAGCAAATCGGCAATGTCCCTGCCGGCAATAACACTGGTGAATTGTCGCCAGCATTTGCCACTTCGCCCTTTAGCAAGTCTGCCCCCAAGAGTGTTAAAAGTTGGAATAAAAAATTACTCCACCTCAGACCTGCCGAGTTTATGTAGAAGTCAATGGGAGAAGTCCCAAATATATCCTGATCTGCGCTGGGATTCATGGAATATTTTGATTTTGTGGTTATTGGGCAATAATCCAAAAAAAAAAATCCCCGGAGTTTTTGCCCGTCAAGTCCAAAAAAATTGGTACAATTCTAATTTTTTTCATGGTTTTATCAAGTTTTTTCCCCACACATGAAATTTTAGGGAAAATGTATTGATAAATAAGAGGGAAAAAACAGGTTCGGATTTGGAGTATTTTTCCAAAAATTAAGAGACCTTTTCTGATTTTGATAAATAATCTCCTGAGTGTTACTGTAAAATTAATTTTTGGACTACAGTCTAGGCACCACCCCTCTCAGCTCAATTAGATCCATTCACTTCACTGTAGCCTAACCTGAACACTGAGAATTATTTTATTGGGAAAACTGTGTTTTAAAGGGCATGTAAAGGCAAAAAAACTAAAATCCCATTTTTACTTTCTTTAATGAAAAAGAAACCTATCTCCAATATACTTTAATTAAAAAATGTGTACCGTTTTTACAAGAAACCTGACTGTATGCAGTGAAATTCTCCCTTCATTTACTGCTGTGGATAGGAATTGTCAGACGGTCCCTAACTGCTCTGCAGGGAAACAATCATACTTATGTACAGCAGGGGGAGCCCCCGCCTTACTCCCCAGCCATGCAGAACTCAAGCAGCTTTGTTTGATGATCCCTAAGCAGCCCAGATCACACTGAGCATGTGCACAGTCTTGGTCTTGCAAAGATGTATAACAAAGTTACAAGATGGTGACCCCCTGTAGCCAACTTTGAAAGCATAAATCATTTGTTTGATTAGGCTTGTGGTGCAGTAAGTTCATGTTTATGTTTAGTATACAAAATACAGCATTTCTAGCCTTATTCTATTTTACACTTTACATGCCCTTTAAATATTCATGTTGACTAAGCATTTGCAATTGAGAAGAAGTACAAAGCTGAGCTGTTGTTGGTTACAGAAGGTTCAACGGCAGATGGTAAAACTGAGAGAACTGGATGAATTTGGGGAGCAGATGAATGGATCGAGGACACCATGATATAACCTATGTGCATTGTAATATATATATATAAATATATAACTGGTTATCTCATAAATACTGAATTAGCTGTTGCAGAAAGTGAATTTTTGGGTTGGTATATAGAACGAATGCAGGTAATGCAGTTATATGGTGTGTGCAGTAATGGTTTATGTATTTTGCAGCCTGCAGAGAATGCAATTAAACAAACAATAGGGATCATTGGTAAATATTAATAAGTGGTTCCGTACAATTTTCACTCAGATCATGTTTAATTGTGCCGTGAATAATCACTGAACAGCCATAAAGTATTTTATATTGGCAACTAATTACCCTGAGATTAACTTCTTGGCTGTGGAAACAAGAGAACTAATTTTCTATGTTCTTTATTATAGGAATGTGTAACACACGTGATACGTGGCACATAGAACTACCATTTGTGAGCCACGGGGGAAACAGAGCCGCCTGACCAGTAATACAGAGTTCAAAGGCAAACTAGAATTCCCAAGAGCTGGAATACAGCGGATGAGCATGACAATAATGAGTTTAATAATTCAGTGTCATAATATAAGAAACCCCCTCGTTAGATTAACAATAGATTAGATTAGATTAGCAATCACTTTGTGAATCAGGAGCTAAACCTTGTTCTGCTTCAGACTTGGGCATTAGTGGGGGACAAACACAAGACATTCTGTATTAACCACATATGATGTAGCATTTAAGGGCCAACTCTATTGCCCAAACCTGAAATGAGAACCAGTAAATCCAGCAATTTAGCGAAAGGGAATATGAGAGGTTTACTTGTCTCTATTATATATCATAGATGCAATAATTAATGGTGGAACATTCTTATTTACTCTGCGCATTGCCCTTAAATCAAATAACATGGGTTTTAGTTGATGTTTGACCTTTTCACTTTTTACGGGGTATTTCTCTATATTTTGTTCTGCCTTTTAGGTCAGAGTCACACATGGAGATTCTGGTATATTTAGTCGCCCAACTACAAAGCGCCTTCTTCGGGTGATTAATCTCCCTGAGCTGCCTTCCTATCATCTATAATCTAAATCGCTGACGGGATGGCACTCGGAGCACTTTGTTTTCCAAAGTCGCCCAAAGTTGCTTCACAAGGAAACTTCAGACGACTTCGGAAAACGAAGGCATTGCAGGGAGATTAGTCGCCCGAAGATTAGTCTCCCCGAATCTCCACTTGAGTCTCTGCCCTTATTGTGGCTGTCTTTGTCAGGGTTTGGCCAGTGCAGTAATACAGTTATCCCGACCCCATTCTTCCTCCACAGCAAACTTCAAAACATCATCTCTCAAAGTTATCACCATGATGGAATCTGAGGAAGGAGATGTGTCCTATCTTGATTTCCTCATTGTTTTTTTTATTGATTTTTATAACTTCAGAGCCTGGTCATGTATAAATCTTGGATAAACCTCTTGTAGCAATGCAATTTATTCAATGAATGTCTGAAAGTATATCTAGTTTCTAGGAAAATTGTGCAGGGCTAATCCATGTAGAATGATGTGGTGCATCAATATGTCATTGCAATGGTCAAGGCTGATTGTTTACTCCAGAAAGACTTTATTTTATATGAGGCATCAGCTTGAAGTATTGTGCTTATCTTCTTGGCTAGCCTTAACTTGATGTGGAAGATATACAGTATTATAAAAAATATGTAAAAAACCTAAAGGATCCTTCTGTGGTTCTGACCTTTGTGCAAGGGAAAAACTTCAATCCCTCCATTGTGGTGGTACAGGAGAAGTGATATGGAGAGGGAAATGGTGCTTGGTCTAACTTTTTCACTGTGTCATATCTAAAGGTGGCCATAGACATAGAGATCCGCTTGTTTGGTCATGTCGCCAAATAAGCGGATCTCTCCCCGATATGGCCACATTGAAGAGAGCGATATCGGGCTGATCCGATCGTGGGACCTAGGATCCGACATGGACGGTCGGATCACAAAACTGCATAAACGCATAGATGTGGCCGTGATCCGACTGGATTTTTTAACCTGCCCAATCTAGATCTGGCCGACTTTCGACCAGATATCGATCTGGGAAGCCTGTCGGATGGCCCCACACACGGGACGATAAGCTGACGAGTCGGTCTGTCTGCAGCTTTTATCGGCCCGTGTATGAGGGCCTTTAGGTTTCAACCAGCAACAACCAAACTTAATAACACTGGTACAATAAAACAATTCTATTTAGTGAATAAAGGAAGATTAATACAAAAAAACATTCCTAACAAAGGGACAATTTCGTCAGTGCAAACTCTCTACTTTATTAACACTTTGCTTAGGCTCAGTCTGCTGTAGACTTCTAGATCAAAGCATAATCCCAATAATTGCAGAGAGCTTCTGAATAATAATACTTAACAAAAAGCTTTACTTTTAATGCCCCTTTAGTCTTAAAATGACTGTGGACAACACTTTGCACAGCAAATTCTCTCCTCCTTACTAGGCCCAAACTCACGGCACCTCTATCGGGAAAGCTCCGAAGTTGGCCCAACCCTATTTTTTCAGGCTTCATAAATAAGGTCCATTCGGGCAATCAGAGTTGGTCGGATTTCTAACTTAGAAATACTGAGATAAATTTCGATCTTTATAAATAAGTCTACTAGAAAATCATATAAACATTAAATAAACCCAATAGGCTGGTTTTGCCTCCAATAAGATTAATTATAACTTAGTTTGGATAAAGTACAAGATACTGTTTTATTATTACAGGGAAAAAGGAAACCAATTTTAAAAATTTGCATTATTTGATTATAATGGAGGCTATGGTAGACGACCTTTCCACAATTCAGAGCTTTCTGGATAATGGGTTTCTGGATAACAGATCCCATACCTGTAAAATTACTATCAAAAAAATCTGAAAACATATAAAAGTCCAAATTGATTTAAAATGGTCCAATAAGATCAGCACATCTCCCATTGACTTCTATAGCACCCTGACAACTTGAATCTGGGGAATTTTTGTATTAATGTTTTTCATGGTCTTTACACTTCAAAGCTTTTAAGAAATAATTTTTTTGAGATTCGTGACAAATCTAAATTCAATTGTTAGTAAATAGACCCCATAATATGCCCCAGCTCTTGCTATGGTTCTCCAAAACAAACCCATAGGAAGATCATTAAACAGCAACAGACCAAACACAGAGAACATGATATTTTCTTTGTGCTTCGTACAATAAGAACTACATTCGGCCTTCGTCTGTGCTGAATTCATTACAATTTGACAAGATTCAAGCCCCTTAACAATTCTTTTTTTGTTAAAAAATTGCAATTGAACTAAACTTCTAGTAGAGTATAATGTATAAGCAGAATAATGTTAACGTGTCAATTGTATGAAGCATGAATTTCTGATTGAGATGAGTCTGTATAATTGTATCTGGTGTAAATTGTATATTGACTGGTTACTCACATACATTTATCTCTGCTGATTGAGGCTGATGTGGGGTGGGAGCATGAGCATCATGGAGAATTTGATTACATCAGCGATATACAGTCATATGAAAAAGTTTGGGAACCCCTCTCAGCCTGCAGAATAATTTACTCCACTTTCAACAAAAAAGATACCAGTGGTATGTATTTTATTTCCCAGGAACATCTGAGTACTGGGCTGTTTTCTGAACAAAGATTTTTAGTGAAGCAGTATTCAGTTGTATGGAATTAAATCAAATGTGAAAAACTGGCTGTGCAAAAATGTGGGTACCCTTCAGGCCTGGACTGGGAGTCAAAATAGGCCCTGTCATTCCAAGTACACAGAGGCCCAAACAGCCCCCTACCAGCCCACTATATGGTAACTTTCTATGGAACCATACAGCAGCCCCTCTGGCATTTGACAGAACCTACAGATTGCCAGTCCGGGCCTGGTACCCTTGTAATTTTGCTCATTTGGATGCATGTAACTGCTCAATACTGATTACTGGCAACACCTAATTGGTTGGATTAGCTCATTAAGCCTTGAACTTCATAGACAGGTGTGTCCAATCATGAGAAAATGTACTTCAGGTGACCAATTGCAAGTTGTGCTGTTTGACTCTCCTCTGAAGAGTGACATCATGGGATCCTCAAAGCAACTCTCAAAAGATCTGAAAACAAAGATTGTTCAGGGGAATGGTTTAGGGGAAGGCTACAAAAAGCTATCTCAGATGTTTAAACTAGGGATGCACCGAATCCACTATTTTGGATTCGGCCGAACCCCCGAACCGAATCCTAATTTGCATATGCAAATTAGAGGTGGGAAGGGGAAAACATTTTTTATTTCCTTGTTTTGTGACAATTTGGAGGTCTGGCAGGCCAAGAAAAATACAGGGGGGACATATGCGGAGGATTGTGAGAATGTTACAGACAAGCCAAAGATCATCTCCAAAGACCTGCAAGAACATCTTGCTGCAGATGCAGGTGTATCTGTACATCGTTCTACAATTCAGCACAATTTGCACAAGAACATGTGTATGGCAGGGGCATGAGAAGCCCTTTCTGCCCTCACACAAACACACTCGCTTGTTGTATGGAAAAGCTCATTAAGACAAGACTCAAAAATTGAGTTATTTGGTCATAACAAAAGGGGCTTTACATGGCAGAAGAAGAACACGGCATTCCAAGAAAAACACCTGCTACCTACTGTCACATTTGGTGGAGGTCCCATCATGCTGTGGGGCTGTGTGGCTAGTTCAGGGGCTGTGTGGCTAGTTCAGGGACTACTGGGACCCTTGTTATAGTCCAGGGTTGGATGAATTCAACCCAATATCAACAGATTCTTCAGGATAATGTTCAAGCATCAGTCACAAAGTTGAAGTTCCGCTGCAGGGGTCGGATATTCCAACAAGACAATGACCCTAAACTCACTTGGAAATCTACAAAGACATTTATGCAGAGGGACAAGTACAATATTCTGGAGTCCCCCGACTTGAATATCATGGAAAATCTATGGGATGATTTGAAGCAGACTGTCCATGCTCGGCAGCCATCAAATTTAACTGAACGGGAGAGATTTTGTTGGACCAATGGTCACAAATAGCCACATCCACAATCCAGACACTCATCAAAGGCTATAGGAGGCGTCTAGAGGCTGTTACATTTGTAACTAAGTATTGATGTAATATCTCTGTTGTGCCCAAATTTATGCTCCTGTCTAATTTTGTTATGATGCATATTGTATATTTTCTGTTAATCCAATAAACTTTATGTCACTGCTGAAATACTACTGTTTCCATAAGGCAAGTTATATATTAAAAGGAAGTTGCTTCTTTGAAAGCTCAGCCAATGAGAAACATAACTTAAAGAATTAAGAGGGGTTCCCAAAATGTTCCATATGACTGTATATAGAAATTAATTAAAATGAGGTGCATAACTGGTTAAAAATCTATTTTTGGGGTGCAAAGCTGATTTACCAAATTTCAGTTGAGTGCTCTGAAAAAAAAGATAAAGAAACATTGATCAAAGGTAATGTTGTCCGATTGTAGCCATTGAAAGGTATTTATTTTTATTCTTTATGTGAGATATTAATATAATCTGGCCTGTAAATATGACACTTAGAAGATAATCCTCCAACTAATATAGAAGTATTCCACTTTATTCTTCCATGTTGATAAATCAGAGGTCCGTCACGTATGGAGCAGAACTGGAGCTTTGTGAGCCAGAGAAACATTGGCGCATTTCGCACATTTGTTAATCCTTGTTTTTAAATGGCAGATTGTGGTTATGGAGCAGATAACTTTCACACCTACAGTATAAAGGAGTCTTCTTGTCATCATATTTTCTTTGAAAATATTTGTGTTTGAGATCCGTTGTATCATATCACAGTGCTTCACGCCGCAGTCATTAATTCCTCTTGAGAGATTAGTTAAAGAGCACTTGACATAAGAAAACCTCCTTCAGTGAATGTGAAATCAGAGCAAACAGCTGTAAGAGTCGCTACTGAAGCGCCGATGATTTCTCTTACCGCTTGGAGAACCAGAGTTTTAATAAAATCCTTGAGTATATGATGATGGCATTACAGACCCTAAGAAAACAATCGCTAACTATATGCTCTTCTACATGTCATGTACAGTAATAGCCTTTAGTTATCCTAAAATGTATAAATAAGAGATGAAAATATTTATGTAATTGCAAGTATCAATCTTCCTATCTCTGCACCCATATACTTAGTGCAACAAGCTTGGCTTGATCATGAGTCGACTGGGTCCAAGGACTCTGAATAATGAGGAGAACAAGAAATGGGCAGACTTTTGTCAGATACGGCTAAACAACTTTAGGCTCCGGCAAGCAATTGGATGAAGGATTCTTGTACATTCATCATGACATGATCTAATCCATGGCCCACGTTGACCTTCACCCGAAACAAATCCTTCCTTTTAGCCTCATAAATAGGCCAATTAGAAGCTGACTTGGTCAAGCTGTAGGGGCCAATTTCAATCCTTTTGGCTCGAGAAGTCATTAAGGAAACCCCATGTAAGTTCAGGAAGTAACTCAAGGTTTCAGGGGAAAAAAACCTTGTTAGATGAGGTGTAGGGGGTAGACCAAGTTGTTATTCAGTAGCAATGTGCACAATATACCTTCGGTTGGCAGCAGCGGACAAAAGAAGGAAAGCACGCACTGCATATGCCACTCACATAAAACTCGACTTTATTTCAGCAACTTAAAACCATTTACATCATGATGCAATTTGTTACTTGCCCAGTAGGCAATAGGGAGACTCCTTGTCTGAGCAGCAAGACATTACCAAAGCAACCAAAGAAAAGGGCAATCCCCGTAACTATCTTACCTGACTCATAGTGATGAGGACAATAGACTGTTTCTCTGTTCCATTTAAAGCTAAATGTACCCCTCAAACAATGAAGTCTTTATCAAAAATATATTACACACAACAGCTCATATGTAAAACCCTTCTTCATCAAAATAAACCATTTTCATAATAATATACTTTTAAATAGTATGTGCCATTTGGGTAATGCCATTTTAAAAAATAAGGACCACCCCTGGGATTGTATGATTCACTGTGCACAAAAACCGAGCAAACAAACTATACATGTTAGATCACATGATCCAATTAACAGACAGAGTTGTCTTTTGCTTCCACGCTTCTTCCTGTTACAGTTAGAGCTGCAGTATTTCTGGTCAGGTGATCTCTTCCTGTTACAGTTAGAGCTGCAGTATTTCTGGTCAGGTGATCTCTTCCTGTTACAGTTAGAGCTGCAGTATTTCTGGTCAGGTGATCTCTCCCTGTTACAGTTAGAGCTGTAGTATTTCAGGTCAGGTGATCTCTTCCTGTTACAGTTAGAGCTGCAGTATTTCTGGTCAGGTGATCTCTTCCTGTTACAGTTAGAGCTGCAGTATTTCTGGTCAGGTGATCTCTTCCTGTTACAGTTAGAGCTGCAGTATTTCTGGTCAGGTGATCTCTTCCTGTTACAGTTAGAGCTGCAGTATTTCTGGTCAGGTGATCTCTTCCTGTTACAGTTAGAGCTGCAGTATTTCTGGTCAGGTGATCTCTTCCTGTTACAGTTAGAGCTGTAGTATTTCTGGTCAGGTGATCTCTTCCTGTTACAGTTAGAGCTGCAGTATTTCTGGTCAGGTGATCTCTGAGGCTGTACACAGCTCAAGGGGAAAGATGTAAAAGGGCAATAATTACTGAAATATATGTTTTAGTTTGGTAACATTCTGTACTGTGCCACTTTGGACATCTTGGTGTATGTACGTTTGTTGAAGGCAAAGTTATAATTTGCCAATCTTTTAAACAATTTATATAAAGTATATATAATATATATTTTTTTGCTGCTAAATTATTTCTCTGGATGTTGCCTACAAAATAAAATCATAGAAACAAACTGCAGCCTGGTCTCTTCCAAGGGATAACCGCTGCCTCCTGGCCATTGACTTTTGGCCTTTGCCAATTTGGATTCCTGATTTACAAATATAGGTACACGGCTTGAAATAAGAATCTCAATTTTTCACTTTATTAGAAAATAAATCTCTTTACGTGAAATTAACCGGTATGCCAGCCAAGAAAACATTTTCCTAGAATCCATGACAACGGAAGAGAACTTTTTCAAAGTTCAACAATCCTGCCATAAAACTATAATGGTTTTTGCATCTCTGAAGTGGCACAAATATTGTCAGGAAACCATAACATGTGAGAAATGCTTCATTAAATAGGGTGATATTATCTGTCTTGAAGACTGTGTTTGTAGTCAAAATTGAACCGGGGCCAGTGGCGTAACTATAGAAGAAGAGTATACCATGGTGGTGGGGGTGGCCTTAGGGCCAGATTTACATAGTGGGCTCCCCTAGGCCCACTGACGTTCATCGCCCCTGTCCCCTCCCCTTTATTTGTGCATATTTTCATCTTGACTGGAGCAATGGGGATTGGCGCACAGGAAAAAAATGTAAAAAATGATTGTATCTCCAGCGCATTCCCAGTGTTTATGAACCAATGTGGGTGTGGTTGGGCAGCATGCCGCCCCCATAAAATCCTGCCGTCCTAAGCCTGGACCTAGGTGGCCTTTCCACAAATCCGGCCTGGGTGGCCTCTAGGTCTGTTTAAAGAAAAAAACCCAATCGTGAGGGGGACGCTGGATGGGCAGTCGAGAGGGAGGGAGAATTGGTGGGTGGAGGGTCCTAGATGGATGGAGGGCGGGTGACTGAGAGGGAGGGTAGAGAGACGGAAGATGAAAGATGGAGGTAAGGAAAGAGGGCAGGAGGGCGGTCCAGAAGGAGCAAGAGAGAGATTAAAAGAGAGGGATGAAGGAAGGGGGGCAGGGGACCAAAATGGAGGGTGGTTGACTGAGAGAGAGAAAGGGAGGGAGAGTGAGAGAGGGAGGAAAAGAGAGTGGGAGAGAGAATAGGTTGGTGGACGAAAGGGTGGGAAGATGGGGGCGAGAGAGCGACCCAGACAGAGAGAGTGAGAGAGAGAGAGGAAGAGAGAGTGGGAGGGAGAGCGAGAGAGAGAGAGAGGGAGGATGGGTGATTGAGGGTCTAGGACAGGGGTCCCCAACCTTTTTTACCCATGAGCCACATTCAAATGTAAAAAGAGTTGTGGAGCAACACAAGCATTAAAAAGTCCCTTGATGTGCCAAATAAGGGCCGTGATTGGTTATTTGGTAGCCCCTATGTGGACTGGCAGCCTACAAGAGACTCTGCTTGGCAGTATACTTCGTTTTTATGCAATTAAAATGTGCTTCCAAGCCTGGAATTCAAAAATAAGCACCTGCTTTGAGGCCACTGAGAGCAACATCCAAGGGGTTGGGGAGCAACATGTTACTCATGAGCTACTGGTTGGGGATCACTGGTCTAGGATGATGGGCAGGTGTCCAAGAGAGGGAGAGTGAGGGAGGCCGAGTTTTGACCATAAGGTTGAAGTTTGTGCCCCTCTGACATTCTTTTGCAAGGGGGCCAATAGCGGCTGCTGATGGGGACAGAATCTAGAACCATAACCTCATTCGGTTGGCCTGTGTGATGACTCTGATGACTCTGATGACTCTAGGATACTGTACAACAATGTCTTTCTCCCCTTTCTCCCATTTCAAGGAGGCCCAATGTACAAATACCAGCTTGAAAAGAGACTTCGCCTCTGATGCACTTATCATTATTTATGCAATTATTCCTGTCATGAGCCAATCCATGTTTTCAGGTCCTTTCTTTAAAGAGAAGCCAGGCCTTATCAATGCGAGAGACGGGCTTTCAGCGCCCGGGCCATTGTGAAAGTGGGAAAGTAGCTGCACACGGGCCTCTCGTGCAGGAACAGAAGTGAAGTTGTTATTTACAGAACATGGGACGCTGCCAAATTCCACTTCACTGAAGGCAGCAGAATCCAGTCTGTGGCTCGGGAGAAATACAGAATTAAAGGTGCGTGGATAGACTTATATACAGCAGGCAAAGCTGGTGCTGCAGAACACAGTTATTAGTGTATCAGCAATTGATTCCACAATTACATCCAATCTGGGTACATCCCATTTCCAATCAACATTTTCCTGTCTAGAAGTGTATAGACTTAAATGCAGATTTAATTGTACAGGTATGGGATCCGTTATCTGGAAACCCATTATCCAGAAAGCTCCAAATGATGGGAAGGCCATCCCCTATAGACTTCATTTTAATCAACTTATTTAAAACTGTAAATCATGTTTCCCTTTTCTGTGTAATAATAAAACAGTCGCTCGTACTTGATCCCAACTAAGATATAATTAATCCTTATTGGAGGCAAAACAATCCAATTGGGGTTATTTCATGTTAAATGATTTTTAAGTAGACTTAAAGCAGGGAGATACAAATTACAGAAAGATAAGGGATCCAGGTCCCAAACATTCTGGATGACAGGTCCCATACAATATTCCCTTTAATTTCTTTTCCCGGCTATATGCACAAAAAATGATTTTGTGCACACTTTTTGAACGTGTGTGCGAATTTTTAAAAACTTAGACTAAATGCAAAATGTTGTGCACACCCACAATTTGTTGTGTACACTTTGTATCCCTGGAAATTGTCAGTTTTCGGAAATGCCCGAGGGGTGATTATAGAGTTCACTCAGGGCATTTTTATTTGCAAATGTTTGTATTGTCCATGTTTATTTCCTGAACATTGAAATATTGCACCTCTGGGCCTGTCTTTCTCTTTATTTTGTTTGCAAATTTGCTTTGTGCACAAATATTCGCAAATGAGAAATGAGAGTGTGGCCACTGTGCATGGTCTTTGTGTGCAAAAATAAATTACATTTGCGATTTGTAAAAATGTCTTTGTGAATATTTTCAAGTAGCGGTGTAACTCATACATTGGGGCAAATTCACTAAAGCGCGAAGTGGCTAACACTAGCGCAAATTCGCCAGCGTGACGTCATTTCGTTACTTCGCCGATTTACTTCGGCGTAAATTCGCTAGTGAAGTGGACCTACTCTAGCGCTACTTCGCACCCTTACGCCAGGCATAGGTGCGCTATGGCGAAGGGACGTAACTACGCTAATTCACTAACTTGCGGATTTTACTGAACGTTACCTCTTGCGCCAGACTTGCCTTCACCACCTCAGACCAGGCGAAGTGCAATAGAGTAGATAGGGATTGCTTCAAAAATTGTTGAATTTTTTTCTAAGTCCCAAAAAATGCAGGCGTTTTTTCCTTTTTTAAGGGTGATAGGCTGAAAAAGATAGTAAATTTTTTGGGGTACCCTCCTTCCCCCCTACATTTCCTAACATATGGCACCTAAACTATACAGTGGGCACATGTGTAGGGCAATATAACAACTTTATTTTATTTTATGAAGGTTTCCCGGGCTTGTGTAGTGTAATGTAATTTGCTGCTACATATACGTCCATTGTACTTTAACTTGGCGTCGTATGCAAATTAGGCATCGCAATCGTAACTTCGCTTTGCTTGATGAATTAACGCTACCACAAATTCGCTACCATTCGCCTGCCTGAGCGCAACTTCAGATTTTAGTGAATTTGCGTAGCGCTGGCGAAACTACGCCTGGCGAAGTGCGGCGAAGCTGGCGCTGGCGCAACTTCGGATCTTAGTGAATTTGCCCCATTGAGTGTACACATAAATATTTGCAGTTTGCAATGATACTATATTTAAAACGTTCTTATGGACATTCACAGTGGAAATTAAAATTTGCAATTCCCTTCGAACATTAAATACACAACGCTTATCCAGCTTTATAAATATAACCATGCGCATGGCGAATATGTTCACTTTGTGAATCATTCTACGCTGTGCGACGTTTATAAATGAGCCACTGAGGTTTTTAAAACTGACCATCTGCACGTAAATATTTTAATGTTCCCTTTACCAAAGTACCATAGGGGTAGTTTGCTATATTATAGATGGAGCAGTTCAAATGAACGTTTGATATGGACTCCATATTTTATTTTTTTATTTTCATCTTCCTATTCTTTCCGACCTGCAACTAAAAATGATCTGTAGTTGTCAGGGTCACTGACCCATCAACAAATTGTCTATGGGGCTTAATTTTACAGTTTTCCTTATCTTTCTTTTCAGGCCCATTCCCATTCATCTTCCCTTCTAAGCAGGGTCGGGCCATGCTGATAGAGCGCCCTAGGCAGCAGCCTGTGTGCGCGCACTTGCGCGGGCTCTGAACTCTTTGCGCAGACACGCGATGAGAAGTGCGCAACTGTATGCATGTGCATGCGCCGCATAACCAGGCATGTTACCAAGGTGGAGGGCACGGGAGGGAGTGATGGAGGGAGGGAGGGGGAAGTGCAAGAGGGGAGGAGAGAGAATGGGAACGAGAGCAGCTGGGGAGAAAGCTGCATGAACTATCGGGTAGGCAGAAAACGTTTGAGTAGGTACCTCCCCAGCGCCCCCACATCTTTGTGCCCTAGGCAGGTGCCTCTTCTGCCTACCCCTAGTTCTGGCCCTGCTTCTAAGTTCCACACTCAGTTGTAGCCAGTCTTAATTCCAAACACAAGAACTACAAATTAAAAACATAAATAATTAAATGAAAACTAATTGCAGAATACTAATGCCTACACTATACTAATTGTGAACTACCCCTTTAAACAATGACGTGAACCACCATTGCCATTACCTTCACCTAAACAGACATTAAAGGATCATATTAAACATGGCATTTTAGCCCAAACCCAGAGTACCGTGCCAACCTAAAGGAAGTTTTTCTTCAGCTCTTGTTTATACTAAAGATCATAACTAATAGCCAAGCGTTATTGGGGAATCAACAGTAACAGATTCTCAACACTGTAGGTGCCTTTTATTCTATCCAGTAGAGAACCACATTTACAGTACCAAAACTACAATCATATTCAAACAGTTTGGAGACCAAACGCTTATATGTAATTCCTATCTCAAATGAACCAAGAGTATTAACTACCAGCCTTTAGGCCACGTAGGCTCTTTCCACCAATTTTCAGAAAATGAGCTTCCCTGGCTGTAATATAAGCTGATACTACAGGTTTGCTGATTATTCAATTCTGATGCTAATTGCACTGGTTTCTGTGCTGCCATGTAGTAATTATGTGTATTAATTACTAATCAGCCTTATATTGTGACATTTCTATTCTATGTGTACTGTATATTGTGAGTGGCTCCCTAAGCTCAGTAAGTGACAGCAGCACAGAGAATGTGAATCAGTGAATCAGCAGAAAAGAAGATGGGGAGCTACTGGGGCATCTTTGGAGACACAGATCTTTACTGCTAAAGGGCTGTGGTTGCCTTGGGCTGGTACACAAGCACAAAACATCATTTAGTTCTCCTTTAAAGAATGGTATACTCTGACATGAGCAGTGGTAGGTAGGGATTTCTCAGCACAACAGGGGTAAAAAAAAAAATCAAGATGTGCCAAAGTTCTTATCCAATGACTCACTTGTCTTCCCTGTTTTTGCATGGCATCAAAATGCCAGAAGTCCCTGCCATAGTAGATGCTAATAATTGCTATAGGGAAAACACGTTATCTGTGTAATTCACAAAGAATTTTGAAAAATGTGTAATTTGCAAAAGTGCCTCTGTATATATTTACATGCAATTTCATAATCTGAGTGTTTTCCCTCAGCACTCACTATTGCAAGGAATTAAAATGCAGGAGACAAAATGACGCTTGTATCATCATAGCTCTTTCTGACCAACAGGGACGGTTTGTTTAAATAGAAACAATTATCTCTGTATAAACAAACCACTCCCCACTACCAGCTGCTGTCCCGGGTTTACAGAAGAGGAGGAGTTTTAACTGGGAAGTGTGCAATGATCACCTGCATTCTCTGCCTACAAGAACCAGGAAGTTAGAAAATAAAAAGTGGTTTCAGTTGTTTTCAAAGAGTTGTCGAAATTCCACGAGTTTTTTTCTCTCATTTAAAAAAATACAAATCCAGAGTGACTTTGTTCAGTGTATGATGTTAATATCTTTCTCCTAAAATGTTCAGTATCAGAGAGATACAGGGGTACAGTATATGATACACAATCAGCACCAATCAACCTATTCTGAATTTCTGATCAATTCATAACTATCCCTGGATTATTACAAATAATGGCATTAAATGGTATTGAATTAGATCATTGCAGAATAAACTGTAATGGAGTTTTAATATATATGTATACATGAGCACGGCTTCAATAATTCAATTTCAACAATATCCCAATTTATTAAAAAAAAACAACAACAGCATATGAAATGCAGACAAGCTCCAATGCATAGAAATATAATTTTCAAAAATTATTATAAAGACTTGTACTCTAATCCTAATGTTAACTCAGAGAAAATGAAAACATTTTTTGAAAATGGTAAAATCCCTCAGATCTCAAAAGAACAATTGGAAAGTCTTAATAGTCCAATTTCCACTGAAGAAGTCTCCAATATTATAAATAATTTGAAAACGTCTAAAGCAGGTGGTCCTGATGGCTAAAGTCCATCTTTTTATAAAATAATGAAAGACAAGATCTCACCTTTTCTAACAAATGTATTTAATGACATGTTATTCTTTGGAAAACGTTTACCCTCGAGTGAACTCTCGAATCTTAGAGTTATTCCAAAAAAGGACAAAGACTTATCTCTTCCATCTTCCTATAGACCAATGTCTTTATTAACTCAAGATATCAAGCTGCTATCTAAGGTTCTTGCTGATAGGATCTCTTTTTTTCTTCCCTTCGTAATTTCAGAAACCCAAAATGGCTTTATTGAAAACAGATCTAGAGTTAAAAATATTAGGGAAATGATCCATATTTTATTTTTTGCCAAAAAGCATAAAATTCCCAGTTCTGTTATTAATATCGATGCTGAGAAGGCATTTGATAATATAACATGGAAACATCTATTTATTAGGGATGCACCGAATCCAGGATTCGGTTCAGGATTCGGCCAGGATTCAGCCTTTTTCAGCAGGATTCGGATTTGGCCGAATCCTTCTGCCTGGCCGAACCGAATCCGAATCCTAATTTGCATATGCAAATTAGGGACAGGGAGGGAAATCACGTGACTTTTTGTCAGAAGACAAGGAAGTAAAAAATGTTTTCCCTTCCCACCCCTAATTTGCATATGCAAATTAGGGTTTGGATTCGGTTCGGTATTCGCCCGAATCTTTCACAAAGGATTCGGGGGTTCGGCCGAATCCAAAAAAGTGGATTCGGTGCATCCCTACTATTTATGTGCCTTCAAAAATTTGGTATCATGGGCCCATTTTACCAATATATCGAATGCCTCTATAAAAGTCCCAAAACGCAAATAATCTTGGGGGGAGCTAAGTCATCACCCTTTGAAATATTTAAGGGTACGAGACAAGGCTGTCCATTATTGCTCCTTTTATTTAATATTGCACTAGAACCATTAATTTGTTTTTCCCTTCCCACCCCTAATTTGCATATGCAAATTAGGGTTTGGATTCGGTTGGTATTCGCCCGAATCTTTCACAAAGGATTCGGGGGTTCGGCCGAATCCAAAAAAGTGGATTCGGTGCATCCCTACTATTTATGTGCCTTCAAAAATTTGGTATCATGGGCCCATTTTACCAATATATCGAATGCCTCTATAAAAGTCCCAAAACGCAAATAATCTTGGGGGGAGCTAAGTCATCACCCTTTGAAATATTTAAGGGTACGAGACAAGGCTGTCCATTATTGCTCCTTTTATTTAATATTGCACTAGAACCATTAATTTGTTTCATTGATTTGTCTAAATTGATTAAGGGAATTACCATCAATAATAAACAACTCAATGTTTTAGCCTTCGCAGATGATTTGTTGATGATTTTAAGAAACCCAGAGTCTTCATTTAAGATTGTTTTTGACTTACTGCAAGATTTCCAGTGTTTTTCTGGTTATAAGGTTAATGTGAATAAATCTGAAGTGATGAACATAAAAAAAAAAAGAAGAAGAAATATGTCCTCTCTGATTTTGCCACTTTCCCTTTCACAACCGAGCGAATCTTTCGTTCTCTCTTTTGTCCAGTATTTTATTCTGACTTTTTCAGAATCTAGAGCTGCAGTAGGTCCTGGTTAGCGTTTACCCCAACAGCACAACACTCTCTGGTCGACCATCAAACAGAATCTGCTTTATTTACAAATGTTTGTCACCTGCTCTAATAAATATCACAGCTCGTAAATGTCGCATTGAGCAGCTCTTGTGTTTTACCATAACGGTGTCAGTCTCACGTTGGACCTGAAGTGATAATGGGTAAAAAAAACAATGGGTATAAGTGCAGCAATGGAAGCGAAACCGTATGTTGGCTTTAGGGGCTTCGGAAACCAATTGCGGCCTATGTTCATTATTGAGAATACACTGTAAATACACTTTTTTAACTTTAGGATAAGAACTTTGCATAAAAGCTAAAAAGCTAAGACCTTGGTTATCCTGAATATACTTAGATGCTAGTGTTCCAGAATCAAACTAATCAACTGTTGGGTGGAATGACACACTTCATTTATGCCGCCCTATGCTTCGGCCTGTTGGGCCTTGCAGCAAATCCAAGCCTTCTTCTTCTGGCCTGGAAAAGCTGTAATTTGGACAGGAACATGGATGTAACCAGGCCCGGATTTATGGCGAGGCCACAAAGGCCTGAGCCTAGGGCGGCAAGTTGATAGGCGCCCAGCCGCTTGCTGAGGAGCACTGGGAATGTGCAGCTCTGGTGCGACTGCTCTCGCTAGAGCGATGCGGGTACTAGGACCACATGGCCTAGGGGCATCCGCCACGGAAATCCGGCCCTGGGTGTAACTACAGAAGAAGCAGACCCTGCAGGGGAGCCCAGGAGGTATAGGTGGCCCCATGAGGTCCTATAAAATTATCCGTATCAACATATGTTGGTAAATCAGGACAACCTCTGGATATGTTGGGGGCCCTAAAATTAATTTGCTGTGGGGCCCAGTATAATCTAGTTACACCACTGGACAGTAATAACCACACCTCCCAACTGTCCCGTTTTGAGCCTGACAGTCCCAATATTGACAGCTCAACCCGCAGTCCTAGCTTGTTGCTGAAAGGTCTTTGATCTCCTGCACTGAACAGCCAGAAAAAGATACAATGTTTCTAACTTAATTTACTTTTGGCAGAGAGCCCAGAACAGCCACCAGGTGCACTTTAAGTGTGACAGTTTAAGATAAGCAAAGAAACAATTGTAGCAATTTAAGATAAGCAGGTCTCTTACATAAAAATCGCAGAAATGTGTTCAAACTTTCATAACCTGCCAAATTTTGTAAAATGAACATGATGATTAGAGGTCTTTTTGTCCCTCTTTCTATTTCGAAAATGTTGGGAGGTTTGTAATAATCAATGCTAGCGAGAAGCACAAAGCCTTTTTTTAAATTATATAGGGTTTGGATTTGGCTCTTGGATTCGATCAAATCTGAATCATGCTAAATATAGTTTGGATTAATCCGAATCTTGAACTGAATCGAGGATTTGGTGCCGACAGACTTAGCTGTTTGTGATTTGGATACATAAATGAAAAGGAATCAAAGACTTGTACAACATTGACTGGTGAGGTGAAGTCTCGTCGGCTGATGGGAAGGAGATGTTTTTAACTGACTAATGATGTGGAACTAACTCCCAAGCTCAGATCTCAGCTTCTTTCTCTCTGTCCATATTATGGAACTGATTATGAAGTAATGTGTATAATAATGGAGAGAACAGAAGAAAAGAAATCTTATAGAGAGCAGCAGAAAAGGTGCAGCCGGTGTGTCGTGTTATTGTTCTGTAATCTTGTCTGGAAACTCTCCACTGTCTTTCCTGATCAATATATAATATAACCGTCCCAGTAAAAACGTCATCTCCAGTGATGAGTGGGTGACTCCTTTAACCCACCGGCTGTTCATCATGAATAAAAACTCAAGGGCATCGTGACCTTTATGGGACTATATACAAACTGGTTATGGATTTTCAGGATGCTTTACATTCTTATATTGTCATGCTTGTTGGTCACTAAGGGTCTTGTTTGACATCAGAGTCTACGGTGGCTATTTCATTTGACCTCAGAAGAAGGATCGTAGGCATAGATGAAGAGCAGGCAATATATGATTGACAGATGAGAATATTCAACAACTGTAACAATATTTTGGGATATATTTGTCCAAAAGGAGCAATGTCCAGCTATAGCAATAGAGCAACGGTTACATTGGCTCTTCACTATAGGTAAACTCAGAGTCTAGGGGAGAGCTACTCCCTACTTCAATCCTTGTAGCTACTCATGCTATTTACACTCTCTATCTTACTTTCCTTGAGATACTATGAAATGAATTATACTGTCACTGGCTAAGCCTCATTCTGGTGAATGGGGAGCTTCCCCATAGGCTAACATTGGTAGGTTTTAGGTGGCAAAGTAGGTGGTCGAAGTTTTTTAAAGAGACAGTACTTCGACTATCGAATGTTCGAATATTCAAACGGTTTTTAGTTCGAATCGTTCAATTCGAAGTCGTAGTCGAAGGTCGAAGTAGCCAATTCGATGGTCAAAGTAGCCAAAAAAAACCTTCGAAATTCGAAGTTTTTTTTACTCAACCTTAGTAAATGTGCCCCTTAAACTATATTTTGTGTCTATCTATTAAAAGGCACTTGTCACCCAAAATTGTTTCCCCTGTCTAAGGTGCGGGCTTATAGCACAATATGGTGGCCTGCTCCAGGAGCTCTGTTTACCAGCGAGCCACACTCAAATGAAAAGACTGTTTGGAAGCCACACAAGCAAGAAAAATTCTTTGGGGTTACCAAATAAGCTCTTTAATAGGCTAATTGGCAGCCCAAATGGACCTCTAGACTATGGTAATCTCTACTGGCGTAAACCTGTGTCTTTATGCCTCCAAAGTTTGAGGGTAGGCCAGGAATTTTAAAAAGGGCACTTAATATGGGGCCACTGAGAGCAACATCAATGGTAGTGGAGAACAAGAAGTTGCTCATGAGCCACTGGTTGGGCATCATTGCTATATAGTCACTTTAATCCTGAAAAAACAAAGCTAAAGTATTGTAGATCAGGCGGCTATACACTGGAAATCACACAATAGCCCAATGCAATGAAAGAAATGGCAAAAAAAATTCTTTCGGTTTTAGTTGTCCTTTTAAGCATCATCTGCACCATCTGACTCTATGACACTGTACAAAACACACTCAATCTGTGCACAGAGAGAAGAATTTGAAGTAATTCTGAATATTAAGACGCATTCCCATAACAACAAGACATCTGTTCCCATAGTAATGAGTGATGCTGCCTGTACTGGATTAAATCACAAGACCATGAGTCCAGTTCTTGCAGAAAATGATTGTGATTTAGGGCTCTTGTCTGTAAAGTATGAGGAGAAAAATGGCATTGCTTCAAATCGGTACATTAGAACCAGAGGGAATTGTTTGATTAAACACAGGGCACTGCCTGGAGTTGATTGGATCTATTGGGGAAATGACTATGAAGATTTTCATTCATCCAGGTCATAGTATATCTAGTATAGATCAATCTAAAAACAACTGGACTTGCTGAGTAATCAATGAAGACGTTTCACTACTCATCCAAGCAGCTTCTTCAGTTCAACTGACTGGTGTGGGAAGTTCTCGGCATATAAACTCTTCCACTAATCCATTTACAATGGCACATTGTAACTCTTCAAAGAGGTGAAACTCACAGAGGTGTGATTATGTGTAGTTACTGTGATAGGATTATCCAATGTGTCCTACAACGCCTAGATACAGCTGTTACTTGTGAGAGTTGCATGAATGGATGTGTGAAGTGTTCTGAATCCGCCGGGGTACAGATGTTAGAGCAGCATTGTATGTAGCAGACAGGTGGTGTCGAGGGCCCCCGCCTCTGTTCAGGGATGGTTTCTCCACCTTAACATGAATCGCCTCTTTCACACCAGACGTCTTTTTTATCCAAGATTTGGACCTTGTTATCTTCAATGAATGTCCCTTTTCTTTTTGTTGTAGAAAGACAGCTGAGTTTTGCCCTGTAGAGTTGTAATCCCAAGAACCAGAACCAATACACATTATCCCTGCTTGTGTAGTTTGAAAGGAAAATGTTTAAAATGACACTCTCTTTGCAAGTAAGGGTTAATGATTTAGACCCCCAATTGAAGAAGAGTGGGTCACATCAATATCTATCTTCCTTTGACAGTGGGCTTTGGGGCTCAGCTTATTATGAAGGACAATCTCCATTCAAAACTGTTTTGCTGTGGGTTTCTAGACTAAATAATGTGCAGATCACTTGTGCTGTTCTTTGTACTCTTGGGGCATGTAGTGTTGCATTTGCTTTGTTGGGGAATATGGGGTTTTGTATTTTTGGGACACAAAGTTTTCTTTCACTTGGTTTGTTGATGTATAAATAAATAAATATGTACAGGGGGGCACAGGGGGTATTGGGCCTAAAGGGGGGCCCGGCTGTGCTGCACTTTTCCAAACCACCAGACCCCACTTGAAGTCCTGAAGCCACAAAATCAGTTCTTGAACACCAATGTGTGTTTTTTTTATTTTTTTAAATCCCCTGGCCACCAATGTATTATTTTAATACTCTATAGGCCCCTGCCACCAATGTTTGTTTTTTTTTTATTTAATTATGCGCCGGGGCCCCAATGTTTTTTTTAACTTGTAAGGAGGGGCCCTGGCACCAACATTTTTTTTAACTTATGGGGGGTCCTGACCATCAATGACTTTTAAAAGACTTTTATGGGGGACCCTGGCACCACAGTTTTTTTTTAACTTACAGGGGGGCCCTGACCATGAATGATGGACATGTAATAATAGAGACGATCCTTGGACGCTGTCAGTTATTATCCTATGGAATTATTTAGTCAAGTGGAGACTTTTTAACATATCTGAATAATAGTTTGATTTTAATCAAATAATGTTTCCCCAGGATGAGCCAATCATATTGTTTATTTTCCTTTCTTCATTTAATAGCAGCACCATGAGCAGCATTAGCTCTAGTATCCATTCTCTGCTCTCTCTCTCTCTCTCTATATATAGATAGATTATATATTTTATATATACACACAAAGTATATATATTTTAATTAAAAAAAAAACAGTACCAGTTATATGGCAGCTCCATAATATCCATAAGGTTAATACCAAAAAACCTCATGCCATAATAATTATTTGTGTCAGACACACTTACAGTAATTAAGCTGAACGAGCCCTGTTACTAAAGAAGGAATCCTTTCCCTTTAACCCTTGATATGAATGAAAGTTACAACCACAAAATAAAATTTACCCCAGACTTTCGTGGTTCAAGCCCACCTTAAATAGCTGCTCCAATAACTGTATATATATATATATATATAATGCCACATTGCCACACTCAGCAGCAGTCCAGACAAATCTGATCTATAGATCACTATAGTTTTTATTTCCAACCCCCCTATGGCCAACAGGCCAAAAATCTCTGCCTATATGAAAAAAGAAGCTTTTTATGATATAGTTTTAATTCAGATATATCTATGTAGCTATTTCTGTAGCTGCCTGTCTGTTTAATATTCTCTGCTGGTTCTGACTCCTGAAACGATGTAGCAAAATCCAACAAACCTGGAGGACTGGAAGAGAATTACATTTTGCGACATTGTTTCAAGAGTCTGAACCAGAGAACAGAAAGGGAGAAGCAAATTCTGTGACAACTTTAGAACCACCGACATTAATGATTTTATATAATAATAATCTTAGAATTACATTTTCATTTTTTTGGGACAGAGATCTTCTGTAAACGATTTTGCACCCATACTTTACCATCCCGACTATAATAACCCCCACTCTCCATTTTGGATGTAGTGTAAGAATATTTGTACCTTCTACTTCGTCTCTTTACATTGAAAGAAACTGCAAGACCTGTAATGTGCTGGAATCTCCGCAGTCCCTGTACATTCCTTGGACCAAAGTCTAATGAAGACTAATGAAAACGCCTGCTGTTGAAAAACAAACATTTCGGCAACACAACTGATTTCTTTAAAAAGAAAAAAAAAAAAAAAAAGCACCACTTGTAAAAGTTAAAGGGATACTGTCATGGAAAAATGTTTTTTTCAAAACACATCAGTTAATAGTGCTGCTCCAACAGAATTCTGCACTGAAATCCATTTCTTAAAAAAGCAGATTTTTTTATATTTAATTTTGAAATCTGACATGGGGCTAGACATATTATCAGTTTCCCAGCTGCCCCAGTCATGTGATATCAGCCTAACAACAGAACAATGGGAAGGTAACCAGATAGCAGCTCCCTAACACAAGATAACAGCTGCCTGGCAGATATAAGAAGAGCACAAAACAGTAAAATCCAGGTCCCACTGAGACACATCCAGTTACATTGAGTAGGAGAAACAACAGCCTGCCAAGTGTTGGCTCTTTCTCTTTTTGTTCTTAGATCTACCAGGCAGCTGTTATCTTGTGTTAGGGAGCTGCTATCTGGTTACCTTCCCATTGTTCTTTTGTTTGGCTGCTGGGGGGAAAAGGGAGGGGGTGATATCAGTCCAACTTGCAGTACAGCAGTAAAGAATGATTGAAGTTTCTCAGAGGACAAGTCACATGACTGGGGGCAGCTGGGAAACTGACAAAATGTCTAGCCCCATGAATAAAAAAAAATCAGTTTGCTCTTTTGAGAAATGGATTTCAGTGCAGAATTCTGCTGGAGCAGCACTATTAACTGATGTGTTTTGAAAAAAACATGTTTTCCCATGACAGTATCCCTTTAATAATGAAATCATGTTGAGACTAAGGGTCCCTGCTGGGAAGGGTTTGAGTTTCCATGAAAAGGAAATGTGTGAGTTGTGATCCCCCGGCGTGTGCAGTGCAGCAATGGCGAGCAGCCTATGGGAGGGGCCAGCGTGACGCCTGGTAATACGATTAGAGCACCAGCTGCTATTTATAGACTACGCAGAGCACAGACCTTTCTCTAACGCAGAGCGAGAGACACGAGGAAGTAGAAACACCATTTGGGAGTAAAAGTGACAACGAATATTTGTGCCTCAAGGAAATTCCCTGAAAACGCCTGACATGCAAAGTCAGAGCAACACTGTGTAAGGGGCCGATTCGCTAAATTCGAGTGAAGGGTTTGAATTAAAAAAACTTCGAATTTCGAAGTTTTTTTGGGCTACTTCGACCATCGAATGGGCTACTTCGACCTTCGACTACGAAAATCGAACGATTCGAACTAAAAATCGTTCGACTATTCGACCATTCGATAGTCGAAGTACTGTCTCTTTAAGAAAAACTTCGACCCCCTAGTTCGGCACCTAAAAGCTACCGAAGTCAATGTTAGCCTATGGGGAAGGTCCCCATAGGCTTGCCTGGGATTTTTTGATCGAAGGATTTTCCTTCGATCGTTGGATTAAAATCCTTTGAATCGTTCGATTCGAAGGATTTAATCGTTCGATCGAATGAAAATCCTTCGATCGATCGCAGGATCGAATCGGCCCCTAAATATCGATATTGTGAGTATAAATAGCGAGTCATTCAGCTATTTCAGATATTAACTCCAACAATGCCGCATCCCCACACCTTTTAATCATATTCTTCTGCAATTCTTTAAATCCTGATGAAAAAATATAGATTTTGCTTCAATTTCTTGTAAGAAGAGAACCCTAAAAATGATCCTGTAGTATAAGGGGCCCATCTATTATGGGATAGATACAAATGCAGGAGCATTTAGGGGGTTATTTATCAGAGGTCAAATTTATGGGAATTTTTTTAACTCTAATAAATTCGAATGTACACGCAACTCGAACGGGAGGTTATTTATGAAAAAACTCAAATTTTAATACTCGATCAAATAGTCCCAACCAAAAATCCGAATCAAATTCAAATCGAATAGAATTTTTTTGCTTCAATTTCGTGTAAGAAGAGCACCCTAAAAATGATCCTGTAGTATAAGGGGCCCATCTATTATGGGATAGATACAAATGCAGGATCATTTAGGAGGTTATTTGTCAAAGGTCGAATTTCAAATTTATGTGAATTTTTTTTTTTTACTAAAAAATTCGAATGTACTCACAATTCAATGGGAGGTTATTCAATTCGAATAGTCCCGACCTGAAAATTCTAATCAAATTCAGATCTAATTCAAATCGAGTTTTCCTCAGAAAAAGAACTCGAATGTCAGGAAGACAATTAACATTTTCAAATGGTTCAACTGCCTCTGCCATTGACTTGTAAATGAACTCAGCAGGTTTTAGGTGACAAATATTCGAAGTAGAACTGTTTCCACGGTCGAGGTGTGATAAATCTCACATTCAAATTCGAGTCGGTGATTTAAAATTCGAATTTGTGAATTTTGACCAAAAAAAGTTTGAAAATTCAAATTTACCATTCGAATCTTAATAAATTTGCCCCTAAGTGCCATATGCATTAACAGGTGGTGGCTAATCCTTTAAGTGCTGCTACTGTGCTTTGTCTTCTGAGTTGGACTCAACATTTAGGGGCCGATTCACGAAGGGTCGAATATCGAGGGTTAATTAACCCTCGATATTCGACTAGGAACTAAAATCGTTCGACTTCGAATATCGAAGTCGAACGATTTTGCGCAAATCCTGCGATCGATCGATCCAAGGATTTTTCATTCGATCGAACGATTAAATCCTTCGAATTGAACGATTCAAAGGATTTTAATCCAACGATCGAAGGAAAATCCTTCGATCAAAAAATCTCAGGCAAGCCTATGGGGACCTTCCCCATAGGCTAACATTGACTTTGGTAGCTTTTAGCTGCCGAAGTAGGGGGTCGAAGTTTTTCTTAAAGAGACAGTACTTCGACTATCGAATGGTCGAATAGTCGAACGATTTTTGTTCGAATCATTCGATTTTCGTAGTCGAAGGTCGAAGTAGCCCATTCGATGGTCGAAGTAGCCCAAAAAAACTTCGAAATTCGAATTTTTTTTAATTCGAACCCTTCACTCGAATTTAGTGAATCGGCCCCTTTGTGCAGAATGTTGCCAGGCTCAAGAAAGCCCTGGATATAACTGTTGCCATAGACTGGTGGCAAGTAGAGTGCTCCCCAGCAAGGTGCACCCCAATGCTCCTCAACTTGCATGTTCTGAACAGTGTGCTCTGGACCTTTGTTGCCCCATGTGGTGCAAGACTGAGTGCAAATTGTACGGGAGACCCACTTAATACCTGCCTTGAACAACTAAAGGAGAACTAAACCCTAAAGAAAAATATTGCCAGAAATGTTGAATCTCATATACTGAACTTAAAACTATTTTGAAGTTTTTATTAAGCCATTCCCAGAATTTTTGCTCCCTGTATTTGGGACTGCAGCTCCAAACTTCTAGGCCTGAGTCAATAATAAAACACCAAGGGGCAGATTTATTATGGGTCAAAGTGAAAATTTGAAATCAAATTTTCGAAAAAAACTAAATTTGGTCAAAACTCTCAAATTTGAATTGTGAATTATCCAAACTTGATTCGAGTTTTAATTTGAATTCGAATTTCAAGATTTATCATATTCTGGCCCATTAAGAGCCCGAATTTGACTATTCTCCACCTAAAACATGCCGAATTAGTGTCAATCTCGAATTGAATTTAAAAAACTTGATTCGAGTTTTCTTTTCGGAAAAAAACTTGAATGTCAGGATCCCGTGACCTTTCTGATTGACTTAGATAGGTTGTCCTAGCGAAGCTACGCCTGGCAAAGTGTTGCGATGTGAGCAAAGCCGTCGCTGGCAAATTTTCGGAGATTAGTGAATTTGCCCCATAGATTCTATTGATTTGGTAGTTTCTTGACGTACTGGGGTTTCTGCTGAAAAACTCCAATACTGGCGTCCCGTGGTGGATTTCGACTTGCAAGCGCCCTGTGAGAATTGCCATAGTGCGTTTTCCATTCGTTTCAGTGTTAGTGCAGTTTTACGTATTACGACCGACTGAGCTTTTTTAAAAACGCAAAGTAAAAACGCCACGTCTGGCCTTGCCCTTATACTGTCTCCATGGGCAGGTGCCGCCACGTGATGGGAAGTATTTGGGGTTCATCAGTTGTGCATTGGGGTTGTGCCAGGTGTTAATAAAGAGCATAAAGGAAGAAAAGCTAAAATAATGCTGCAATGTTCACTTGCCCCCAATGTAGTGAGTAGAATGTTGGTATGAGTTAAGGGCAAGTAGGAATAAAAACTCCTGCTATTGGGACATCTGCTTTCTTAGAGCCAAGTGTCCCTCCTAGAATATTCTTATTATTAGTGGTATTGGGGTACAGTGGCATAACTTGGGGTACTAATCACATATTCACACATGGATAGCTGGGCAAAGAGCAGATGCAACATGACAGCTTTGTTACCACTATTTGTTACCACTATACCTACTCTCTACATGAATAGCCGTAGAATTCTGCATAGTCTCACTGTGTAGCTTTGTGTCTAGTGCAATGGAATAAGGTCATACAGAAAAAGACAAGAGGTCCTCTGTGCTCACCCATTATCAATATATATAGAACATTATTAATATTTTGTGCATTAAGCTACAAACATATAAATTATAAATATATCCAAAAACGTATCAGTTGTATCTGTCACGAGCACCCAATGGCGCGCCTCTTCCCTTCCACGTCGGATCCAAAATGGCGGCGCCCTCGATCTCCACATGGTTAGCAGTGACGCCGGTGCGATGACGTCACACGGACCGGCGCCAAATTCAAAATAAAAGGACACCCAGGAGGCTGGTTCAATGGCCAATTGTAGGTTTTGTTTTTATCATTCCTGGGTGCTTTATTATTCCTGCCTGATTATTGACTTTGCTGTTTATCTGATGCTTTTGAACTTCTGCCTGGAAATTGATTACGTCTTCTCTTGAACCCTATTTTGTACTGCGAACTTGGACTTTGACCCCTGGGCTTCCGCCTCGGACCGTACTACTCCTACTGGGTGTCACGATCGCCACCGGGAGCAGTTCCAGGAGCTCCGGGCGGCGTGTCCTCCCCTGCCGGCGTCGCTCCCAAAATGGCGGCACCCATGGCCGCCACGTGGGTAGCGGCGCCGGCGCGATGACGTCAGCGCGTCGACGTCGGCGCAAGGACGTCAATGACGTCACAATGGCGCCAAATTCAAATATAAAAACGCTACCAAGAAGCCAGAATGGCGCCCAAGTATAGGGAACTTTCCCTAAGTGTATCCTGGGTTCCCTGTGAGCTGCTTTTGCTAAATCTTGTTCCTGATTATTATCCTGACCCTTTGCCTGGACTTTGGACTTTGCTGTTATCTACCTGCCCGTGAACTCTTGCCTGGATTCTGACTACTCTTTTGATCAAACCTTTGGACCTTGCTCCCTCAAGAGGGCTTCCTCCTCGATCCTGACTACCTCCCTGGAGGGAGCTCCCGGCTCCCTGACACTGGGAGCCGATAGGTCCCCTGACAGTATCAGTGTTTGCAATGGAAGAAAATGTAGCCCCAATTAAGACCAAATAGTTTTGCCATATTAACCACTAATCTGTATTTGACTCACCCACCCACCCTGAGCTTGTGAGCTGAGCAGTAGAACGCAGTGCCAGACTGGGATGCCAGGGGCCCAATAGAAAAACATAGACCATGGGACCACTTTCCAAACTATTATTCCTCTTGTCATTTAAACTCTTTATTCTCCTAGTCCTAATATTAAGCCTATTTTTTCCCATGAAGAAATAGGGAATAACCATGAAATAGGCCAAATGATTAGAAGCAAGAGGTCCCACTGACACCTGGGCCCACTGGGAGTTTTCCTGGTATCCTGGTGGGCCAGTCCGACACTGGTAGAACATGAGAACCTATGGTTACAAAATATAAAATATCCTATAAATAATATAGTTTGCTGAGGTTAACACTAAAAAACTAAAAATGAGAAAATCCTAAGAAAACAGACAGTAAAATGAAGAAAAACCCCTTCAAAGACAAACTGTACAGAGCTCTGTGAAACGAGCAGCTGGGAAATGCCCATTTCTTCATTATATAGGAAAGATGGAACATTATCTCAGCAATACCCTTGTACTGATGCTGAGTGGTGAAAAGCTGAGTGTAGATTAGTGAGGGTTTAGAGAAGATGTGAGGAGTATTCTGTGCATTAGCAGGTCATGAGAGTTGTTTTAATCTCATCACATGATTGATCTCTATAGAAGCATGCATAGTATGGGCACTATCATTTAGGATATTGTCCAACTTATTAATAAAATCAAAATAAGCACGTTTGCTTTCTAATTTCTGCAACTTCTCTTGAGCTGTGTCTGAAAATTCGATGCCATTTTTCCTCAAGGACCTGGGCTGCAGAATGTATTGGTCCTTAGATTATCAATCATATTTCAGTTTGCGTGCATGCAGCAGAGTAACCTGCCAGAATTCCAACTTGTCCAGAGTTCCACCAACTTGTCCAGAGTTCCGCCAACTTCTCCAGAGTTCCACCAACTTGTCCAGAGTTCCACCAACTTCTCCAGAGTTCCAACAACTTGTCCAGAGTTCCGCCAACTTCTCCAGAGTTCCACCAACTTGTCCAGAGTTCCACCAACTTCTCCAGAGTTCCAACAACTTGTCCAGAGTTCCACCAACTTCTCCAGAGTTCCAACAACTTGTCCAGAGTTCCACCAACTTCTCCAGAGTTCCAACAACTTGTCCAGAGTTCCACCAACTTCTCCAGAGTTCCAACAACTTGTCCAGAGTTCCACCAACTTCTCCAGAGTTCCAACAACTTGTCCAGAGTTCCACCAACTTCTCCAGAGTTCCAACAACTTGTCCAGAGTTCCACTAACTTCTCCAGAGTTCCAACAACTTGTCCAGAGTTCCACCAACTTCTCCAGAGTTCCAACAACTTGTCCAGAGTTCCACCAACTTCTCCAGAGTTCCAACAACTTGTCCAGAGTTCCACCAACTTCTCCAGAGTTCCAACAACTTGTCCAGAGTTCCACTAACTTCTCCAGAGTTCCACCAACTTCTCCAGAGTTCCAACAACTTGTCCAGAGTTCCACCAACTTCTCCAGAGTTCCAACAACTTGTCCAGAGTTCCACCAACTTCTCCAGAGTTCCAACAACTTGTCCAGAGTTCCACCAACTTCTCCAGAGTTCCAACAACTTGTCCAGAGTTCCACCAACTTCTCCAGAGTTCCAACAACTTGTCCAGAGTTCCACCAACTTCTCCAGAGTTCCAACAACTTGTCCAGAGTTCCACTAACTTCTCCAGAGTTCCAACAACTTGTCCAGAGTTCCACCAACTTCTCCAGAGTTCCAACAACTTGTCCAGAGTTCCACCAACTTCTCCAGAGTTCCAACAACTTGTCCAGAGTTCCACCAACTTCTCCAGAGTTCCACCAACTTCTCCAGAGTTCCAACAACTTGTCCAGAGTTCCACTAACTTGTCCAAACATCCACCAACTTGTCCAGAGTTCCATCAACTTGCACAGGATTCCACCAAATTGTCTGGAGTTCCACTACTGCTGGAAAACAATATCTTATATTCCGTTCTCCATGTGAGCAATTCAGTTATTCACAGCTTAATACTTCAAGGATCTTTCTTTAGAAACAACAAAGAAAGCTCTGCCGATTACTAGTATCCTGATTTGTACTTATAAGAAGCAATACCTTTACCTCATGGCATCATTCTGTGCAATCTATTGTTGTGGTGCACGCAATGCCAATTACTTTTCATGAGCTACAGGTATATTAAAAATATGGTCCCAGAGAACAATTCTTTCCATGAAAAGAAAACTGACAAACAGTACGGGGCCCAGCTCTTTACTAGTGAAATAAATAGACCAAGATGAGGGCTTATTTATAGTGTATTGGGTATGTTTTCCCACCTGATTTGCACTCAGGGAAAACACTGAAACGATACATCTACTCTATTTATTGCAGCACAACTTGCCTTTGAAGCTTCCCTGTGAAGTTAAAATCCTAATACAATTAATAAATAATAATCTGATTTACTTTGGGTTAGAAGTGGCAGAGACACTTTATAGGCTATAGGTTTGAGTTCAAAATGAAAACGCATTTGCTGTGCCAATAAACAAGTTTGTTGCATTGAAATGATGCACTTTGATTAGGTCTGATCTTTTACTGCAACTTATAAGCAAATCATAATAATAACGTCTGCCAATATGCAGTAATTCTCTTACCCCACATTTATCAACCCTTTACAAAAGGAACTACCCAAAAATGTGGAAGAAACTTAAACTCTTACTTACCCAATGGATCAAACATAACATTTCATGGTTAGATCGAATCAATGCAGTTACGGTATGTAACGATTTTACCCAAATTACTGTATCTTTTCTGATCCCTTCCTATTGCAGTACCTTACAAAAAAGTCAAAAAACGGAGGCCTGGCTTTCCCAAACTTATTGAAATATTATCAAGCAGCCCAGTTGGCCCCAATTGTATTTTTTTGGGAAGGAATGTGGAAAGGAACTAACAAGTGTTCCATCAATTAGGTCAAGTAGAAACCTCATACAAAATACTAACTCGTGGTACTTGACTCCCTCACACCTACATAAAATGTTTCCATCCAACCCTCGGCCTGTTTTAGGAATTGTGGGGGAGAAGGAACCATGGCTCATATCTGGTGGCAATGCCCTTTGGTGCAAAGGTATTGGTCCAGGGTCTTTGGCTTAATTGATTCTATTACACAAATCCACATTAGGGAAGGACCCCTGGGTAGCCTTATTTAATCATTGGATACCTAATATCAGTGGTAATTCTATAAAATGGAAAACACATTTATAGTTACAGAAGATTAACAACTAATTGCCAAATCCATACCTTTCAATTCTGAAACGAAAGGTTCGGATAATGGCAATAAGGATCAATGAAAAATTGACTTCCATCCTATTAGGGACTCATAGAAAATTTTTACAAATATGGCAACCATGGGCACCTGGGGCCACCAGCCAAGGCTTAAGCCTATCATCTCTTTCAATATAGGGCCAATTCTTATTAAATGAAGGTGGACAATTAAAAGTATACTTAATATTGGCAAAAAAGTGGAGTCCACATGGCATGTTCAATATATTAGACTGCCGGACTAGGGAAAATGAGGGTCTCACGGCTAGTTCAGCTAGTTTCTGTCTCGGAGTAGGTCAGCACTATATAAACAAACCAAAGGAAAACAGGTAAAGAAGAATAGGCAACAAGTTCAGTATAAATTGTAAGTTTATTATTTTTGAAAGAATATACAAATGTTAATACAACAGTCATATTGTTTTTGTTTTTATATCATTTTTGCATTCGACTTTTGTGTAATTTGGCAAAAAAAAAAAATATACGCAAAATAATTGCTTTACATTGTACTGTAAAAAAAATTAAAACCTTAAATGAAAAGATATATTAAAAAAAATATATGAAAACGATAAAAAAAACCCTAATTCTCCACTGGAACACTGAGAACTGCTTGAAATGGCAGAGAAGCCACAAGGAGGCAGGAGCTTCTGAGATATAACCTTCTCCCTGGTTTCTACATAGGGTTGAGACCCAGCCAGTATTTCACTAGCCCACACGTGCCCACCTCTAATCCACTCCTGCCCCCTTCAATCCATCTCCAATTCACTCCGCCACATCCAATTCACTCTCCTAGGGCTGCCCTAATCAGTTTACTTGATGTGCCCAATGATGTCACAACTCCACCATATTTGCATCATGACTCTGCCCCTGAGTCAAGAGTGAGTTTATTGCCATTTAATCCATATACGTTTGTACAGTACACAGTGAAACAAAACAACGTTCCTCTAGGACCCTGGTGCTACACAACATAGATGTACCGGACAACAGACAAAAAGTGCAAGTGCAAAAATGTGCAAGTGGTGCAAGACAGGACAGGACAACATGGTGCAGGGACAGGACAAGACACACTCAGCAGATGTAATATGTTAAGTAAATAATGCTAAACGTCAGACATGATGGTGTATCATTGTGATATGACAGTAGTAAGAACATGATAAAGAACACGATGAAGTGCAGATGTGCTCATAGGGAACAATTGTATCCAATGGCTATTTATTTATACAATAAGGTCAGATGGAGTGTGAGTGTTGGGGGAAGAAACTGTTACACAGTCTGGTAGTGAGGGCCCTAATGCTTCCGTACCTTTTTCCAGATGGCAGGAGTGTGAACAGTGAGTGTGAGGGGTGTGATTGGATCAGACACAATGTTGGTGGCTTTACAGATGCAGCGAGTGGTGTAAATGTCCATGATGGAAGGAAGAGAGACACCTATGATCTTCTCTGCTGTCTTCACTATCCTCTGTAGGGTCTTGCACTCCATGACAGTGCAGTTCCAGGCCAGACAGTGATACAGCTGCTCAGGATGCTCTCGATAGTCCCTCTGTAGAAGGTTTGGAGTATGGATGGTGGGAGATGGGATTTCCTCAGCTTGTGCAGGTAGTAGAGGTGCTGTTGGGCTTTCTTGGCTAAGTAGCTGGTGTTGTGGGACCAGGTGAGGTTCTTCGCCAGGTGGACACCAAGGAATTTGGTGCTTTTGACGATCTTCACATTAGAGCCGTCGATGTACAGTGGCAGGTGGTCACTCCTAGTCTTCCTAAAGTCAACAACCATCTCCTTTGTTTTGTCTACATTGAGAGACAGCTTGTTGGCTCTGCACCCGTCTGTTAATGATGTCATGAATTCATCCCTTTACAGACCCGCCCCCGCCCTGGCTGGAATAAAGACAAAAGATTGCAACCCTAATTCTACATCAACTATTATTCCTGCCCTTAACTCTATTAAGTTCTAGCTCAACTGTATTAAGTTGTATTAGTGTTTATGTTTTCTGCTTCAAACTTTACACGGATCTCTCACTTCCCCTCTCTCATCTGAGCAAATAATACTGAAATATTGAAGACCAGTTGGTAGAAATAGGACATTATATATTTAAGGTGAACCTTTATGTTTTTGGTGCACAAAAAGTTTTTGATGCCTCATGAATCAGTGCAGGAAACAGTATTTTATTGATTTAATTGGGGCACTGACCAAGGAGAGTAGAAAAGAATCTGTATCAGAACCCCAAGCAACACACATATCACTTACCCTGTTATTTTTACTGAATTAGGGATGGGGGCGGCAGTTGGACCTGGGTCAGAGGGGTCAAAACTGGTCCACCAGTTTTTTCCCAATGTCCCAGATGTAATTATTCCGAATACATAATAAAACGCTATAACACATTTGATGACGCCCTTTAAAACTAGCGTCTTTGGTGGCATTGGTTTAAATCATAAATAAACGATTTTAACAAAAATCTCAGAAATCTGTCTTTGTGTAGAAATATGTTGCTCATGTTTTAAATTCTTTGTGCCATGATAAACAAACATAACCAAAAAAATATACGAGTTTCTGGGTAGATTTATTTAAGTTTGCTTTGCCAATTATTATGTGTATTTTCCATGCAGGTTTGGAATATTTGGATGTTAACTGTCTGCTAATTAGAAGTCTGTATGTTTCCAAAAACGATGTATATAGGATTTCATTGTGCGCGTTTCCCATAAACCTCCAATTACTTTCAATTAGAACGAATACTCTCCCTGTGTCTGGAAAAACCGCTGCTTTGCTTGGAAGGTTGACTGGACCCTGAATTTTTCTTACTGTAGAACTGTGCTTTGCCAAGGGAAGTACAGGTATAGGATCTGTTATGTGGAAATCTGTTATCCAGGAAGCTCTGACTTACAAGAAGGCCGTCTCCCATAGACTCCATTTTAATCAAATAATTCACATTTTTTTTAAAACTGTTTCCTTTTTCTTTTTTGTAATAACAAAACAGTCGCTTGTATTTGATTTCAACTAAGATAGAATTAATTCTTATTGGAAGCAAAACCAGCCTATTGGCTTTATTTCATGTTTATATGATTTTCTAGTAGACTTAAGGTATGAAGATCCAAATTATGGAAAGATGTTGGAAAACCCCAAGTCTCGAGCATTCTGGATAACAGGTCCCCTACCTGTACTTATATCCAAATGGTTCCTGCTGTGGGTACGAGAGACCCTATCTGCCTACAAGGCTGTTTTAAGGAGGATCAAATTCTCAGTGTTAGATTCAGGGGCAGATGTATCAAGGGTCGAATTTCGAGGGGTTAAATCCCTCGAAATTCGACTGGGGAATAGAATGGAATAGGCAATTCGGGCAAATTTACGCGCTGTCGAATAGTTGAATTGGCGAATATTCGCCAGGCGAATAGGCGCTCAATCGAATATTCGCTCGAAGGATTTTCATTCGATCGAATGCCTTTTTATTCGATCATAAACTTGGAAAACAAGCCTAGGCTTTTAAAGCAATTCGGTAGGTTTTAGGTGGCGAAGTAGGCAGTCGAAGTATTTTTAAAAGAGACAGTACTTCGACAATCGAATGGGCGAATAGTCGCAGCGTTTTTGCGCTCGATCTATTCGAATCATTCTACCCAGGCGAATTTACGCCAATTCGATAGTCGAGGAACACAAAAAACTACTCGAAATTCGAGCTTTTTTCCTTCTATTCCTTCACTCGAATTTAGTTAATGGGCCCCTCAGTGTGACCCCTTATCCGGAAAACCCCTCTATCTGTCTGTCTGTCTGTCTGTCAGTTTTAAATGTTGGGTTGCACAAGCATGCTCATTGCTTCTATTGAACTGATTGCCTAACCATTTCAAGAATTCAAGTATATGTAAAACTAATAGGCAGTTGAGGGCATCAGATTGGAAGTCCCTAATATGAAGTGTTGAGAGATATCTGGGGGGTCATTTATTAAGTGCAAAAGGATAAAAGTCTGCAATCTGTCACTGCGGCCTGACCTGCACTGGACTCCAATCCATCTCTAGGTGCAGAGCAGGACACAAGCAGGCCCTGAATTTCTAATTTGGCCGTCCCTAGTCTATAGGGTCCTTCTTGCAGTGCCCCCCGTCTCTCGTGCGAATGTGCAGTTTCCAGCAGGAGCACTTGGGGATTTGGTCACAGAAGATGTAAAAAGCTGCTCATCCCCAAAGCTTCTGAAAGAATTACAATGCGTCTGGCCGGCATGTTGTCCCAGGCCCGGGTCTTTGTGGCCTTCCCATGAATCTGGAATAAGAACTAAAGGTGGCCATAGACATAGAGATCTGCTCGTTTGGCGATGTCACTAAACGAGTGGATTTCTCCCCGATATGCCAACATTGAAGTGGGTGATATTGGGCTGATCCAATCGTGAGCCCTAGGGCCCAACGATCGGATCATAATGGATCTGATACGGCGGTCTGATCGCGGGACAAGCACAGATGCGGCCACGATCTGACGGGATCCTGCCCGATCGAGATCTGGCCAACTTTTGGCCACATATCGATCAAGAAAGCCCAACGGATGGCCCCACACGCAGGCCAATAAGCTGCCAACTCGGTCTGTCTCCAGCTTTTATTGGCCTGTGTATGGGACACACTTTTCCATCTATGGACTCTGTAGCTGATCCCCATCATTTTGCCTTGGTATAAAGACTATTAAGGGTCGGACAGGGTCAGACCCACTCCATACAGCCTGTGCTCCTGCCCAATAGAAGAAATGACGCACTTCGGCACGCCATGGCGGGGGGGCCCCTGATGCAGCAGATCCCCCCAGTCCGACGCTGAGACTAATCTACAGTAGAAACCTATTTCCAGAAAATATATCTGCAAAACTGGGAACCAAAATTGCCCCCTACTTGTATCAGCTGAAGTCCTATTTGTGCAATACCGGCACAAAGATGACTGCTGAGCATGTAATTATAATTAATATGACCCACCAGAATCCTTCAGAGCAGATATTCACACCCCAAAAAACTTCCATACTTTGTCCAGCTCGGCACAATATCTATATCCAGAGGCCCTGGAACCTGCATATCCTATAACCTTGGGAGGCTTGTGGAGCCATTCAGACTGCTTGTAAATCTGCTTAGACAACAACACAATATTGATGAATCAGCAAATGATTTGAAAACATGTCACAATATTATCCGGATGGATTAGCGACCGTCTCTGACCATTTCTACCCATTCTTTACATTTTTATCTGCAGAAGATTCCGCCCACTCACTAGTTTCTTGTTTATATTAATTCCTGCTTTTCACCAATACGCAATAAATAGTTGGAGATGGAGGGGAGACTTTATCCTCATATTACCCGTATGAAGGGGGGGAGAAGAGCCCGGCCAAGCAATAAAGGAGAGGAGCAGAGAGAGAAAAGCAGCCGCTGCGACTGCCAAGTTACTAAAGAACATTCTGGTTGTAAAGTCAAAGGGAGTCATTGAAAGGAAGAAAAAAACAGGCCCGATCCATGGATCAGCTCGGGGGGAAAAGGGAAAATGAGAGAACACAGTCGTAGACAATACAGGGAATAAAATGCATCCGTATGTAACTATAAAAGAAAACACGAGGCAGAAACATTACAGCTTGTGACTTCCAATAAGAGACAGCAGGGATTGAAGTAGAAATCTGACAGAGCACAGCATTCTGGGAGATGTAGTTCAGCTGGACGTATCTGGCATAAGCCATTCCCATTCATGTCATGGGAAAAAAACGTTTTTTTCAAAACACATCAGTTAATAGTGCTGCTCCAGCAGAATTCTGCACTGAAATCCATTTCTCAAAAGAGCAAACAGATTTTTTTATATTTAATTTGGAAATCTGACATGGGGCTAGACATATTGTCAGTTTCCAGCTGCCCCCAGTCATGTGACTTGTGCTCTGATAAACTTCAGTCTCTCTTTACTGCTGTACTGCAAGTTGGACTGATATCACCCCCCCCCCAGCAGCCTAACAGTAGAAACTCATGTCCCACTGAGACACATTCAGTTACATTGAGAAGGAAAAACAGCAGCCTGCCAGAAAGCATTTCTCTCCTAAAGTGCAGGCACACGTCAAATGACTGGGGGCATCTGGGAAATTGACAATATGTCTAGCCCCATGTCAGATTTCAAAATTGAATATAAAAAAATCTGTTTGCTCTTTTGAGAAATGGATTTCAGTGCAGAATTCTGCTGGAGCAGCTCTATTAACTGATGTGTTTTGAAAAAAACATTTTTTTCCCATGACATGAATGGGAATGGCTTATGCCAGATACGTCCAGCTGAACTACATCTCCCAGAATGCTGTGCTCTGTCAGATTTCTACTTCAATCCCTGCTGTCTCTCTTTCCGATGACAGGATCCCTTTAATATCTTGGCATTAAAACAAAATAAATAATGAATGTATATTGCAAAAGTGCTCAGAAAAGCCCCCTCATCGGTTTTATGTTCTGTTGTTTTAACGGTTTACTTATCCTTTAACAAAAAGTTCATTAGGAATGTGTAAATGAGTTGTCTGAGCTAAACTGTGCAGGTTGTTTCCCTTAGGGATCTTCCATTTATTCTTAGACAAGACTTCAGTGCCATGGAGCTTTCACGTGTGGCACCACAAGGGAACGCAGGAGTCAACACAATCCCTTCATTTCATTCCCACTCTAGTCATTGTGGCTCAGGCAATGCAAGTGTCGCATTCTGCCCGCAACTGTCACTTGTGCCCCAATGTGTACAGCCCAATAGGAAACACAGCGTTCCTTCCTGCGCCCTCTGGAATGCATGAAAGATCCAGCGCAGAGGAATGCAGTAAATAATGCTTGTCTGTCGGTGCCCCCTGCTGGCACAGTCGATGCATTAAAATATAATACAGGACAGATAGAATTTCAGTTCAGATTGAGACTCGTAATTCACACTCTAGTCAAATGATACATTAATATCTGTAACAAGACAAATAAAAAGGAATAAAACCAACTAAAAACAAGCTCAGTGGAATATGGAATAGAATTCATACACTTGCCATGGCCACGGCGTTTCAGTGTTTCCACATTGTTTCTTTTTTCATAATTCTTTAACCCTATCACCTCCGCAGTTTTGGCACATTATCCGCTACTTGGAACTGATGCAGCTCTTGGCCCTTTTCTATTAAGTCACATGGCACCAATTTTTTAATTTTTTTAAAATTAAGTTGTGTTTGTTGATCCTTTTCTTCACCATAAGGCTTGTCCGAGCCACATATAGTTGCCTGCAAAGGCCATTTGAGCCCATATGTGAATACTCATGTATAGTCTCCATCACTTAAACTGGGGTTTTTTAAGAGGGGTGGTATGATCAGATTGGCTCTCCTGGTTCTCTTTTTCCTAAATGTATATACTTTGTGTTAACTTTAACATACAGCTATGGGATCTGTTATCCAGAATGCTCGGGACCTGGGGCTTTCCGAATAACAGATTTTTCCGTAATTTGGATCTTCATACCTGAATCTATGAGAATATTATGTTAACGTGAAATAAACCAAAAAGAGTGAGCCAGGTCAGTCAAAAGACACTATTTACACCCGCAGGTTTGAAATATATATTACCAACTACCAAAAAAAATTGAGAAGCTTGAGGTAATAGAACCTTTAAAAGGTTCTATTACCTCAAGCTTCTCAATTTTTTGTTAGTTTGTAACATGAAATAAAGCCAATAGGCTGGTTTTGCCTCCAATAAGGATTAATTATATCTTAGTTGGGATCATGTACATGGTTCTATTTTATTTAGGGATCCAGGATTCGGTTCAGGATTCGGCCAGGATTCTGCCTTTTTCAGTAGGATTCGGCTGAATCCTTCTGCCCGGCCAAACCGAATCCGAATCCTAATTTGCATATGTAAATTAGGGGCGGGGATGAAAAAATCACGTGACTGTTTGTCACAAAACAAGGAAATATAAAATGTTTTCCCCTTCCCACCCCTCAGATTCCGTTCAGTATTCGGCCGAATCTTTTGCAAAGGATTCGGGGGGGTTCGGCCGAATCTAAAAAAGTGGATTCGGTGCATCCCTAATTTTATTATTACTAAAAAGAAAAATCTTTAATCTTTTTAAATCTGGATAAAATTGAGTCTATGCATTGGCATGATTTCTGGATAATGGGTTTCCGGATAACGGATCCCATACCTGTAGTTTATATATGTATATATTTGAGCAATGGTTTCTAAAGTACGTGTATGCTACTACACCAAATTAGAGTATTCGAAAAAACGGATCCACATGGAATATTTTAGATAAATAATATATCATTATTAGCCGAAATTAAAAAAGTATACTTGCATCTCCATCTGCCCTTACACAAAAGTGTCGGCAGACTTAGAAAGCCCAGGTTATCCTGAAAAAAATGATGTATAATTTTCCCCAGGTAAAATAACCGGCCCTAACCCCAAAATTCCAATTTGATGGCTGACTGATTTGATTGGTTTAGTAAGAGCTGAATAGAAATGGAGAGGGGTCGCGACACTCAATGAGAGAAATGACACTTGGGCACATTTACTTAGGGTCGAATATCGAGGGTTAATTAACCCTCGATATTCGACCGTTGAAGTAAAATCCTTCGACTTCGAATATCGAAGTCAAAGGATTTACCGCATTTCCTACGATCCAACGATCAAAGGAAAAATCGTTCAATCAAACGATTAAATCCTTCAAATCGAACAATTCGAAGGATTTCGATCAAAAATTTTCCTTTGATCAGAATATTGTTAGGGACCTTCCCATTGACTAACATTGGCTTCGGTAGGTTTTAGGCGGCAAAGTACTTGGTCAAAGTTTTCTTTAAAGAGACAGTACTTCGACTATCGAATGGTCGGATAGTTGAACGATTTTTAGTTCGAATCATTCCATTCAAAGTCGTAGTCGGAGGTCGAAGTATCTAATTCGATGGTCGAAGTAGCCAAAAAATCATTGGAAATTCGAAGTTTTTTCATTCCATTCCTTCACTCAAGTAAATGTCCCCCATAGTAGACAAAGGTGGTATTAAAAAAAATGTATTTTATAGTAAATTGCAAAAAAAAAAAAATCCAACAGTATTAGCAGAAATATATATATATATACCACCAAGTAACAAGATAAGGCAAAAAGAGACAAACCACAGGGAGCAGATACACTTTCCAAAAATGAGAACACCCCAAAGTTTCGGCATTATAACTTTTGTCAAGGCTATAGTCCTGAAACGTTGGGGTGTTCTAATTTTTTTATTTTTTTTGCTATTTACTATAAAAGAAAAATGTTTTAATACCACCTTTGTCTACTAAGTGTCATTTCTCTCATTGAGTGTCGCAACCCCTCTGCATTTCTATTTACTGTTTTGGGTAATTGAACGTGGGATTACCTGGGGTTATTTGCACCTCATATACCTTAAAGGAGAAGGAAAGGTTAAAAGTAAGTAAGCCTTATCAGAAAGGTCCATCTAAATATACCAGTAAACCCCCAAAGTAATGTTGCTCTGAGTCTCCTGTCAAAAGAAACACTGCATTTCTTTCCTTCTATTGTGTACTCATGGGCTTCTGTATCAGACTTCCTGCCTTCAGCTTAAACCTCCAGGGCTAGGGCTTGAGCATGCTCAGTTTGCTCCTCTCCCCCTCCCCCTTCCTTCTCTGCTGTAATCTGAGCCCAGAGCAGGGAGAGACTCAGGCAGGAAGTGATGTCACACCAAGCTAATATGGCAGCTGCTATCCTAAACAAACAGAGTTTCTAGAGCTATTTACTCAGGTATGGTAAAACATTCTACAGAATAAATATAGCATTCTAGCTTGCACTATTGCAGCTAATCTATTGGCAATAAAATGCCTCCATAGCTTTCCTTCTCCTTTAAAAAAGTGTTTTTTCTATTGTGAATATTGGGAGTGCCCTCCATCAATTTATTTTCGTATTAGTGAGAGCTAAAGACAAATTCAAGAAAAATGACGTTAAAATGTTGCGCGCGAAAGACAAAATATGAAAAGTGTCTGTTTAAAGGACAAATTAACAAAAGTGGAGATAGAGGTTTGTGAATTTGGTGGGAAATCCAATATTTTTATTTCCACTTTTATTTAGGGGCCGATTCACTAAGGGTCGAATATCGAGGGTTAATTAACTCTCAATATTCCACTAGGAATTAAAATCCTTCGACTTCGAATATTGAAGGATTTAGCGCAGATAGTTCAATCGAACGATCGAAGGATAATTCCTTCTATCGAACGATTAAATCCTTCAAAACGAACGATTTGAAGGATTTAAATCCAACGATCGAAGGAATATCCTTCGATCAAAAAAAGTTAGCCAAGCCTATAGGCTAACATTGGCCTTGGTAGCTTTTAGATGGCGAACTAGGGGGTCGAAGTTTTTTTTAAAGACACAGTACTTCGACTATCGAACGGTTGAATAGTCGAACTATTTTTACTATGAATCCTTCGATTCGTAGTCGTAGTCGAAGTAGCCCATTCGATGGTCGAAGTAGCCCAAAAAAAACTTCGAAATTCGAAGTTTTTTACCTTCGAATCCTTCACTCGAAGTTAGTGAATCGGCCCCTTAGTCTCAATATCTCCATTTTTGTGAATCCTCCCATAAAGTCTCCAGATTCTGAAATTTATGGGAAGATTTTAGGCCGGCACCCAAGCTAAGCATTCCATGCTGGTTTAGATTTAGGGGCAAATTCACTAAGATTGCGACAGGCACAACTTCGCCGCACTTCGCCAGGCGTAGTTTCGCTATCGCTCCGCAAATTCACTAAAATCCGAAGTTGCGCACAGGGGTAGTGTAAGGTTGTGAAGTTGCGCTAGCGTTCATTTGCTAAGTAAAGCGAAGTTACGCTAGCGAAGGCTAATTTGCATACGGCGCGAAATTCAAATTTCAATGGAGGAATACGTATCTGCACTACAAATGGCTAGAAAACCTTCAAATCAGCAAATAAAAATGTTATTTTGCCCTACACATGTGCCCACTGTCTAGGTAAGTTGCCATGAGTCAGGAAATGTAGGGGGGAAGGAGGGGAGCCCCAAAAATATTTTCGATCTTTTTCAGCCTATCACCCATCATGTAGAAAACACGCCAGCGTTTTTTGGGACTTAGAAAAAAATTGACTTTTTTTGAAGCAATCCCTATCTACTCTATTGCGCTTCGCCAGGTCTGAGGTGGCGAAGGAAGTCTAGCGTAAAAGGTAGCGTTCAGTACACTGCGCAAGTTAGTGAATTTGCGTAGTTATGTCGCTAGCAAAAATTCGCCTGGCGTAAGTGTGCGAAGTAACACTAGCGAATCTACGCCAGCGTTCGTTAGTGAATTTGCGCAGTAACGAAAAATGCCAAACGCTAGCGAATTAAAGCTAGCGTTCGGCGCTTCGGCGCTTAGTGAATTTGCGCCTTAGACTTGCCAGTAACTGCCATATTCTTGCTCGGCATTCGCTTTGGTTCCTTGTGCGCAACTCAGAGGCAGAGAGGGGAGCAGTCGGCTACAAGAAACTGACATTTCAGTAACTATTCGCTGCTTGTGAGCAAATTCCCTGAATATTTACTGTAGGTGAAATGGTCTCTCCCATTCTGCCGAGCACAAGTATTGTTGGCGAGTACAGTCAGCCATTAGTTACATCAAATAAATTGCCAGACGCAGTTAAAGTCACAGCAGAGTTACAAAAGAAATTCAGCCGGTCGGTGCAACAGTCGCACTACATGTTCCTCTTGCTTCAGCCAATTGTCACAGCAGTAGGTTAATGCGGGTTCTGTTAGTTCTTCACGTGAAGGGGTTAAACTGCGGGGATAATGCAATTAACACACACAAAGGTCGGCAGGAGATTTTGCACATTCTCTTCTAGAGAAATAAAACAAATACAAACTTTCCTGCAAAAAAAAAAAAATGATGTTGCTGGAATCAGAGTGACGTTTATCTTCATTATTTTTCCAAAATGAACTGGATACGGGGGGTACAAATAATTAGAAGTGGGACCTGCTCTGTAGGTGGAAATAAAATCTTTTTCACTATTTCTGTGAAGGCCCCTGGACAGTATTGTACCTGTATTGCTTAAAGGAGAAAGAAAGCTACAGAGACAGTTTATTGCCAATAGATTAGTCACAATAGTACAAGCTATAAGACTATATTTATTCTGCAGAATGCTTTACCATACCTGAGTAAACCGCTCTAGAAGCTCTCTGTTTGTTTAGGATAGCAGCTGCCATATTAGCTTGGTGTGACATCACTTCCTGCCTGAATCTCTCCCTGCTCACTCATAGCTCTGGGCTCAGATTACAGCAGGGAGGGAGGGAGAGAGAAGCAAACTGAGCATGCTCAAGCCCTAGCCCTGGAGGTTTAAGCTGAAAACAGGAAGTCTGATAAAGCTTACTTACTTTTAGCCTTTCCTTCTCCTTTCAGCCCCTTCCATAAAACATCTTTGGAGTGTTCCCTGCGTGAGGCTTGAATTTGAAGGCTGAAGCGGCTGGAGAGGGTAAACTAACAAACAGTAAACCACATTATCTGGGCCCCCCATGACCGTGGGGAATGGTAGTTACCCCAATGCCCCTGCTGGGCCACACCTTTATTATACAGGGAGTTGCACCCGGGACTGGGTGGGTTTGGGTCAAAGGGGGGCGGCATTGCTAATGCATTAACACTCTCTGCACCAGTGGAGCACAATGGGGCAAATTCACTAAGATGCGAAGTTGCGCCAGGTGCAACTTTGCCGCACTTCACCGCACTTCGCCAGGCGTAGTTTCGCCAGCGCTCCGCAAATTTACTAAAATCCAAAATTGCACACAGGGGTAGCGTAAGGTTGCGAAGTTGCGCTAGCGTTGATTCACTATATAAAGCGAAGTTACGCTAGCGAAGGCTAATTTGCATACGCCGCAAAATTCAAATTTCAATGGAGGAACACGTATCAGCACTACAAATGCCTAGAAAACCTTCAAATCAGCAAATATAAATGTTATTTTGCCCTACACATGTGCCCACTGTCTAGGTAAGTTGCCATGAGTCAGGAAATGTAGGGGGGAAGGAGGGGAGCCCCAAAAAAATTTTCCATCTTTTTCAGCCTATCACCCATCATGTAGAAAACACGCCAGCATTTTTTGGGACTTAGAAAAAAAATTGACTTTTTTTTAAACAATCCCTATCTACTCTATTGCGCTTCGCCAGGTCTGAGGTGGCGAAGGAAGTCTAGCGTAAAAGGTAGCGTTCAGTACACTGCGCAAGTTAGTGAATTTGCGTAGTTTCGTCGCTAGCGAAAATTCGCCTGGTGTAAGTGTGCAAAGTAACACTAGCGAAACTACGCCAGCGTTCGTTAGTGAATTTGTGCTGTAGCGAAAATGCCAATGCGAATTAACGCTAGCGTTCGGTTCTTCGCGGCTTAGTGAATTCGCCCCAATGTGCGGGTTAATAACTGCAAATTTGGCACTTAGAGCAGAGACACATGGTCAGATTTGGGGAGATTAGTCACCTGGCGACAAATCTCCTCTTCTTGGGACGACTAATCTCCCCGAACTGCGTTCAGCTAGAAGATAAATCGCAGCGGGACGGCACTCAGAGCACCTCACAAGGAGGAGACAAGGAGACTTCGGAAAACGAAGCGATCCAAGTGCCATTCCGTCGCCGATTTATATTCTAGCCGAATGCAGTTCAGGGAGATTAGTCACCCCGAAGAAGAGGAGATTGGTCACTGGGCAACTAATCTCTCAGAATCTGACCATATGTCTTTGCCCTTAGAGGCGGCTTTTGTCGCCCCATGTGACTGGCCGCTCAGTGATGTCTGAGGCAAGTTTCTCACCTGAGTGGCCCTCAGGCCCAGATTTGAGGCCACAAAGGCACGGGCCTAGGGCGACGAAATTTTAGGGGCAGCATGCCTTCCCGCCGCAATCCTGATATACATTGGGAACTCCAAGTTCCCCGGCACTATGGCACGTGCTTGCAGTGGGGGGATGTGCGAGTGGCTGGTGGGCGCTAGGACCCTGAGGCCTTGGGGCGATGTGCAGGGAAATCCGGCCCTGCTCACATGTCCAGTCTCCCCTTTACCCAGCTGAACCCCCAAGATGGCATAAGTATATCTACAGTGTATCATAATGACATATATCTTGGGTAAGGATGAAAGTTGACCACAGTTTTATTGGCTCACTAGAAAGTGATGGGCACATAGCGCAGAAGATGACATAAAGCAAAGACAAATAGCTGCCGCCAGTTATGATGTAATAACCCCCCCCAATTAACAGTAAAATGGGACAGGTGATGTTACATAATTCAAAATGTTCAATGACACCTGCAGCCCCTATAGGCAGACTTCCCTTGCTCAAATCAAACAAATTCAGAATAAAATTCCTGTTTTGTGCGTAGCCTTTAACGTGCTCTACGTGAGTTGATATTTAAGTCAGTGCTGCCCTCTTGTGGCCAAAACCTGAAATGATGCAGATCAAATTCTATTTTTTTTAGATAAAAAGTATATTATTATTATTATTATTATTAACGTGTATTTATATAGCGCCAACATATTTCGCCGCGCTGATCATTATGGTAAATGGAAATACTTTTTTCTATTCATGAAAACACCTGATTTTGAAATCAGTATACCAATACCATATATCTATATATATCATAGAAGTGATAAGAACCTTAGATTGTAAACTGGGGCAGGGACTTATGTGAATGATGTCAAATCCAGGGGCGTAACTAGCGGACCCGCACCCCCTCCGGACCCCCTATTTACTATGTTAATTTTACAACATTTTGCAGGTTATGAAAGTTTGAAAATATTTCTGGGAGCTTTAGGGCAATATTTTATGTGTTATAACAGTTTTGCTTATGAAGGTGCAATTGCCCTTGAAGCTGTTTTAAGTGTTCTCCCAAGAGACCTGTTTATCTTAAAGGGGTTGTATGTTATACAATGGCCAATTCTACCCAACTTTTTCATTGGATTTCATTATTCATTTTTTTTTACAGTTTTTTAAAATTATTTGTCTTCTTCTTTTGACTCTTTAAACCTTTCAAATGGGGGTCACTGACCCCATCTAAAACAAATGCTCTGTAAGGCTACAAATGTTTTGTTAGTTACTTTTTATTCCTCATCTTTCTATTCAGGCCTCTTCTATTCATATTCCAGTCTCTTATTCAAATCAATGCATGGTTGCTAGGGGAATTTGGACCTTAGCAACCAGACTGCTAAAATTGCAAACTGCAGAGCTGCTGAATAAAAAGCGAAATAACTCAAAAACCACAAAGAATAAAAAAAAAATCAAATTTTATAAGAATATCCCTCTCTACATCATAGTAACAGTTAAAGTTTTAGTATGTTATACAATGGCCAATTCTAAGGAACTTTTCCATTGGTCTTTATTATTTATCTATTTTTACAGTTTTTTAAATTATTTGTCTTTTGACTCTATCCAGCTTTCCAATAGGGGTCACTGACCGCATCTAAAAACAAATGCTCTGTAAGGCTACACATTTATTGTTACTGATACTTTTTATTACTCATCTTTCCTATTCATATTGCAGTGTCTTATACAAATTAATGCATGGTTGCTAGGGTAATTTGGATCCTAGCAACCACATTGTTGATATTGCAAACTGAAGAGTTGCTGAATAAAAAGCTAAATAAGTCAAAAACCACAAATAATAAAAAATTAAAACTGATTTCAAATTGTCTCAGAATATCACTCTCTACATCATACTAAAAGTTAACTCAAAGGTGAACAGCTCCTTTAAATAGTTAAAATGTATCTTTGCTTATCTTAAATTGTTACAAATGTATCAAAGTGCAGGTTCTGGGTTCTCTCTGGGCAAAACGTTTCTTATTCTAATGAAGTTTCAGAAACTTTGTATCTTTTTCTGCTGTCAGTGCAGGAGATCGAAGAGAAATTTGGGAGTTTTTAATAAAAATCCAGAACTGTGGGCTGAGCTGTCAAAATCGGGACTGTCCCACAGAAAACGGGACAGTTGGGAGGAATGGTTCTGGGAGTGACATGGCCGCTATACCGTAACATGTCAGTATGGGAATATGGACTGGTGTCTGTAGAAATGAGAGACTTACAGCCTTTAAGGCAACAATTTAAAGGCCAATTATAATAAAAAAAAATATTCAAATAATGTCCACAAAAATCTTAACACATTCTGTGCCCACGAGGCACTTAACTATAGGCTGGAGTTCTGATGAATGAGGGGAACACTGCGTTTAGGAAAGATGTTCAGGAAAGCATTTTGTTACATGATGGCACAGGTAAATTATGTTATCCTGAAACCCATTATCCAGAAAGCTCCGAATTAAGGGAAGGTCCTCTCCTATAGACTCCATTTTATTCAAATAATCCAATTTTTTATAAATATTTCCCTTTTTCTCTGTAATAATAAAACAGTAGTTTGTACTTGATCCCTATATACTAAGTTATAATTAATCCTTATTGGAGGCAAAACCAGCCTATTGGGTTTATTTCATGTTTAAATTATTATTTTAGCAGACTTAAAGGAAAACTATACCCCCAAACAATGTAGGTCTCTATAAAAAGATATTGCATAAAACAGCTCATATGTAAAATCCTGCTTCATGTAAATAAACCATTTTCATAATAATATACTTTTCTAGTAGTATGTGCCATTGGGTAATCATAAATAGAAAATTGCCATTTTAAAAAATAAGGGCCGCCCCCTGGGATCGTAGGATTCACTGTACTCGCAAACATACCAACAAACCATACATGTAAGGTCACATGAGCCAATTAACAGACAGAGTTGTGTCTTTTGCTTCCTCACTTCTTCCTGTTACAGTTAGAGTTGCAGTATTTCTGGTCAGGTGATCTCTTCCTGTTACAGTTAGAGCTGCAGTATTTCTGGTCAGGTGATCTCTTCCTGTTACAGTTAGAGCTGCAGTATTTCTGGTCAGGTGATCTCTTCCTGTTACAGTTAGAGCTGCAGTATTTCTGGTCAGGTGATCTCTTCCTGTTACAGTTAGAGCTGCAGTATTTCTGGTCAGGTGATCTCTTCCTGTTACAGTTAGAGCTGCAGTATTTCTGGTCAGGTGATCTGTTCCTGTTACAGTTAGAGCTGCAGTATTTCTGGTCAGGTGATCTCTTCCTGTTACAGTTAGAGCTGCAGTATTTCTGGTCAGGTGATCTCTTCATTTTACAGTTAGAGCTGCAGTATTTCTGGTCAGGTGATCTCTTCCTGTTACAGTAAGAGCTGCAGTATTTCTGGTCAGGTGATCTCTTCCTGTTACAGTAAGAGCTGCAGTATTTCTGGTCAGGTGATCTCTTCCTGTTACAGTTAGAGCTGCAGTATTTCTGGTCAGGTGATCTCTGAGGCAGCACACAGACCATCAGGAAATGGTGGCTCAAGGCAAGAGATGTAAAAGGGCAATATTTACTTACATATATACACCAGTTTCGTAAGGTTCTTTAATATGTCACTTAATTTGATATAAACTATCTGTTGCTCAAGTATTCATTTTGGGGGTATAGTTTTCCTTTAAAACATAACATTCCTTTCTGTATTCGCCTTGTCCAGACTGTAATTACAGTTAAATCTGTGCTATTTGGAATGATTTTTGTATAGAAACTGAAGAAGACCATCTCAGAGCAGCAGATGCTGGCGGAGACAGTTGTAAAGGATGGAGAATCGCTGCTTAAACTCCTCTCGATTAATTCCTCAGGTAAGCGCATCTCATAGTTAATAGCATGACATTATTGATACTATGGGCAATACAACTATTTATAGTATAATGTATGCAGGAAAACGGAAACACATGTGGGGTCTTTAGTGAGACCTTGGACACGAGCAGTATGGGTGTCAGTTAAAAAGCACTTGCATTAGGGACCTGACTGTCCTCTGCACCTCACACCAGAAAGAAGTAATAAGAGTATTCCCTCCTTTGTTTGTCCAAATAACATGCAACTTCCAGCAGATCACAAAGTGGAAACCATTGTGGGATTGCTTACATTTTTTTGGCCCTTTGCACTTTAACCTCTTTCAGTCCTTTTCAGACGGTTGGTGTTCATTCAGCAGCTCTGCAGTTGGTACCTTGAATCTCATTTTTCTCAGGTCTTTTAAATGTCACATAAGCTCCTCATACTGAAATAAGAAACTTTCTAAATACAATCAATAAAATATTCTGTATTGTTTCTGAAATAATCAAGTTTATCTTCACTATTCCTCTCTCAGCATCTGTTTCTCTTCATTCTCTCTTCATGCAGCAGTTGGGTGTCAGATATTCACTGACAGTTACATCCAATATATCTTATAGGGGGGCTCCTTTTGCGTAGAAGATGTATTAGAGGTCACTCTATTAAACTCACCAGACATCATGTCTCTCTACATGCAGAATTTGTGCTAAAGGCAGTTAATTTATCTGCTAGGAAAGGAGCCCCCCATAAGATATATTGGATCTAACTGTCAGTGAATATCTGACACCCAACTGCTGCATGAAGACAGAATGAAGAGAAACAGATGCTGAGAGAGGAATAGTGAAGATAAACTTGAGGAAGTTTATATACAATTTTCAGTTTAGCGATCGTTCCAATACCAGCATAGAATATGACTTATGATGTAAAGAGCATGTGCCAGTGTGTCATTAATAAATTGTATTTAATTGTATGAAACTGTATGTTCTTAGATTCAAACTAGGGTTGCACCTAATCTAGGATTCGGATCGGGATTCGGCCTTTTTCTGCAGGATTTGGGTTCTGTTGTATCCTTCTGCCCAGCCGAACCAAACCCAAATTTGCATATGCAAATTAGGGGCGGGAGGGAAATCACGTGACTTTTTACCAATAAGGAAGTAAAACATGTTTTCCCCTTCCCACCCCTAATTTGCATATGCAAATTAGGATTTGGGTTCGGTATTCGGCCGAATCTTTTGCAAAGGAATTGGGGGTTCAGTCAGATTTGGTGCATCCTTAGTTCAAACTCAGGTACCAGTAAGACCTTCTCAATTACAATTACATTGCTGAGCTCATACAGTTATGATTATGTCACAGACATGTCATTTCTTCTTTCCAGGCAGAATAGAGTGAAGATTATTTATCCTGAACGAATCCCTCCAGCAGTTACTTACCGTATATACTCGAGTATAAGCCAAGTTTTTCAGCCCCCAAAATATGCTGAAAAACTCTACCTCAGCTTATACTCGGGCCAAGCGCAAAAACGGTCGCTGGCGTCTACGAATAGTCGCATGCGCCTAAGAATAGTCGCCGGCGTCCAAGAATAGTCTCCAAGAATATTCGCCAGTGTCCAAGAATGGTCGCCGGCACCTCCAATGGGAGCAGAAACCCTCAAGTTTTTGATTGAAACTTACCAGAAGCCACTGCTTTTCTCACCCTAGGCTTATACTCGAGTCAATAAGCTTTCCCAGTTTTTGGAGGTAAAATTAGGTACCTCGGCTTCTACTCGAGTATATATGGGATGTTCCATCACATCGACACGCGCAGATCAGAAAATACAAGCTTTTAGCTCCCACCAAAAAAAAAAGTATTTCTCCCAAAATACAACATGAGTTTGAGTGTTAATTTAGTTTCCATGTTGTATGTTAAATACAGGTTCCTGGCTGTTACACAGATCAACACTAGCGTATGTGTTACTGTTGTATGATTTGTTACTTTATTAAGGGGCTGTTTTTTTATATTTATTTGTATTGACATTTGTGTATGAATTGTATATGGGATTTTATAAATAGAATTCATACAGAATCAGTATGTTCATTATTTTTTATATATATTTACCCTTGTTCAGTGGAACAGCCGTGGCCACTTGCCTTTCTGAAGCTGCTCACATATAGTAACGTATTTCATATATTCGGTTCAGTTTCAGGTCCTGCAGCAGGTCGGGTACCCTGCGGGTTGCAGGTGGAGGTATCGGGAGCGGGTATAGACGCGGGTCGGCGGTTTTGCGGGTCGCAGATCTTCTCAATAGCGAGTTTTACACCTTTTTTTCTGACCACGCCTACTTCTAATGATGTCACTTCCAGTTTACAATGACGGCACTTCCTGTTTCTTGATGGTCAGCGGATCAGGTTCCGGATAAGATACTTGCAGGTCAGGTAGCGGGTCCAATCTTGTAAATATGCGGGTCGGGTTAAACAAATTGGTTCAGCGCAGGACTCTAGTTTCAGGTATAAATGTACATATGGGCAGGAGGCATCTACCAAAGTGATCAGTTTGATCAGCTGATACAGGGCTGCCCAACCGCAGGGCGCGGCCCACTAACGGGCAACGGACATATTTGAACTGGGCCGCAAGCTGAGTCCAAATTTGATGCAGTCGTATCAGATTTAATGGCAGCGTGCCGAAATTTGATGCAGGTGCTGGAAATTGGACCATGGGGCGCCCATATTTGACGCGGTGCAAGCAGTTGACCCCCCCCACTGGTCCTTGCAAAAAAAAAATATTAGAGCTTTACACTGGTCCCTGGGGCAAAAAATGTTGGAGACCGCTGAGCTGATGGATCAAGTATACCTGTAATATGTTATAGAATGCCCTATTCTTTTTTTATAGGTTTTAAAATATTTACTGCCTTCTGCCTCTTTCCAGGTTCCAGGTGAGGGGGGTCAGTGACCCCTGGAAGCAGCTATTGCAGCTGATCTTTCTTTTCAGTCCCTGCTACAATTCATATCCATTATATATCATATCCAGTCCCTTTGGTTTTGAATAAGAATTACTGGGTTGCTAGTGTAAATGAGACCCTAGCAACTAGGGATGCACCAAATCCAGGATTCGGCCTTTTTCAGCAGGATTCGCCCGAATCCTTCTGCCCAGGCGAACCGAATTTGCGAATTAGGGGTGGGTGGGAAATTGCGTCACTTTGTCACACAACAAGAAAGTAAAAAATGTTTTCCCCTTCCCACCCCTAGTTTGCATATGCAAATTCAGCCTTTTTCAGGAGGATTCGGCTAAATCCTTCTGCCCACCTGAACCAAATTTACATATGCAAATTAGGGGAGGGAAATCGTGTGACTTTGTCACAAGAAAGTAAATATTTTCCCCTTCCCACCCCTAATAATATGCAAATTAGGATTTGGTTTGGTATTCGGCCGAATCTTTAGCGAAGGATTTGGGGGTTCAGTTGAATCCAAAATAGTGAATTTGGTGCATCCCAACCAGCCAACTGCTTCAATTCTAAACTGGAGATCTGCTGAACAAAAAGGTAAATAATTCAACCACCAAAACTTAAGTTTACATTCAGAGGCACATTTATCAAGGGGTCGAATTTTGAATTCATATGCGATTTTTAAAACTCCCATGAACTTGAAATTTGACCAATTGAAATTTATTAATAAGTTTTTCAAGTGAATAGAATCAACCCAAAAACTCAAATCGAATTTGATACAAATTTAAAAGAACTTGATTAGGGTTTTTTTCTTTGAAAATTAACTTGAATTTCAGGAAGTCTACAAACAACTCAAAATTGATCCCTGGACGTCTGTTATTGACGCAATTCGGCAGGTTTTAGGTGGCGAATATCTGAATTTGAGTTCTTAAAGGGCATGTAAAGTCCAAAATAGAATAAGGCTAGAAATGCTGTATTTTGTATACTAAACATACACATGAACTTACTGCACCACAAGCCTAATCAAACAAATAATTTATGCTTTCAAAGTTGGCCACAGGGGGTCACCATTTTGTAACTTTGTTAAACATCTTTGCAAGACTAAGACTGTGCACATGCTCAGTGGGGTCTGGGCTGCTTAGGGATTGTCATAAACAAAGCTGCTTGAGTTCTGCATGGCTGGGAAGTAAGGCGGGGGCTCCCCCTGCTGTTCATAAGTATGATTGTTTCCCTGCAGAGCAGTTAGGGACCGTCTGACAATTCCTATCCCCAGCAGTAAATGAAGGGAGAATTTCACTGCATTCAGTCAGGTTTCTTATAAAGACGGTACACATTTTTTAATTAAACTATATTGGAGACAGGTTTCTTTTTCATTAAAGAAAGAAAATGGGATTTTATTTTTTTGCCTTTACATGCCCTTTAAAGGGCTAGAGTATGCTAAATCTTGAAAATCAAATGTCATTTTTTTTTTTTTTAAAAAAACTTGAATCTAATTTGAATAACACCCTAGTCGAATTTGACAGTTTTGACCATAAAAATACTCGAAAATTTAAATTTTCAATTTGACCCTTGATAAATCTGCCCCCTAAAGGTAAACTACCCTCCTCTGGTTGGAGTTGCATAAAAAATCAGTTGCAGTAACCAGTCTGATCTGACGTTACATCGAAAGTGTTTGCAACAAATTGAATCCCATGAACATGACTGCAGAGTTCTAGATAATTATTCTCACCAGTCAAAAGTATGTGGTGAAATTAGGGATACACCGAATCCAGGATTCTGCCTTTTTCAGCAGGATTCTGATTCGGCCAAATCCTTCTGCATGGCCGAACTAAATCCTAATTTGCATAAACAAATTAGTAGGGATGCACCGAATCCGCTATTTTGGATTTGGCCGAACCCCCGAATACTAAACCAAATTTGCATATGCAAATTAGGGGCGGATGGGGAAAACATTTACTTTTTCTTTTTTAAAGGGATACTGTCATGGGAAAACATGTTTTTTCCAAAACCCATCAGTTAATAGTGCTTCTCCAGCAGAATTCTGCACTGAAATCCATTTCTCAAAAGAGCAAACAGATTTTTTTATATTCAATTTTGAAATCTTACATGGGGCTAGACATATTGTCAGTTTCCCAGCTGCCCCTGGTCATGTGACTTGTGTAAACTTCAGTCACTCTTTACTGTAAGTTGGAGTGATATCACCCCCTCCCCCCAGCAGCCTAACAACAGAACAATGGCAAGGTAACCAGATAGCAGCTCCCTAACACAACAGCTCCATAGAAGATCTGAGAACAGCACATAATAGTAAAAGCCAAGTCTCACTGAGACTGATTCAGTTACAGTAGGAGAAAGAACAGCCTGTCAGAAAGTAATTCCATCCTAAAGTGCAGGCACAAGTCACATGACTGGGGGCAGCTGGGAAATTGACAAAATGTCTAGCCCCATGTCGGATTTTAAAATTGAATATAAAAAAAATCTGTTTGCTCATTTGAGAAATGGATTTCAGTGCATAATTCTACTGGAGCAGCACTATTAACTGATGTGTTTTGGAAAAAAAACATGTTTTTCCATGACAGTATCCCTTTAATGTATGGGGGCCAGAAATCCCTTAGTCCTCATGTAATACATCAAATATTAGTGAGATGAATATTATATACAAAACACTTGCCCATGTTCCACATTATAATGTTCTGTATGAGCCACAAACTTCAATAAAGTTTTCTCCATCTGGTATTTACACAAGAAATGAAGGAGAATTCGGCAATGTTTCAATATTTATTAAATGCTTAAAACATATCGTAAGAGCAGGTTGATCGCTCCCTGTTTATAAAAAGAGGTTAATTCTGAAACATGAACCAAGTTTTAGGGGCAGATTTATCAAGGCCAGAATTTCAAATTCATGGGAGTTTTTTTGTTTTTGTTTTAAAACTCCCATAAACTCGAAATTCAACCAATCAAAATAGGTGAATAGGATAGGCCCGAAAACTCGAATCTAATTCGAATAGAGCTTTAAAAACTTGATTCGAGTTTTTTCTCCGAAAAATGTCAGGAAGGCTGGAAACAACGAAAAAATTACGTAGAAAGTTTCGTAGTAACAGGCAACAAATTCACAGAGCATTTCTCCGCCAATTTTCTGACATGTATGACTTTTTGAAATAACGTCGTTAAAAGTGGGCGTGTTTTTTTTCGGCGCTGCTTTTCCCGACATTTTTAGGAATCGCTCCTAAACTCATTTGTTTTGCCGACAATTTTTCCGACACATTAGTCTCTCCAAAATGAAAATGTCGGTCAAATTGTCTTTTGAAAACATTCGGTAAAATGTTGTCTGTCCTACAAAAAGATACGACACTTCCGAGACGGTCACTTCCGAGACATTCAGTGACGGTCACATCTGCCTCAACCGCCATTTCTGGGTTACTTATTTTACCGACACTTTTGTGAAGTCCCAGGACGTCTTCCATGGACTAAAACAGCAATACGGCAGGTTTTAGGTGGCAAATAGTCAAATTTGCGTTTTAACAGGGCTAGTGTATGATAAATCTCGAAAATCCATTTTGAATTTTTTTTTTAAAATAAAACAAATTGAATTTTTATAATTCCCTAGTCTGCCCATTAATGTGATTTAGGCACCTGCATCACAGGGCAATTGCAGTGAGATGCTGCTTTAGACAGATACAAGATTGGCTGAACAATTGGATTTAAAATTTAAATTTCGGAGCCTTTTTTTTTTTTTTCAATCTGAGTTTTTATTTGTTACAACACATTGAAGCTGGTTAGTTAGAAGTTAATTGCAGCATTGGAGGGTTTATTCAGGTAACGACTTATTTACAGTGTTGTCATATATAAATGACCCCTATATGTGGACCCCAAGCTCACATTTGATCTTTGACTGCAAACAAAAGTATGTAGCCAAGCTGACAGTTGCAGTGTGTAGCCAAGCTGACAGTTGCAGTGTGTAGCCAAGCTGACAGTTGCAGTGTGTAGCCAAGCTGACAGTTGCAGTGTGTAGCCAAGCTGACAGTTGCAGTGTGTAGCCAAGCTGGCAGTTGCTGTGTGTTTTGCAAAGCATGGGATTCACAGACACCATGTTGTTGCATTGCTGGGCCTGAGGCAGAATACACTACACATCACTTTAACTGCACCCACTTTATATAGTAATGTACCCCCTGTTGTATATAGAGGATATCAAATAGCACAGAGGAGTTTTTATACAGGTCGTGCAAATTCCAAGGTGACTGAACAGCCTTATATTTCACAACAGGGGGAAATTATTCATTATAACACACAGGTTTCGTGTGACAAATGACATCACTAAGCACCGCTTTAAACTGATGACATCACTAAGCACCATTTATAAAGATATGATTTGCAGGATATTCACCGCTCTTGTGAATTAGAACTTTTAAAAACTCGTTTATTTCTAAACTTTTACTTCTTGGGTCACAGTGACAAGTGATGTCATAGGTAATGGATTCTGCTGAACAACAACAAAGGTTTAAAACCTCACATTTATGTTACACACGTGTATGAGCAGGTTTGGTTGGAAGCAGGTAGTGACATTGTGCTGAATCTTATTATTGACCTTTTGGCTTTAATGTTAAAGGGATACTGTCATGGGAAAAAAAAGTTTTTGTTCAGAACACGTCAGTTAATAGTGCTGCTCCAGCAGAATTCTGCACTGAAATCCATTTCTCAAAAGAGCAAACAGATTTTTTTATATTTAATTTTGAAATCTGACATGGGGCTAGACATATTGTCAGTTTCCCAGCTGCCCCCAGTCATGTGACTTGTGCTCTGATAAACTTCAGTCACTCTTTACTGCAAGTGATATCATCCCCTCCCTTTCTCCCCCAGCAGCCAAACAACAGAACAATGGGAAGGTAACCAGATAGCAGCTCCCTAACACAAGATAACAGCTGCCTGGTAGATCTAAGAACAGCACTCAATAGTAAAATCCAGGTCCCACTGAGACACATTCAGTAACATTGAGTGGGAGAAACAACAGACTGCCAGAAAGCAGTTCCATCCTAAAGTGCTGGCTCTTTCTGAAATCACATGACCAGGCAAAATGAGCTGAGATGCACCTACACACCAATATTACAACTAAATACACTTGCTGGTTCAGGAATGACATTTTATATTGTACAGTGAATTATTTGCAGTGTAAACAGTGTCATTTATAAATAAAAACTACACCATAAAAATCATGACAGAATCTCTTTAACACTGAAGTGGGGAGGACAAGATTGTATTTAATGTGACATATATATATAGATATACAGTAAATATATGAAAATCCCAGTCTGTTGAACTACAGTATTGCTTGATAGTAAAGTCTCACAAACCAGAGCAGGTGTTACAATGTGAGAAATGCATTATCAGCAGCAGAAAGTCCTAACACAAGTCACAATGTTACAGTTCAGCCACAGTTTCACAGATCCCTAATTCACACTAAAGTGAAATACACAATCGGTGCTTTGACTGTTGAACCTGAATGTATTTGGTTCTGTTCTCTGAGGCTGCAGAGCGTGAACGAGACCCAATGGAAGCCATCAGTTATCCAGCGTGTTGTCATCAGCTCTGACATCAGCTCTGACATCATACTCCGTGTTATTCTCTTTCAGGATGAGCACATGGAGTCCCAATGTTCAGCATTAAGTTAATCAGATGCCATTACCACAAGGTGCAGTGAATATTTACATTAGACACAATGTCTGGCAACTTCCAGGTACACGTTTCATTATTTCTCAGCTTTGCACAGTACTTTATATACCCAGCCACAAGCCCGACATTTCAAACCTTTGAATTTATGTTTAAAGGGGAACTATTGCAAAAATGAATTGAATATAAGCTTCAGCATACTGAAATAAGAAACTTTCTAAATACAATCAAATATTCTGTATTGTTTCTGAAATAATCAAGTTTATCTTCAATATTCCTCTCTCAGCATCTGTTTCTCTTCATTCTCTCTTCATGCAGCAGTTGGGTGTCAGATATTCACTGACAGTTACATCCAATATATCTTATAGGGGGGCTCCTTTTGCCTAGAAGATGTATTCGAGGTCACTCTATTAAACTCACCAGACATCATGTCTCTCTACATGCAGAATTTGTGCAAAAGGCAGTTATTTTGTTAGATTTTGTTTGTACTGGAATCAGTTATTTGAGTGAGCTCTAATTCATGTTAGGAAAGGAGCCCCCCTATAAGATATATTGAATCATTCATCGTACACAAAATATAACAAAATAACTGCCTTTTGCACAAATCCTGCATGTAGAGAGACATGATGTCTGGTGAGTTTAATAGAGTGACCTCTAATACATCTTCTAGGCAAAAGGATGTAACTGTCAGTGAATATCTGACACCCAACTGCTGCATGAAGAGAGAATGAAGAGAAACAGATACTGAGAGAGGAATAGGGAACATAATCAGAAATGATGCAGAATATTTAATTGACTGTATTTAGAAAGTTCCTTATTTCAGTATGCTGAAGCTTATAGTAAATGTTCATGTTCGCAATAGTTCCCCTTTAATATATGAGATTTAATTTGGGGACCGTTTAACCACTTCCAGACAGCAGTCTACTCTATCTTAATACAGTGGAATGGAAGTTGCCATATTTCAAACACAACTTATCATTCAGTCATATTTTATAGTTTAATTTAGAGGAATTTCTAGCTGTTCCTATAGCAGATAACTGCACTATGGTGACTACATACAGGTTGGCTTAGCCCTATAATACAGCCATGACTCTCACTACAGCTTGCTACTAGCCCCACCAACCCCAATGGTTGTTACATACAAACACACACAAAAAAGGAAAGAAAAAAAACATTTACAAAAGGCACCGCAACTCCAGTGAAAGATGCCTTTAAAGTGATTTGTGAAAGGAATGGAAACAGCAGACATAGAAACAGAACAGCAAAGTCTCATTATTGGCTTTCAATAAAACGACAGAAATGTTCCATTTTAGGGATTCAAATCGTAACACTGCACATTCAGAGTGATGGATTGATCCTCCTCTTAGGGTAGGACGCCACGAGTGATTTTGTCGCGTTCCGAAGCGCTGCGACAAAACGCATGCGACAAAAATAAGGTCATTGTCTGCATCCGACAGTCAGATCAACGCTGCGACACCATGCGACAATTCTCTTACCTTATTTTTGCCGCATGTGTTTTGTTGCAGCGCGTCGGATTGCGACAAAATCCCTGGTGGAGTCCAGCCCTCACAGTGAGTAGCCAATCAGATAGCGGATGTAACACTATAGTGGTTAGTGAAGCGCTCGTTAGTTTTCTACGAGTTGTAAACGACATGCAGGGTGTGGCCTCAGCCCAAATAGAACTTCATTAACCCTTTATTAGACACAATTAAGACAATACTTACCACCGTACACTTTGGTATTACGTCCAATAAGTACAATATTTATTAAATGATTTCTTCAGTTTTTTTTTTTTTTTACATTATGCAACAAATAAGTACGTCCTGCTGCAGCCACAAATTATATGTATGAATCAACTATTCAACAGAGAAGCCCCACACAGTACAATAATATGTAGGGGCGGAGCCTCTGGTATTAAACTAGCCAATCAATGTAATCCTCCTATTTATAAAGAACTAATAAAATCAGATGTTACATAGAACATATCACTTAACTCTATTCATGAAGGGGAACTTACAGACACTGTTTGCTGTGCTGTTTGATACAAAATGGCCGAACTTCATCTTCAGAAGACTAAACCCGACACCTACCGAGAGCAACACTGGGAGATGGGGGGGCAGGTTGGGGTGCTGTAACGAAGCACAGGCTACAATATGGGATTAGTAAAGCAAGGGTTACATACAGAATTGATAAACCAGCACACGTAGTGGAGGGGGGGGGGGAGAGAGAAGGTTTAAAACAGTTCTGAAAATGAAGTTGAGCTGTCTTGAGTCAAGGGCATAAAATAAAATTAAAAAAAAAAACAAAAAGAAGTCAGTAGTGAGTTTTGCTGACTTTGGGGAGACGGTAAGATTGTGTTGTAGTGCGGCTACATACAGTACAATTCAGGCAAATTTCGTTTGTCACTTCAGATTGAGATTTCACTGCTGAGGAGGGTAAAAGGGGCTGTTGTTGGGGGGCATTTTAGCAGCACCCCCCACTAGACTGCTTGACTGGAGTGCTCTGGATATCCACGTTCTTCCCTTGCCCTCCTGCTGTGGCGCCAGGTCCCATTCGCTTTTTGATCTCTGCTGCCATCGTCATGAACGCCTGCTCTACGTTTGTCGCATTCTTTGCGCTTGTTTCCAAAAACGGAATTCCCAGAGAGTCTGCAAACTCCTACAGATACGAGGAGAAAAATAAAAGTCAGAAGCAGTTTATATGGGATGGGCAGTTTAAGAACACATTAAAGGGGAACTATTGCAAAAATGAGCTTTAGCACAATGAAATAAGAAACTTTCTAAATACAATCAATTAAATATTCTGTACGGATTCTGAAATAATCAAGTTTATCTTCACTATTCCTCTCTCAGCATCTGTTTCTCTTCATTCTCTCTTCATGCAGCAGTTGGGTGTCAGATATTCACTGACAGACCCAATATATCTTATAGGGAGGCTCCTTTCCTAGCAGATGTATTAGAGCTCACTCAAATAACTGATTCCAGTACAAACAAAATGTAAGAAAATAACTGCCTTTTGCACAAATTCTGCATTTAGAGAGACATGATGTCTGGTGAGTTTAATAGAGTGACCTCTAATACATCTTCTAGGCAAAAGGAGCCCCCCTACAAGATATATTGGATCTAACTGTCAGTGAATATCTTCACCCAAGATAATAAGACATATTTCTGATACAAATCCCTATATTATGTAAAATAGCATTTTTTGTTTTTAGACTTGATATCTTGTTACAGAAGTGGAATTACACAAACACGAAAACAGATTTAGAAAGCTCAGGTTATCCTGAAAAAAATTGTGTAATTTTCTTAGGTAAAATAAATCCCCTCCCCTGGAAATTCCAATTCGATGTCTGACTGACAGGTTTAGTAAGCGCTAAAGACAAATTCTGTTAATTGTGTTAACATTTCATGCAAAAGACAAAATCTGAAAATTCACAGAAGTGGCGATAGAATTGTGTGAATTTGGTGTGAAATCCAACATTTTTATCTCCAATTTTATTTTGTCTTGATATTCCACAGAGTCAGGGACTCAGAATCAAGTTTATTTTTCACAAAAATAACATGCCCTGTGCCAGCCTGCAGCTCCAGTGACAAACAGAAGCAAATGTTCCCATTTCAACTTTATAAAGATAAATGATAATTCCAGCAAGTCCGGTTTGTGTACATTTGTTAAAGGGATTGTGTCACACTGCAAATAATTCACTGTACAATATAAAATGTCATTCCTGAAGCAGCAAGTGTATTTAGTTGTAATATTGGTGTGTAGGTGCATCTCAGCTCATTTTGCCTGGTCATGTGATTTCAGAAAGAGCCAGCACTTTAGGATGGAACTGCTTTCTGGCAGCCTGTTGTTTCTCCTACTCAATGTGTCTCAGTGGGACCTGGATTTTACTATTGAGTGCTGTTCTTAGATCTACCAGGCAGCTGTTATCTTGTGTTAGGGAGCTGCTATCTGGTTACCTTCCCATTGTTCTATTGTTTGGCTGCTATTGATAAAACTCCAACTTGCAGTACAGCAGTAAAGAGTGACTGAAGTTTCTCAGAGCACAAGTCACATGACAGGGGGCAGCTGGGAAACCGACAATATGTCTAGCCCCATGTCAGATTTCAAAATTAAATATAAAAAATCTGTTTGCTCTTTTGAGAAATGGATTTCAGTGCAGAATTCTGCTGGAGCAGCACTATTAACTGATTCATTTTGGAAAAATTGTTTTCCCATGACAATATCCTTTTAACTATATATTCAGGGCAGTTACTATAGAAAATAACAGTTAGTAAAGGCTGTTGTCAACCTAAATATTAAAAGCAAAGGTAATATCACAAGTTACTCCACCACCCCCCTCTCTGCAAATTTGTGTCTGAGTTGGTTATTATAAAACAGTTCTTTCCAATTAATTGTCTAAGCAAAGGGAGCCCACACACTTGATTGATATACTTGATGCATTAATGAGGATATTATATAGATCTTTCAGCAATAAAATGATTGGCTGGATTAGAGGCAGCTCATTGGTGGATAATGAAGCACTTCTGCTTAGTGCTGAGATGACATTACCTTTGCTGTTGTGTAGTCCACAACCTTCTTTGTGGTTAGATCACACTTGTTGCCTACCAATAACTTGTTAACGTTTTCACTGGCATAACGATCGATTTCCTGAAGCCACTGCTTTACATTGTTAAATGATTCCTAAGGGGGGGGGGGGAAGAAAAATATTCCAAATTAGGCATGAAGAACACACAACTACAGACACTGTTTCAAACTGGGGAGCGGATATTGGAGCAGGTCATCCATAACCTTAAAGGGATACTGTCATGGGAAAAAAAAAAATTCCAAAATGAATCAGTTAATAGTGCTACCCCAGCAGAATTCTGCACTGAAATCCATTTCTCAAAAGAGCAAACAGATTTTTTTTATATTTAAATTAGAAATCTGACATGGGGCTAGACATATTGTCAGTTTCACAGCTGCCTCCAGTCATGTGACTTGTGCTCTGATAAACTTCAATCTGCTGTACTGCAAGTTGGACTGATATCACCCCCTCCCTTTCCCCCCCAGCAGCCTAACAACAGAACAATGGGAAGGTAACCAGATAGCAGCTCCCTAACACAAGATAACAGCTGCCTGGTAGATCTAAGAACAACACTCAATAGTAAAAACCCATGTCCCACAGACTCCTTCAGTTACATTGAGAAGGAAAAACAGCAGCCTGCCAAAAAGCATTTCTCATCTAAAGTGCAGGCACAAGTCACATGACTAGGGGCAGCTGGGAAATTGACATATGTCTAGCCCCATGTCAGATTTTAAAATTGAATATAAAAAAATCTGTTTGCTCTTTTGAGAAATGGATTTCAGTGCAGAATTCTGCTGGAGCAGCACTATTAACTGATGTGTTTTGAAAAAAACATGTTTTCGGATGACAGGATCCCTTTAAAATAGTTGTAACAAATCACTTGTAACCTAAACATTGTGTTTCTAAGGTTTATGTTGCACTTGTTATATTAAGGCTAATGAACACAATATCAGTGTTTTTCCCTCCAGAGGAGAAAACATAAAGGAGGGAATTCACAAAAGTGTCTGTAAAATAAGTAACCCAGAAGTGGACAAATTCGTAAAATGGCAAATTCACAAAGGCAGATTTTACCGTCTCTGAATGTCTCGTTAGTCTGACAACTGTATAAAGTGTCGTATATCTTTTCGTCGGACAGACAACATTTTACAGAGCGTTCTCAAAACACAATTTTTTCATTTTGGAGAGCCTAATGTGTCGGAAAAATTGTCGGCAAAACAAATGAGTTTATGAGCAATACATAAAAATGTCGGGAAAAGTGCCGCCGGAAAAAAACATGCCCACTTTTAACGGCACTATTTAAAAAAAAATTGTACGTGCCAGAAAATTGTCAGGTAAATGCTCTGTGAATTTGTAGCCTGTTACTACAACATTTAAAAGACATTTTGTCATTTTGTGAATTCCCCCCACATTTATCAAAGGTTGAATTTATGTTTTTTTTTTATTTATTTATTTTTTAAACACCCATAAATTCAAAATCCAACTGAAATTTATTAAAAAAAAAAATTTGACCTGAAAACTTGATTCAAATTTTAAAAACTTGATTCCAGTTTTTTTTCCAAAAAAACCTTGTCAGGAAGGTTGCAAACAACTCCAAATTGATCGCTGGACATCTCTCCCTTTTACTTAAACAGCAATTCGGCAGGTTTTAGGTGGTGAATAATCGAATTAGAGTTCTTAAAGCACTAGAGTATGATAAATCTCGAAAATCGATTTTATATAAAAAAAAAAAAAATCGAATTTAAACAACTCCCTAGTTGAATTTGACAGTGTTGACCATAAAAAAAAAAAAAAAAAAAAATTTCCAATTCGAGCCTTGATAAATTTGCCCCAAAATGTGCCATTAGGCTTAGTGTGTCATTTTTTCGTGTCTAAATCCAAAGCCAATGTACAGGAATACAAAAGACAAGTAGAGGCTACAATAAAAGTGATAGCCTATAGCCTTAAAGGAGAACTAAACCATACAACTAAATATGGCTAGAAATGTCATATTTTATATAGTGAACTTATTGCACGAGGAGAAAGTTTCAGCTTGTCAATTATATTTTCTTGTTCCCCTTTAAGGGCACCTACAAACAAAACCATATATTTGGGTTAATAGCAGTGGCTTGGTTTCGGACTTCTGACCTCTGGAAAAAGCTCAGTTTCTCTCTTCAGGTCCTGATTTTATATTACAGGTATGGGATCTGTTATCAGCAAACCCATTATCCAGAAGGCTCCGAATTACTCCCATAGACTGCGTTTTATCCAAATTTTTTAAAAAGGATTTCCTTTTTTTCCTGTAACCCATGTCTATCACTGGGTTTTAGAATATAAATAACATCCCATATGAATTGAAAACAATGTTACCTGGTCTGTTACATCATACACAACAATGATGCCATGGGCTCCCCTATAGTAACTTGAAGTAATAGTTCGAAATCTTTCCTGGCCGGCGGTATCCCACTGAGAAGGCGGAAAATAAATGTTAATCACAGTGGAGAGATGTTGTGTAGTTTCAGATTCATACACATTCACTAAATATACACATTCACTCACATGTCCCTGTATGGAACTAATGCTTGAATCTTAAACGAATTGTTCAGTTTTAAAATAAAAACGGAGTAAATAGATATAAAAAATGTATCTAATATAGTTACTAAGTCTTTATTAAGAAATAAATTACCAAAACTTTGCTTCGCTCCTCTTCAGAAAGGGCGATCCATCGCACGGCACTTGATTTCTCTTCCCTGGCTATCTCCTATAAGGAAGGCAGGGAGGAGAAATCGAGCGTCGCACGATGGATCGCCTTATCTGAAAGAGGAGCGCAAGCAGAGTTTCGGTAAGTTATTTCTTAATAAAGACTTAGCGATTTTAAAGTTTAATATGTGTTGGCGTCTTTTTTTTTGAAGCATACTAACAAATTCTTTAAAAACATTTTTTGCTGTTACTGGTCCTTGAATTTCTGGATTCAGTAGGGGTAATTTATCAACACTGGGCAAATTTGCCCATTGGCAGTAACCCATGGCAACCAATCAAATCACTGCATTCATTGTTCTGCTTGCAGCTGGCTTTAAAAAGCTATTCACTGATTGGCTGCTATGGTTAACTGCCCATGGGCAAATTTGCCCAGTGTTGATAAATGAGCCCCAGTATCTCTTTAAAAGGATCAATGATTATACGGACACTAGAATATATATATATATATATATATATATATATATATATATAATCTACAGTCTGGTCATTTCTCTATGGGACCAGACTGTAAATTATATCCTTATAAACGGTGCGTTCTGACGTCACAACATGCCGTTTATAACACAGGTCCCCGGCTGCTGAATTTGACGCAGTACGCACGAATTTGATGCCGCTGCGTTCAAATTAAATGCCGGCACACCCGTATTGGATGCTGATGCACCCAATTTGGACACCGGCGACCAGAACTGGATGCTGACCCCCCCTCCCAAAATTTCACACAAAATGTAGATTATAATGCATAACGTACCCCCTACTGAAATTTATAAAGATATTAGAAGTCACCTCGGAGTTATGTGACCTGTATAAAAGCACTCGGCCTTCGGCATTGTACTTTTATATGGTCACAACTCCTCGGTGACATAATATCTTTTTAAATTACAGTAGGGGGTACATTATCCACTATATATATATATCCACTATATATATATATATATATATATATATATATATATATATATATATATATATATATATATACATACATACACACACACACACACATATACACACACTTTAGCTTGAGTGTAAATAAGACGTCAGCTACTTACAATTTGAAGTTTGATTGTTTTTCCATCTAATTCTATAGTCCTGATTTTAAAGTCAACACCAATTGTACTGATGTAACTTTCTGTGTACGTGTCATCCTGCAGAGAAAGGATTAAATACACAATATTTGTACATTTGATTCAAAATATTACCAGGTTTTATTACCATTTAAGGCAGGGATCCCTAACCTTTTGAACCCGTGAGCAACATTCAGAAGTAAAAGGAGTTGGGGAGCAACACTAACATGAACAACTTTCTTGGAGTGCCAAATAAGTGCTGTGATTGGCCATTTGGTAGCCTCTATGTGGATTGTCAACCTACATTGAGGCTCTGTTTGGCAGTACATCTGTTTTTTATGAAACCAAAACTTACCTCCAAGCCTGGAATTCAAAAATAAGCACCTGCTTTGAGGCCACTGGGAGCAACATCCAAGGGGTTGGGGAGCAACATGTTGCTCACGAGCTACTGGTTGGGGATCACTGATTTAAGGGGAACCCACTTAGATGTTTATAAAATCTGTTCCTCGAGTTCCTCAAAACTTCTACAACAATTGATTTTTGGTCTTTAATATTATTTATGAACAAAGATTCCATTAAAGCCTTTAAAGGGCTTGTAAAGGCAAAAAAAATAAAATCCCATTTTTACTTTCTTTAATGAAAAAGAAACCTCTCTCTAATATACTTTAATTAATGTGAATATATAAGCACTGGGGAGATCTGGATGGACTATTGTCATTATGCAACACAAATTAACTGTCTATCTGTGAATTATAATAGGATCAAGGTCAGTGTAAGGGTTTGTTCAATTATGTTTCCCAAGTAGGAGGGCCCTGTCTTGTTCCCAGCAGCAAAACATAAGCAAAACAGTTCATAAATAAAACATCACAACATCACTATTATCATGCAATTTCCACTAGGATCCGTAATTTGAACATTCATGGAATATTACAGTTATTAGGAAGATTTTAAAAATGTAAAATAATTACGGAAAAGTACTTACTGCAAACCTGAGCAGAAGACAAGACTTTCCCACGCCGGAGTCTCCAATCAAAAGTAATTTGAATAAATAGTCACTGTAAGAGAAAAAAAAAATGACATTAACAAACAAGCAGGAGATAAAACAACAACATGGCACCTTATAACATTACTAAATTCTGATGCCATGGCCCCACACTATAGACCAGTGATCCACAACCAGTAGCTTGTGAGTAACATGTTGGATGTTGCTCTCAGTGGTCTCCAGGCTTGGAGGCAAGTTTTATTGTATAAAAACCAGGTGCACTGCCAAACAGAGTCTCAATGTAGATTGACAATCCACATAGGGGCTACCAAATACCCAAATCAGAGAACTTATTTGGCACCCCAAGAATCCTGCCCCCTATCAGTGCAGATTAATATCGGCTGGTTTAGTCCTAATTGATGGTCTATAAAAGGTTTGTCATTACCAAGGTATCACACAAGAAGCATCTCATGGTGGGTAAAAGCAAAGAGCTCTCTCAAGACCTTCACAACGTTATTGTTGCAAGACATACTAATGGCATTGGTTACAGACATATTTCTAAGCTTCTAAATGTTCCAGCGCCATTGGAGCCATAATCTGGAATGGGAAAGAACTTCATTTCATCCTAAACCGCCCACGATCAGGTGTTCCTCACAAGATTTCGACCTTTATATAATTGAAGGAAGGATGAATTGAGAAATGTACCGGGACATCTACCAGGACGCTGAAGATAAAACGAGGGTGGACATTTCAACATGACAATGATCCTAAACACACAACCAGGGAAACTCTCAATTGGTATCAGAGAGAGAAAATGAAGCTGCTAGAATAAGCCCAGTCAATTACCCGACTTGAATTCAATTTACAGAAAGAACTGAAGATTGGAGCTCATAGAAGAGGCCTCCAGAACCTTCAAGATTTGAAAACAATTTGTGTGGAAAAATGAGCCAAAATCATACCTGAGCGATGCATGCGATTAGTTTCTCCATAACAAAATTCAAGTGTGTTCAATAGTTATTCCCTTGGTTATTCCACATTAATACACAATTTATGGATTTATTTGTGTGGAGTTAATTGTATGTGAGGATTACTTGGGTGGTTACGGACATCTGGTGTAAATTTCATGTCAATCGTCCCATTAGAAATGTATTTACGGAGAAAAAAACATTGACATGCACTTATTTTACCTGCTGTTTATGGTCTCTTTTATAAATACATATTAAAGGGATTAAAAGCGCAGAACAACACACAGGGTACAGCCAAAATTAATGATGAAAAATGATGAAGAGATCACAGTAACTTGGTCAACCGTGCGGTTAATTTGAGTAGTCAGTGCAAATAGACCAGTTAAGTGCAAAAACCTGTCTGGGGTAAAGTACAAAATCGACAGCACTGACTCGTGTCCCCAATGGCTAGTAAAACATATTTTATACTTTCAGGTTTACAACAATGCAAACAAGAAATAAAAACAGCTTGGCCTGCACTGAAGAAGTGAAGAGATGAGCATCATTGACCTGTTGAAAATGTGTGTTTTTGGCAACATTGTTAAATAGTTAATAGCAGTTAATTTGTGCTGCTCCAGCAAAATTCTGCACTGAAATCCATTTCTCAAAAGAGCAAATAGATTTTTTTATATTTTATCTTGAAATGGGGCTAGACATATTGTCCGTTTCCCTGGTGTCCCCAGTCGTGTGACTTGTGCTCTGATAAACTTCAGTCACTCTTTACTGCTGTGCTGCAAGTTGAAATGATTTCACACCCTCCATTTACCCCCCAGTAGCCTAACAACAGAACAATGGGAAGGTAACCAGATAGCAGCTCACTAACACAAGATAACAGCTGCCTGGTAGATCTAAGAACAACACTCAATAGTAAAAATCCAGGTCCCACTGAGACACATTCAGTTACATTGAGTAGGAGAAACAACAGGCTGCCAGAAAGCAGTTCCATCCTAAAGTGCTGGCTCTTTCTGAAATCACATGACCAGGCAAAATGAGCTGAGATGCACCTACACACCAATATTACAACTAAATACACTTGCTGCTTCAGGAATGACATTTTATATTGTACAGTCAATTATTTGCAGTGTAATTTAGAAATAAAAACGACACCATAAAAGTCAAAAGTCATGACAGAACCCATTTAAGCATTAAAACTATACAGATAGTGGCATTAATGCTTAAATGTAAGGGAGTGGTTCATTTCTGCAGAATAACAAACAAAATCCATTTAAAGTCATAGTAAAACTAAAGCAAGCCAAAATAAACAACATGAAATAAATCAACATAATGATGTAAAATACAGGCAAGGGACTTCACACCACCCCATTAAATATCTTCCAGGAACCAGACAGCATTATTAGTGTTTATTCTTATTTCTATTCAACACATGGTAAGAATGGCAAAAGCTTGAGCTATGGCTTTTTGGGCTATGTCAGATGAGGTGACTTCTCTGATTTGCTGGATAGTGGGCTCCAAGCTTGAATAGTGACCTATAATAAAGTCTAAATTTATATGAAATCAAGTCAAATTAAATCTGATTATTTGGCTCCCTCGACTCCAAACCAGAGATCTGCCATAAAGTCAATAGGGCACATAAATAAATGATCCCATAGATACTGAGAAGCAGAAGTGCACAAGAGTCAGGAACAAAGCTTTAGTCAATTCAATTCAGAAATGCTCTTGAAACCCTGACCTCTACAATAATGATGAACTAGTAGGATAACCAATCACACACAAGCCACAGCAGCTACACAGCCAATGAGATGTGTCCCACTGGAAGAACGAATGCTATGTCTTAAGGTGGCCATAGACGCAAAGATCCGCTCGTTTGGCGATGTTGCCAAAGGAGTGGATCTTTCCCCGATATGCCATTAACAAACATGGCGATATCGGGGGTAATCTGAGTGTTCAGCCGTATGGCTGAACGATCCGATTACGATGTGCAATGAGCTCCGGCGGGAAAGGTCGGGTCAAAATCAAACCTGACTGATCGACCAAACGACCGATCTCCGCCGGACGAAAGATGTCGGCACACACCACACACGGTCCGAAAATCGTACAAATCCTCGATTCATACGATAGGATCTGTGCGTCTATGGCCAGCTTTAGAATCCTTATTGAAACTCAAAATATACAATCTCTGCTTGTGAAAGAAACTGTAATGCTAAGGCACTTTCCCATATGTATTACGTTTTAATGATTTTAACTTAACTGCTAATGAAAGCTTTATCTGTCTGTACCTATATTTTTCTCTGCCCTGGACGTTCTGACTTGTGAAACAAGGCAGCGGAAGCCAGACAATTAACAGACGTGAAAAAGTGGTCAAGGCCGTCTTCTGTTACATTGTCCCTAGAGCAAGAATCAGCCGTTCAGAAAGGGACAAAAAAAAAAAATTAAAGGCTACGGCATCTTTGGATAAATCCCAAATAACCCAAAAGGTAAGCCCTGGTAACCTTGGCCCAGTAATAACCCGGTTACCAATCTCTGGCTGTATTTCCAACTCCTGGTATGATCTCTTACACATTCACAGGCAACGGGTGTTCACACTTCATGGTTTTCTATGGAGACTGTAAAGTGGGTAGAGGAACTGTGGCCACTAGGGGGAGCTCAGTGCCACAAAGAAATAATTCAATATAATGGAGATAAATTCCAAACATTCCCTTGTTTGCTCCCTGCCCTAACCATTGCCTGAAATTCAACAGCAGGAACTGCAAGGAATTCAAGTTCTATAGCTAGGAAAATCCTAGTGTGGAATTTTTAAATTACAGGAATATGAGCCTGGAATATGAGTAGGAGAGGGCCTGGATAGAGGTGAAGAATAAAAAGTAACAATAAACCCCATTTGAAAGCTGGAAAAAGTCTGAAGAAGTCAAAAACAAAGACCAATTGAGAATTGGAATTCTATGACTTTTTAACGAAAAGTTAACATAAATGTAAACCAACTCTTTAATATTCATAACAAACAACATCTATTTTGTTGCAATTTTGTCCTCACAACATCTATGGGATTTGCCATTTGTGTATGAGGTGCTGACATTGTGCATATTCGTATCCTCTGCTTATTTTACATAGTTTTGCCCAAACCTACTAAAAATCAATGCTTCCTATTTCTGACCTGAGATTTCTACTCCTTGTTGCTCCTCAAAGTTCCCCTAGATACAAGACACATACTAGAAACCTGAATAATTCTGGTCTAAACATTGCTGCACAATTGAAGTGAAAAAAGTTAATTTCAGGTTTAGTACCTTTCTTCTCCATGACAGAAGCATTTAGAGGGAATTTGCTCAGCAAATGTTTTACCCCAAACTTCTCTGCCTGACCACCAGATACAAAGTACAACGTAATTCAAGGGTAAAGCCACATGTTCAGATTTGAGTTGTCATGAGCTCCTCATAGACGCGACGATTCTTCTTGCTGAACGACCGATTTTAGCGAAGTCCGACCAATCCTTCGAAATTATCGTGCGCTTAGTGGGATTCGAACAATCGTACATCTTACCGTTTTTCGGCCGACATCCGTCAGGAAATTGATTGGCCAGGTTAAAAAATCTTTGTGGGTCCCAGTGCAATGTATGTATGTTTGTAGGGACAAGCAGCTCCCCTTTGTTTTCCTGACAAATTCCTGGTCTTTTTAGTTGATGGTCAATTCGTACGATCGTTCAGAGAAAATCGTGGTCTCACGATGAGGATCTGATCTTTTAAAAATCTCAACATGTATGGCCAGCTTTACACTGAACGTTTTGGATACCGATCCCATCTGATCTAACAGATACAATGTAAAACCAACATTTAGATTGAAACTGTAGAATTATAAGCCGAAACGTAAGATATCTGACAATGTTTGGCCCATTTATAATTGGCAGACAATAAAGCTGGCCATAGATGTAAAGATTTTTAAAAGATCTTTTCGTTATCGTGAGACCACGATTATCTAGAAACTACCGTTTAAATGTACAATTTGTTTATCAACTAAAAAGATCGTTTCAGGAGATATTGTCAGGGAAACTGAGGGGAGCTGCCCGTTTGGCCCTGCAGACATACATACATTGCACTGGGACCCACACATTTTATCTAAGATTCACAGTCGTTCATTTCACGATAATTTGACGGATTGGTCGGATTGCACTGAAATCAATCGCTCACCAACGAAAGAACTTTGCATCTATGCGGAGCTTAACTGTACAAACCTTTGTTTCATATGATTATATTGGTGCATCTATGACCAGCTTAAAGGGGTTGGTCACCTTCAAACTTTTTTTTTTTTTTTTTTTTTACGTTCAGTTGGTTTCAGATTGTTCACGAGAAATAAATACTTTTCCCCAATTACTTTCTATTTGTGACCATTTTTCTAATATTGAGTGTAAATTTTCATTTTTCACTTTCTAAAGCAGCTCTGGATGGGGGGGTCGCCGACTCTTCTGACTCTCTTAAAGGGATACTGTCATGGGAAAAAAAAATATTTCAAAATGAATCCGTTAATAGTGCTGCTCCAGCAGAATTCTGCACTGAAATACATTTCTCAAAAGAACAAACAGATTTTTTTAAATTCAATTTTGAAATCTGACATGGGGCTAGACATATTGTCAATTTCCCAGCTGCCCCAAGTCATGTGACTCGTGCTCTGATAAACTTCAGTCACTCTTTACTGCTGTACTGCAAGTTGGAGTGATATCAACCCCCTCCCTTTCCCCCCCCCCCAGCAGCCTAACAACAGAACAATGGGAAGGTAACCAGATAGCAGCTCCCTAACACAAGATAGAGCTGCCTGGTAGATCTAAGAACAACACTCAATAGTAAAATCCAGGTCCCACTGAGACACATTCAGTTACATTGAGAAGGAAAAACAGCAGCCTGCCAGAAAGCATTTCTCTCCTGAAGTGCAGGCACAAGTCACATGACCGGGGCAGCTGGGAAATTGACAATATGTCTAGCCCCATGTCAGATTTCAAAATTGAATATAAAAAAAAATCTGTTTGCTCTTATGAGAAATGGATTTCAGTGCAGAATTCTGCTGGAGTAGCACTATTAACTGATGCATTTTGAAAAAAAACATGTTTTCCAATGACAGGATCCCTTTAACTGTTCTGAATTGATACATTTAGTTGATACATTTCTTATCTTTGTCCCTGCTGAGCAGAATCCCCGAGTTTCATTAAAGGCAGCTGTTAGACTTGATACAATAGTTGCACTTATATTCCACAGATACTCCTAACCCTAATACAACTAATTGTAGCAACTAATTGTATCAAATATACGTAACAAATTCTAACAATTCAGATGCTCCTGGATCATCACTGAGCTGTCAGACTGAAACACTAGAGACACAAACATTAAACTTCAATTTTGGGAAAATGGTCAAAAATCAAAAATGTAAAGCAATTGAAAAAAAGTCTATTTCTGGTGAACAATCTGAAAACAATTAAACTGAAAAAAAAGTGTTTGGAAGGTGAACAAACCTTTTAAGTCGAGATGGCTGATCATCCTTGGCATTCCTTTAAAGGGGACCTGTCACCCAGACACAAAAATCTGTGTAATAAAAGTCCTTTTCAAATTAAACATGAACTCCAATTTCTATTTTTTATTAAAGCATTCATAGCTGTTGTAAGCTCATTTAAACATCTCAGCTGTCAATCAAATATAGTCTGCCCCTCCTCTATGCCTTAGGCAATTACTTTCACTTTCCATTCAGCACTTCCTACATTTTCTCCTTCTATAGGAGATAGCCAGGGAGGAGAAATCGAGCGCGGCACGATGGATCATCGCCATGTCTGAAGAGGAGCGGAAGCAGAGTTTTGGTAAATTATTTCTTAATAAAGACCTTGCGAATTTAAAGTTAAATCTGTCTTGGTGGATTTTTTCTGTTATGTACGAATTAATTTTTTTTTTTTTTTTTAAAATGTATGTAACCGGTCCTTTAATGTTTAAATAATTTTTTAGTAGACTTTATCAAGGGTCGAATTTCGAATTCATGTGATTTTTTTTTTCCAAATTCGACTTGGGGAAATGATTAAAATAGAATTTTCAAAACAAGGACAAATTTAAACGACCCGAAAACACGAATCGAATTTGATCAAACTCGATTCGAGTTTTTTCTACAAAAAAAAATTGAATATTCGAATTTGGATTCTTAAAGTGCCAGAGTATGATAAAACTCTAAATTTGATTTAAAAAAAAAAAAAAACAAAAAAAAACAAATTTAGTTTGGATAATGCCCTAGTCGAATTTGACAGTTTTGAAGTGGAGATCTAAATTATGGAAAGATCCCTTATCTGGAAACCCCCAGTTCCCCAGCATTCTGGATAATAGGTTGCATACCTGTATATTTTGCTCAATGAATGTATATGGGGAATCATAGAAGGATAGTGCATTCAAATGCAAGATGCTAAAACATTGTGCTACACAATAGACTGTTCTATGACGATGAGGAGGAGAGGGGTTACGTTACAACAGATGGAAAGCAGCCAAGCGATGTAAGATAACAAGATAGCAGCCGACATGAGCAGGTGATGAGCATCTGGCTTCTCTTTCTACCTGCTCTGTCTTTTCACCAATGAATAATTCACTTGGCACCACTTGAAACACTTCCCAGTACAGGATAATGGTCAGGCTTTTTACAACTGGAATGGGGCACAGAGTAGCAGCAGCTAAATACTGGGTGCAGGTCTATCCCGAAAACAGAGGAATTTTACACAATGTTATGCAGTAGCCAACAGGCCTCAGCCCAATTCTTGTTCAGCATGTACAGGTATAGGATCAGTTATCCGGAAACCTGTTATCCAGAAAGCTCAGAATTACGGAAAAAGACCGTCTCCCATAGACTCCATTTTATTCAAATAATCTAAATTTTTAAAAATGATTTCCTTTTTCTCTGTATAATTAAACAGTAGTACTTGATCCCAACTAAGATATAATTATCCTTATTGGAAACCAGATCAGCCTATTGGGTTTATTTCATGTTTATATGATTTTCTAGTGGACTTAAGATCCAAATTACAGAAATATCTGATCTGGAAGACCCCTGGTCCTGAGCATTCGGGATAATGGGTCCTACACCTGTATTACGTTTCTAAAGCATTTAGAAGAGGACATATTGCTTTTTATAATACAGGTATAGGATCCCTTATCCAGAAAGCTCCGAATTACAGAATGGCTGTCTCCCATAGACTCCATTTTATCCAAATAATCCAAAGTTTTAAAAATGATTTCCTTATTCTGTGTAATAATAAAACAGTCGCTTGTACTTGATCCCAACTAAGATATAATTAATCCTTATTGGAGGCAAAACCAGCCTATTGGGTTTATTTCATGTTTAAATGAGTTTCTAGTAGACTCAAGGCAAGAAGACCCAAATTACGGAAAGATCCTTTATCCGGAACACCCCAGGTCCCGAGCATTCTGCATAACCAGTCCCATACCTGCTGTACAAGATGTTTTATAGAGCAAAGGATTAAATGGGACGTAACCCTAAATGAACTTTTGTATAAAACTCTCCAATCCCACATTATTAATTTGTACATGTAATTGCGATTGAAAGTAGGGATGCACCGAATCCGGGATTCTGTTCGGTATTCGGCCGAATCTTTCACAAAGGATTCGGGGGTTTGGCCGAATCCATAATAGCGGATTCCGTGCAACCCTAATTGAAAGTAGAATATGGCCTAACTAGAACAACAGGGCAGAGAACAGCAAAGGATAGATATAGAAATCACAATAACTTTAATTGACTAATTGGGGCTCCCACCCATGAGTCCCCGAGAGTATTTCACGGATATTTACTAGGGATGCACCAAATCCACTTTTTTGGATCTGGCCGAACCCCCGAATCCTTCGTGAAAGATTCGGCCGAATACCGAACCCGAACCCTAATTTGCATATGCGGGAAGGGGAAAACATTTTTTACTTCCTTGTTCTCTGACAAAAAGTCACGCAATTTCCCTCCCCGCTCCTAATTTGCATATGCAAATTAGGGTTTGGATTCGGTTCGGCCGGGTAGAAGGATTCGGCCGAATCCGAATCCTGCTGAAAAAGGCTGAATCCTGGCCGAATCCCGAACCGAATCCTGGATTCGGTGCATCCCTAATATTTACTACAGGTTTATGTCATCGCCTGACAACATCAATGCCACTCTCACTTTTTTTTTTTTGTTGCAAAACCTCTTTGTAATGTGTAGGAGATAAACGCAGTTAAAAAAACAAGCATAACTGGTTCTCCCTAAAGATTACAACCTGTTTACCCAGTATAAGCGACTAAAGATGTAGATTCCCATTTGCCTCTGTCACTAAAAAAGACAATTATTTGACAATAAAGGCCATGGCATATACAGCACTTCTGTTGCTCATAGCCCCATAGATGCGGTCAGAACAGAACAAAGAAGCATTTGGAGTCCAAATATCAGAATGTTCTAAAAGGCCCATAAGATAAGCTGTAGACTCACATATACACAGGGTCATGTCAGAGAGTTGCAGCACAAAACAACAAACAGGCAGCATTACACAGGCAAACAAAGGGAGTCATTGAACTGATAATTAGTACTTGCCTTTTATTAAACATATCCTGTGATATTTACCTAATTAAACAAGAAAGATTAAATAAAATTGGCATTTTTTAATGCTTCCTTGCTCTTTAATGAGTAGTCAAAGACATATATAGAATGCTTTTCATAGTGTTGGGAAGTCTGGCATAATGTTACCTTTAATTAGTCATTAAGGCTACTGCCATACCAGGAAGATTCTGAGCCCTCACTGATCCAATGATCTTTCTGATTTGCCGCACCCAGAGGCTCCGTGTAGCTTATAATTCATTTCTGACACAATCCCAATAAGATATTAATGTATATAAATTGTTGGATAGTTTTACGAAATGGTCACTGAGGTCTAAGGGTTAAAGGACCAGTAACATCAAGAATTGTTTTTTCAATTCGTTAGTATACAACGAAAAAAAAAAATACGTCTTTATTAAGAAATAACTTACCAAAACCCAACCTGCGCTCCTCTTCAGAAAAGGCGACGATCCATTGTGTGGTGCTCGATTTCTCCTCCCTGGCTATCTCCTACAAGGAAGGCAGGGAGGAGAAATCGATGGATCGCCGGATCACCTGTTTTGAAGAGGAGCACAATCGGCGTGTCAGTAAGTTATTTCTTAATAAAGCGATTTCAACGTTTCATTTGTCTTTATGCTTTTTTTCCGCTGTATACTAACAATTTTTTTTTAAAAAAAAAAAAAATTGATGTTATTGGTACTTTAAGAGTGGGGTCATTGATACATCTCTAAAGACATACCTTTAGCAAGTGCTCACTGCATCACAATCTCCTGAAAAAACTTCATCCATTTACTACTGAAACTAGTTGTCTGAGCTTTCTGATCTTACCCCTGTTGATAAGCAGCAGTACCTTATAGCATAGATCTTATATATCCAGACATGTGACCCAGGAATTGTATGACAGGAGCCAGTAACAGACCGAGCTGCTGTGTTTACAACCTGCTAGACCACTCCTTGTACAAGCCCATCTCTATTAAAGGGGAACTATTGCGAAAAGGAAAAGGAAAACTATACCCCCAAAATGAACACTTAAGCAACAGATAGTTCATATCATATTAAGTGGCATATTAAAGAATCTTACCAAACTGGAATATATATTTAAGTAGATATTGCCCTTTTACATCTCTTGCCTTGAGCCACCATTTCGTGATGGTCTCTGTGCTGCCTCACAGATCACCTGACCAGAAATACTGCAGCTCTAACTGTAACAGGAAGAGATCACCTGACCAGAAATACTGCAGCTCTAACTGTAACAGGAAGAGATCACCTGACCAGAAATACTGCAGCTCTAACTGTAACAGGAAGAGATCACCTGACCAGAAATACTGCAGCTCTAACTGTAACAGGAAGAGATCACCTGACCAGAAATACTGCAGCTCTAACTGTAACAGGAAGAGATCACCTGACCAGAAATACTACAGCTCTAACTGTAACAGGAAGAAGTGAGGAAGCAAAAGACACAACTCTGTCTGTTAATTGGCTCATGTGACCTAACATGTATGGTTTGTTGGTATGTTTGTGAGTACAGTGAATCCTACGATCCCAGGGGGCGGCCCTTATTTTTTAAAATGGCAATTTTCTATTTATGATTACCCAATGGCACATACTACTAGAAAAGTATATCATTATGAAAATGGTTTATTTACATGAAGCAGGATTTTACATATGAGCTGTTTTATGCAATATCTTTTTATAGAGACCTACATTGTTTGGGGGGTATAGCTTTCCTTTAAGATGTAATATAAGCTTCAGCATACTAAAACAAGTAACTTTCTAAATCAATGAAATATTCTGTATTGTTTCTGAAATAATCAAGTTTATCTTCACTATTCCTCTCTCAGCATCTGTTTCTCTTCATTCTCTCTTCATGCAGCAGTTGGGTGTCAGATATTCACTGACAGTTAGATCCAATATATCTTATAGGGGGGCTCCTTTCCTAGCAGATAAATTAGAGCTCACTCAAATAACTGATTCCAGTACAAACAAAATGTAACAAAATAACTGCCTTTAGCACAAATTCTGCATGTAGAGAGACATGATGTCTGGTGAGTTTAAGAGTGACCTCTAATACATCTTCTAGGCAAAAGGAGCCCCCCTATAAGATATATTGGATGTAACTGTCAGTGAATATCTGACACCCAACTGCTGCATGAAGAGAGAATGAAGAGAAACAGATGCTGAGAGATGAATAGTGAAGATAAACTTGATTATTTCTAGGGATGCACCGAATCCACGAATCCTTGATTAAAGATTCTGCCGAATACAGAACCGAATCCTAATTTGCATATGCAAATTACGGTCTGGAAAGGAAAAAGTGGGAAAAAAATTTCTTTTATGACGAAGAGTCACGTGATTTCCCTACCCAACCCTAATTTACAAATGCAAATTAGGATTCGGTTAGGCCAGGCACAAGGTTCCAGCCGAATCCTGCTGAAAAAGGCCGAATCCCAAACCGAATCCTGGATTCGGTGCATCCCTAATCATTTCAGAAACAGTAGAATATTTAATTGATTATATTTAGAAAGTTTCTAGGATTACAAGATTTTCCTTCAGTAACATGGAGTATAAGACTAATACAATAACAAAGGGTTCAAGTAACACATTCTATAAGGTAGTCAGATGAGCTATAACCCAGAGGCAACATAAGCATGGGACACTATTGTTACTAAACACACAAACACGTTTGTTGCCAAATTGCATACAGATTTTGTTTGTAGTCCCCTGTGGCATACGTAACTGTAAGGGGGGGGGCTGACCCTGCCTTGTGACCCAGGCCAGTGTATATGAGCAGTTTTGGGGTGTGTAACTATTCAGTAGTGATATGCTGGCCAACTTGAAACCAGCAGGTAATTTAGTACAGGTATGGGACCTGTTATCCAGAATGCTTGGGACCTGGGGTTTTCTGGATAACTGATCTTTCTGTAAATTGGATCTTTATACCTTAAAAGGAGAACTAACCCACCCCCCCTTAGGTACAGCAGTCCCACCTTAACAACCCTCCCCACACAGTCTATGGGGGGAAAAAACCCTGAGTAAAACCACAGAGCAGCACATGATTAATTATATCTTAATTTGGAACATTATTACAGAGAAAAATGCAATATTTTTTTTAAAAAAATTGGATTATTTCATTATAATGGAGTCTATGGGAGACGGCCTTTCTCGATAAAGTATGGGTGGTCTCTAAATTACCTATTTTCGTATGTAAGTAAGCACACTGACGGGGGGAATTTACACCCTGCTATAGCTCCGAGAATATTTTAGACAGCAACTAAATGTGCACCCCCAAATCTCATCGTAGCTGGCCCTAGGATAAATGCAGCCATTCTTGGACGTTTGCTCTGTTGAGGAATTGCACCCCCTTTAAAGGGCTGGTTGACCTTTAGGATAACTTTAAGTATGTTATAGAATGATTTCACAGTGAGGATCATAGTGAAAACTGAATCACTAACTGACAAAAAGCAGTCATTGTGCCATTAGCTCACGGGCCACGGGAGAGAGTAAATCATGTGTTTTTCTAAGTGGGTCACAAGCACAGCGTAATTATTCAGCAAGCCCATTGCTCACACAAGTTTTGGACAGAGCAATTTGGCAAATCACATGGGTGGATAAAGCCGGCCATAGACGTGCAGATTTACTTGCAATATCGGGCGTCCCCATCTCCCGACCTGCCACTAACCATTCAGATGAAATAAAGTAGTAAAAGAACAGATCAGCCGATGTTCTGCTCCTGACAGCAATCGTACGATAGTTATGTCTGACAAAGTCTCCCGCTGATATCGTCAGATCAGCAATACATGTAGAGATATTTTCTAACCTGTCCGATCAACTGAACGACCGATCGCCATCTCACGAAAAACATCGGGACACTCCACACATGGCCCGAAAATATTACGAAACAAAGATTCATACGATTATATCTGCACGTCTATGGCCATCTTAAATCTCGATAGTTCCGTAAATTAAGATCCGAATAAATAAAGTGGCATCTTCCATTTAAAGGGGTTGTTCACCTTTTTTCCTATTCAGTTGTTTTCAGATTGTTCTCCATGAAGAAAGATTTTTATCAACTGCTTTCCATCTTTATTTTTTTACCCCTTTCCCAAAATGTCATCTTAAAGTTTAATAATGTTCCTGTTTCTGGTGTTTCAGTCTGGCAGCTCAATGATCCAGGAGCATCTGAACTGTTACAATTTGCTACATTTAGTTGCTACAATTAGTTGCTACAATTAGTTGCTACAATTCTCAGCAGTATCTGTGGAATATTAGTAACTATTGTATCAAGTCTAACAGCTGCCTTTAATGAAACTCGGGGAATCTGCTCAGCAGTAACAAAGATAACAAATTTATCAACTAAAATGTATCAATTTAGAAAAGTTTACAGGGTCGGCGACCCCCCCAGCTGCTTTAGGTGAAAAATGAAATTTTACACTTCAATATCAGGAAAAAAAAAACAACTGAACCGAAAAAAAGTATTTGAAGGTGAAAAGTTCTGCAAAGTATCGAAAAGGAATCTTTTGCGACGCACAATAAATATTGTAATGATAATGGGGGAGGGTGTTGAAGAGTTCCATGTGAAGGGTCAATAATACAAGTTTTAGATATCACCCCCTCCCAGAAAAAAGAACACCATTGGAATAAACAGGCACTCACATAGGTAGACCTTAACTCAGTGATCCCCAACCCCTTGGATGTTGCTCCCAGTGGCCTCAAGGCAGGTGATTATTTTTGAATTCCAGGCTTGAGCCAGGTTTTGGTTACATAAAAACCAGATGTACTGTGAAACAGAGCCTCCTAGGCTACCAGTCCACATAGGGACTATCAATAGCCAATCACTACAACACCCAGGAACTTGTTTCATGTTTGTGTTGCTCCCCAACTCTTTTTGCATCTGAATGTTGCTCATGGTTGAAAAAGGTTGGGGACCCCTGCCTTAACTAGATAAATACAATACCTTTATTGGTGCTACATCATCACACTAAAGACACCCCACTCAAAAAACCACAAGGGGGGAGGGTGTCCGCTTCTTAAAATCCTTCGAAACCTGAAAACTTCATTTGTCACTACAACAATGATTAAATGTATGTGTTACTTAGCTTACTTGTTTAGAGACCAAGTGCTAAAACCATTTAATGCTTTTTGCTATTCAGAGTGTGAAGCCCTATATGAGATTCGTTAGCCATCTCCCTTGCCACAAAGAAACCTACATTATATCATTTATGTAGAGCTTCTTCCACAATCCGTGTTCTCTAGTGAAGGGTTAAGCTGGTCAGATATTTGTAGATCTGCTCATTGGGGATGGAGAGCAAACAAGCAGATCTTTGCCCTGTTTGGTCACCCAAGGGGTTTAACCATTTCTTTGGCCATTAGACCATCAGGAGACAGGGAAACCCATACAGTCCTTGCCAAACAGGATTTTCTAGCCAGTCCCCTTGATTTATCACTAAACACTAATCCAGTATTGTAAATTGAAAATATCACATAAAAATGAAGACCAACAGTAAAGGAACAATGATTACATCTATTTGCAGCACACTTACCAATTAAAATGTTAAAAATTTACAAAAATGTAGGGGGTTTTCCCTAAAATATAACTTGACCAGATACTGGTCCAATAGGACCCACTGCTTTCTGACATTCACATGATGTGATAAGACTTCTGGACCTTCAGTAATTCAGACTTTCAGGAACCGAGTTCGGACTAAAGTCTCCATTTGATTAAACTAAAATCACAGTATAAAAGTCACTGGAAAGAAGGTTTTTTTTTAATCATGCGACAAGTAGGTACAGGTATGAGAACCATTATCCAGAATGCTTGGAACTTTGGGGTTTCCGGATAACGGATCTTGATACCTTAAGTCTACTAGTAAATCATGTAAATATTAAATAAACCCAATAGGCTGGTTTTGCTTCCAATAAATTATCTTAGTTTGGATCAAGTAGAAGGTACTGTTTTATTATTACAAAGAAAAAGGAAATATTTTTTTAGAATTTGGATTATTTGGATAAAATGAAGTCTATGGGGGATGGCCTTTCCGTAATGCGGAGCTTTCTGGATAACGGGTTAATGGATCCTATAACTGTACAACAGAACAAATTCAACATATATCTAGTGTGACTATGAACACCATAAAGAAGGCCCTATATAGGCACAATGAAAAGAAACTGAAGCAGAAAGCAAAAGAAATAAATATAGGCTGCATTACAAAGGCAAAGTAGCAGTTAGAATCCTAAACAGTAGGATATTCAAATAGAAAATGCACAGATATTGATATAATGCTTCTCTGTCAAGGCTGAAAAGGACACTCGTGATTAGCAGAGGAAGAGTTAACAAGAGACCAGACGATTGCAAAATGTGCAGGAATATCAGTTTTGTAAGAACCATGTGACCGGCACATGACTGGCTGCTATAATGAAGGCTAGCGAAGGGTTTATCCGGAAACTCGAGCGAGTCCACAGGTTATTCCACTATACTATTCATGAAAGAGCGGCTTTCTGTGTCACAGCTGTGGCCCTATGGTTAATAAATGAGTAAAGACCTGGGGTATTCACAGAAAGAGGGGGGGGGGGGAAATATTATATATTATATATTATATATATATATATATATATATATATATATATATATATATATATATATATATATATATATATATATATATATATATATATATATATACACACACACACACATATACACATATATAGATATATACACACATATATACACACATATACATATATACACACACATATACACACATATACATATATACACACACATATACATATATACACACACATACATATATACACACACATACATATATACACACACATACATTTATACACACATATACATTTATACACACATATACATATATACACACATACATATATATACACACATACATATATATACACACATACACACATACATATATATATATATATATATATATATATATATATATATATATGGGATGCACCGAATCCAGGATTCGGTTCAGGATTCCTGCCTGGCCGAACCGAATCCTAATTTGTCGTTTTGTCACAAAACAAGGAAGTAAAAAATGCTTTCCCCTTCCCACCCCTAATTTACATATGCAAATTAGGGTTCGGATTCGGTTCGGTATTTGGCCGAATCTTTTGTGAAGGATTCGGCCGAATCCAAAATAGTGGATTCGGTGCATCCCTAATATATATATATAAACGAAAGAATGAAACCCACTCCTAGGGCTTTGATGAAAAAACACGTGGTAAGTTTTACCACGTGTTTTTTCATCAAAGCCCTAGGAGTGCAGTTTCATTCATATATATATATATATACATACAAATACAAGATTCCTCTGCACTCAACCCATTATCAATATATTTAAGACAGAGACATTTTGTGCTACTGGACACCAGTGGGATCACCTGACTATAGCTGGGAAGGGTGGGAGCTACAACATGGAGCTGGTCACTGCTCCTGTAGAACTATAACAAAAAAGGGAAAGTTGTGCTCACCACTAGTTTTTAAAATCATTAGACGGGGGTGCAATGAGGGTGTGACCACAAAATACATATAGTCAAATACAAGATTCCTCTGCACTCAACCCATTATCAATATATTTAAGACAGAGACATTTTGTGCTACTGAAAAATGCCATTTTTTGTTATAGTTCTACAAGAGCAGTGACCAGCTCCATGTTGTAGCTCCCACCCTCTCCAACTATAGTCAGGTGATCCCACTGGTGTCTAATAAAAGGGCAGCCAAGTTTGGGAGTTTTACTTTGAAAGCAGCGAGTAAGTTGCAGGTAAAACGTATTCGTCCCTTTTATAAAATGTATAATGAAGCAATATAATTCTTAATGAATCAGATAAAATTGAGCATAGGACTGGCCAGATATGGGATGACTTTGACGTAGTTGTTCAGCTTAAATATATTGTAATATATGGACAAACGATGCCTGTTTTGTTTAAAGGGTAAGGCATTTTTCAGCAGCAGTAGCACAAAATGTCACTGTCTTAAATATATTGATAATGGGTTGACTGCAGAGGACTCTTGTAGTTGACTATATGTATTTTGTGGTCACACCCTCATTGCACCCCCGCCTAATGGTTTTAAAAACTAGTGGTGAGCACAACTTTCCCTTGTTTGTTATTATATATATATATATATACACACACCATGCACAAATAAAGGCTGATATACGCTTTATGGAGGCTGCTGTGAGCGCTTTCATGGACTGATAGATATATATATATATATATACACACAGGTATGGGACCTGTTATCCAGAATGCTCGGGACCTAGGATTTTCCAGATAACGGATCTTTCCGTAATTTGGGTCTTCATGCCTTAAGTCTACTAGAAATTCATTTAAACATTAAATAAAGCCAATAGGCTGGTTTTGCCTCCAATAAGGATTAATTATATCTTAGTTGGGATCAAGAACAAGCTACCGTTTTATTATTACAGAGAAAAAGGAAATCATTTTTACAAATTTGGATTACTATGGGAGACTGTAATTCTGTAATTCTGAGTTTTCTGGATATCGGGTTTCCGGATAAGGGATCCTATACCTGTATATATAATTTCAGCAGAACAATAACAAGCCGACGCCTGATACCAATCCTTAGGGCTATATTTACTATCTGCCCTGTATTTCCACACCGGCTGGGTTCGTAGCCACCTAGATTCCTTAGTCACTTCCCTTTGGGACAAATGTTCATTGGCCGGGGCAGAGTCCACCGCTCATTAGCTGTAATTATCTCTAGGTGACTATACCCCCCTGATACCACAATAATCACAAGTGGGTAACACATCGCTCAGTGAGATGAGCAGCTGCAAACAAGTTCATCAAACAGCTACAGCAAAGAGAACCCAAGAATATTACTGGATGCCAAGATTGTGTATGTTTATTAGTCTGCCTTAAAGGAGAAGGAAAGCCCCAGGGCGCAAAACCCCTCCCCCCCTCCGTTGCCCCCCTCCCTCCTCCCCTCTGGCCTACCTGTCCCCCTGGGCAAATGCCCCTAACTTGTTACTCACCCCTTTGCGCAGGTCCTGTCCATGGAGTTCACAGTCACCATCTTCTTCCACGCGCGTCTTCTTCCTGCGATGACCGGCGTTTTCTGGCGCATGCGCAGTAGGAACAGTTACCGGTACGGCTCTACTGCGCATGCGCCGAATGTCATGAAGTGAAATCGGAAAACTTCGTGACATTCGGCGCATGCGCAGTAGAGCCGTACCGGTAACTGTTCCTACTGCGCATGCGCCAGAAAACGCCGGTCATCGCAGGAAGAAGACGCGCGTGGGAGAAGATGGCGACTGCGAACTCCGTGGACAGGACCTGCGCAGAGGGGTGAGTAACAAGTTAGGGGCATTTGCCCAGGGGGACAGGTAGGCCAGGGGGGAGGAGGGAGGGGGGGCAATGGAGGGGAGGGGGGGAGGGGTTTTGCGCCCTGGGGCTTTCCTTCTCCTTTAAAGGGATACTGTCACGGGAAAAAACTTTTTCTCAAAATGCAGCAGCAGAATTTCTCAAAAGAGCAAACAGATGTTTTATATTTCACTTTGAAATCTGACATGGGGCTAGACATATTGTCAGTTTCCGATCTGCCCCCAGTCATGTGACTTGTGCTCTGAAAAACTTTCAGTCACTCTTTACTGCTGTACTGCAAGTTGGAGTGTTATCACCCCCTCCCTTCCCCCAGCAGCCCAACAACAGAACAATGGGAAGGTAACCAGATAGCAGCTCCCTAACACAAGATAACAGCTGCCTGGTAGATCTAAGAACAACACTCAATAGTAAAATCCAGGTCCCACTGAGACACATTCAGTTACATTGAGTAGGAGAAACAACAGGCTGCCAGAAAGCAGTTCCATCCTAAAGTGCTGGCTCTTTCTGAAATCACATGACCAGGCAAAATGAGCTGAGATGCACCTACACACCAATATTACAACTAAATACACTTGCTGCTTCAGGAATGACATTTTATATTGTACAGTGAATTATTTGCAGTGTCATTTAGAAATAAAAACGAAATAAAAAAATCACGACAGAAATCCTGAAACAGCTACAACAAAGAGAACCCAAGAATATCACCGGATGCCAAGATCTTGTATGTTGTTGTATGATGTATGTATCTTGTATGATCTTGTTTGTATGTCACTCAACAAACCTCTTATGTCTCTCAGACAAGTAACAAGTAACCACTGTCACAGCAGCAGTCAGTAAAATTTCAATTCTCTGCATCTCTCAGTCCTAGTTCAATACCTGAGCAGCCACAGGTCAGTTTTCAGAGTTGTAGGATTTATCCAACCCACATATCAACAAAACTCAGGTCTGTTTTCTAAACTAAATGTTGTCAGCAATTAAAGTGTTACAGGAATGTGTCACATGCAGCTCCAGCAAGAAACATGTTCCTGCACAAAGCTATTAGCAACTTCCACCATGTTGTATATGAACATCCTAAACAGGGCCCAGCACATCATTAGACTGTCAGCTTCAGGGGTACACCTACTGATTATTGTAAATTAACTTCTGACAATGGACAACCCTCATGGAGACAGAAGAAGGAATTAGTGTCAGCCAATGACAGGGGAGTAATAGGACATAAAGGAAAATGTTTCACCCATTTCTCCGTCACATGATACTGAAAGAGACAGGACAGATAAACTCAGAGGATTCCAAGCTGTGGCCCTAAGATTTGATGAAATTCAAGACCTAATTTTAGTTTGTCGACATATTCAGATTGATTAAATGAAGAGATGGGCTGATCACATTACCACAATTGTATGCCAATGAGAAAACAATACTCTAACACTAAGGGGCCGATTCACTAACTTCGAGTGAAGGATTCGAAGTTAAAAAACTTCGAATTTCGAAGTTTTTTTTTGGGCTACTTCGACTACGACTATCGAAGGATTCGAACTAAAAATCGTTCGACTATTCGACCATTCGATAGTCGAAGTACTGTCTCTTTAAAAAAAACTTCGACCCCCTAGTTCGGCAGCTAAAAGCTACCGAACACAATGTTAGCCTATGGGGAAGGTCCCCATAGGCTTGCCTAAGTTTTTTTGATCGAAGGATATTCCTTCGATCGTTTGATTAAAATCCTTCGAATCGTTCGATTCGAAGGATTTAATCGTTCGATCGAATGAATAATCCTTCGATCGTTCAATCGAATTTTCTGCACTAAATCCTTCGACTTCGATATTCGAAGTCAAAGGATTTCAATTCCTAGTCGAATATCGAGGGTTAATTAACCCTCGATATTCGACCCATAGTAAATCTGCCCCTAAGTGGGTATTTATAAAACTCCAAATGCATTTTTTTTTATTATATACGGAGGATGGAAAAAGTCAGAATCCGAAAAACCGGCATCTCAGACCTGCCAAGGTGGTGTATCTGAAAAATAATTGGAGTTTTCGGGTGGAAAATCAGAAAAAAAAAAAATCATACGCTTTGGTTTTTTCACGATTTTTTCCCCACAAAGAAAATTTTCAGTTAAGTGTATTGATAAATAAGTAGAAAAAAAACCTTTGTGGATTTGGTAGGAGTATTTTTCAGAAAATATTGAGATAAATTTGGACTTTGATAAATGGGCCTCTCCATGTAAATGTTCAGGAAGAGGACTGTACCATTCCTACTTGTTCCTGTGGAGTTAAAGGGCCATCTGAAAAACTTTCTATGGGTCACGGACAGGGCCGCCACCATGAACTCACTTTTTGTTAAGTGTGAGATTTGAGAGATATTTCAGAGATGTAAGTAAGGCAATACAGGAATAGGTACTTATAGACTGGACAGTATGCAGGATATTACACCTCTACACCCAAAACACAGTTTTATATAAAATATTGGCTTTCAAAGCTGGCAATGAGGTGCTCCATCCTTTATGCCCAAGTGATTGTTACCCTGGCCATGCAGCTTCTCAAACAGTTCACAAATATTTTATAAATTTTTAGAAATAAACTGGAACCCAAGCAAATAAGTTCAATGTCATTAGTAATTAAAATCTGATATAATCAGTATTTAACTGGGATCATGATGACCAACTGCAATTCTCTAGCACTAAACTAGAACTCTAAGCTGAGCGGAGATAAAAATGAGTGATGCAGTTGAACAACAGTGTGCTAACTGAAGGCTGTCTATATTAAATGATGGCACAGCTATAAGGCTATAATTAGTGGCCACTGTGCAATAAGGGTTGTATCAATATAAAACTACCAGGGACAGAGAGTTATAACAGACAGATCACTAGCCCAGGGGCCTCAGTATCAAAGGACAGAGAGTTATAACAGACAGGGCACTAGCCCAGAGACTCAGTATCACAGGGCAGAGAGTTATAACAGGCACGGCACTAGCCCAGAGACTCAGTGAGTTATAACAGGCAGGGCACTAGCCCAGGGGCTCAGTATCACAGGAGACAGTTATAACAGGCAGGGCACTAGCCCAGGGGCTCAGTATCACAGGACAGAGAGTTATAACAGGCAGGGCACTAGCCCAGAGACTCAGTGAGTTATAACAGGCAGGGCACTAGCCCAGGGGCTCAGTATCACAGGACAGAGAGTTATAACAGGCAGGGCACTAGCCCAGAGACTCAGTGAGTTATAACAGACAGGGCACTAGCCCAGGGGCTCAGTATCACAGGGACAGAGAGTTATAACAGACAGGGCACTAGCCCAGGGGCTCAGTATCACAGGGACAGAGAGTTATAACAGACAGGGCACTAGCCCAGGGGCTCAGTATCACAGGGACAGAGAGTTATAACAGACAGGGCACTAGCCCAGGGGACTCAGTATCACAGGGTCAGTAAAATAAGTACAAAGGGCAAATTGTATAGAGTTATTTAGTAGGAATATCAGGGATGTCCAATGTGTAACCCTCCCCAGCTGTTGTTAAACTGAAACTCCCGGCACCCTGTCATTGTAAGGCTGAGAGATGTAGTTGTACTACAGCAGGAATGTTGGACACCCCTGACACTGGCCGATATGTTCCCTCTCAGGCCATTGTGTCCCCTCCCCTGGCCTCAGTCGCCCCCGACCCCTCCCGACCCCTCGCTGTTGATACTCACTACTCGGGATTCATGCTGGACATGTCACTGAGCTGCCGCCGCTTCTGCACAAAACTCTCACAGACTGAGGGACAAACAAGAATAGTCCGACCTCTTCACGAGCAGCAGCGGCCGGAACAAGCGCCGGGGGAACAACTTAAAACAAAGACCAAAATAGATCTAGAAATAAAGTAAAAAAAAAATATGAACAAGTCCTAATTCCCCCCAGAAAACCCGAGATTAACCCCCTGTATCCAGCAAAGCCAACACAAGCCCAGCTCTCTGTAACCCCCAAAATGGCTGCCGGCTGAAACCAGGAAATAGTGAATCGTCCAACTCAGGAAGACTTCGTACTGTCGACAGGAGGCCGGCCGCCAGGGGCATTCTGGGAAATGAAGTCCGCCGGCGCCCGCGACAACCGCTGACTTACGAGCACTGGTGAGAGTGGAATAAACTACAATTCCCAGAATTCCATTCACACAGGCGCTTGCGCATTCCCTTAGACCCGCCCCATGCCTTTGCCACTGGACAGCGCCCCGCCTCTCCCCGCTCCTTGTTCCTGGGGTTAGTCCGGCTCCCTCTAGCGGATGTGGGCGGTTGCGTTGACGTCACCACTGAAACGTGGCAGCTGCGGGGCTGGTCCCGGGATAAGTCGGCCAGTCACGGGGAAAGGGGAGGAGACGCCGGGGGGAAGTGCTGGTGACGAAGTTGTAGAGCGAGGGAAGTGAGGGCAGAGCTCCCAGTATGTCACTCACTTTATAGCCAGTCAGGAATGAACCGGATGTGGGACTGTGGGATGTTGCTGAGACCTGACTGATAAACTGAAGCTTTCTCTCTACTTCCTGTTCCTCAGTTATAACCTGATAATTATTATTTTATGTGGCTCCTCCCAAATATCAACTAAATACTGACCCCCCCACAGCAAAACACATTCATTTTAGTTTTATTAAACCCCTGACCACCAATGTTTTGTTTTATAGGGGGCCCTGACAGGCGCTGATATCTGTGTGGACTTTTTACTGTGCTGTGGGCGGGGCCAGTGATTCTTCTATGTAGTCACACTCAGCGGAGCAAGTTTAATGGTCACTCACCTCCGCTCCTGTGAGACAAGATGGCGGCGTCCAGGGATCCCACGTGGCATATCCTGATGACAATGCGTCAAATGTGCGCAGCATCTCGATTCCAGCGCGTCAGAATGGACGCAACGTCAGGACGCCAGTGTCATGACATCATCAAGCCTGTTTGGTGCCAAAGAGACCTATATAAGACGCCTGAACATTCCTGTCTTTGCTCAATTATAGGTTCTACCTCGTGTGTTCCTGGGTGCGCTTTACTCTTCATTTTTACTGATTCCAGTGTTTGACCCCGGCCTGTTTATTCGCCTGTGAACCTTTTATGCCTTCATTGACCCTTCTGCCTGGACTTGACTATTCTTCTGCCTCACCCCTTGTCAGAGACCTCCAATTGTGACTGGTGTTTTCTCCACAAATTTACCAGAGCCTCCGGGCCCCTTACACAGGTTGGCCCAAACATGCCTCCTTTTGTGTGTTTAGGTTATCTTTAGGTCAACTTCTGTGACACACACACATATATATATATATATATATATATATATATATATATATATATATATATATATATATATATATATATCTTGTTGTAGTGGACAGCACTCCGTTCCAAGTCCTTTACCTGGGTGCTCGGTAAGATCAGTATATAAAATAAAAAAAAGACCAGCAACACCAGGATTTCTGTGAGTAGAAGACTGTTATTACATATGCAATAACACTCTTCTACTCACAGAAATCCTGGTGTTGCTGGTCTTTTTTTTATTTTATATATATATATATATATATATATATATATATATATATATATATATATATATATATATATATATATAATGGCTCAAAAGAAGCTAGCACACACAGGCCTTATGGAGAAAAAAAGGTTTTTATTTTAACAGAAAAAAACTAACGTTTTGGCTAGCCGAAACGTTAGTTTTTTTTCTGTTAAAATAAAAACCTTTTTTTCTCCATAAGTCCTGTGTGTGCTAGCTTCTTTTGAGCCATTGTAAATGCTAATACATATCTCTGCACCCAGGCACCTTATACCAGTATACGTGCTGTGCTGGCATTTCTATATATATAGATATATATATACATATATATATAGATATATCTATATCCATTTAAGACCATTGTCAAGACCTAGGTCTTGGTCTTAAATGGAAACCGAAACGTTGGTCGGTTCTATGTTTTAACAATGTATTAAAGAAAAGTATTATTTTTTAACTTTTTCCAAATCCTGTTGTGCATCTATACTCCAAACAATTTTTGATATGAAAAGCACATTTAGGTTGCACCCAGGTAGAAACTTGTTGTTCTGAGCGGAGTGCTGAAACAATTGTTGAAATATATATATATATTTATATATTTTAAATAATTTCCTGATCCAACAGGTCAATGAATAAATCATTGGTGAATCTGGCCACTTGCTTGAATTGATCATTTTTCCGATAAAAGCCCAGCTCTCGTCAATCTGCATGTCTTACAATCACTAACCTGCCTATGGGATCATAAACATTTCTAAATGGGAGGTAAACCCCACAAAAATCAAACTTTGCCCAATAAAAGAAAATGTCATTCTTAACATTTTTTTCCAGTATACATTCATTACAAACTGTCAGTGTTTTATAATTATTTGGAAAATGTAACTGAAGGCAGTATTTAAATCTATGAACATTTTTATTCATTCAGTTCATGACATATTACAGTATCCAGTAGAAATAAGTCTAAAGCAACTGGAGTATCTGAGATCTTTTTGAAAACGTCAGCACTTCTTCGGTTCAACTGACTTGAACGGAAGAAGCCACTTGACTAGAGCAGTATTTATCTTTCAGCTCTCCTTCTTATAAGTGAAACAATGTGGCAAACATAGGCGGCGGCCGGAGGGTGATTTTTTTTTGTTTGGGTAGGCTAATGGTGGCCATAGACGTGCAGATTTACCTTCATATCAGATGAACAATCGTTCAGTAAAAGAACAGATCAGCTGATGTTCTGCCCCTGACAACAATCGTATGAAAGTTATGTCAGACAAAAGCTGCTGAAAGTCTCCCACTTATATTGTCAGATCGGCAATACATGCAGAGATATTATCGGCAGAGAAATCTTCTAATCTGTCCAATCGTCTGAATGACCCATCTCCATGGCACGAAAAATGTCAGGAAAACGGCCTGAAAATTGTTACGAAAACAAGATTCCTACAAATGTTTGCGTCTATGGCCAACTTAAAGTGGACCTGTCACCCAGACACAAAAATCTGTATAATAAAAGTCCTTTTCAAATTAAACATGAAATCCAATTTCTATTTTTTATCAAAGCATTCATAGCTGTTGTAAACTCATTTAAATATCTCAGCTGTCAATCAAATATTGTCTGCCCCTCCTCTATGCCTTAGGCAATTACTTTCACTTTCCATTCAGCACTTCCTACATGTCACTTCTCTCCCCACATTCCCCCCAATCTCTTCACCATTTAATTGTGTAACCAGGACATGGGGATGGACATCAGGTCCCCCATTCTAGGGGGTGCACAAAATGGCTGCTGCCTGTTTGCTATCATTTTGAATTCCCAGACTGAAGGAAACAAGATTTAACTAATTTATATAGTGTAATTTAAGTTCATTTTGCTTGACTAATGTGATAATATAGGATTTTTAATAATTTTTTTGGGTGACGGGTCCCCTTTAAATGTTACATCAACAGTTTCTTCACCTTTGATTCAGCCCCATATTATAAGCTGCCTAGAGCACTGTTGTGATCTTTAACTTTACTCTTTGGTAAATATACCCCTTGGTTATATATGAATAAACAGAATACCCAGTCACATAGGGAGGAACTCCACCAGCGATATCAGTGCGATCTGACTCGCTGCGCAAAAACACAGGCGTCACTTCGGATGTGACGGTAATAAGGTAAAAGATGGAAATGTCGGATGAAGTCGATGCGTTCATCCGATGCGACACGACTTGGATGCAGCGTCTGCTTCGGACGAACGCTGCAACACCATCCGACATTCCTGTTGCTAACCTTTTTTCCGTTGCAGCCGCCATGACCCCTGCGTTTTTGCTCAATGCGTCGTATTTGCACCGTAATCGCCTGTGGAGTTCCTCCCTTATTCAGAGAGGATATTTTCCCTTTTATAAAGTTGTATGTGTTATTCACTGACATGAATACAATGGAAAGCAACCTGGTGTGGGTCAGTGTGTTTTTTATGGAAGAAACTGAGTTAATAGCCCTAGATAGGTTGGTATTCATGTATTCATGTGCTTTTAAATTGTGATAACATTAAAGCATCTAATTAGGGGTGTCTTCAAAGCTACGGCCTTGCTTTAGGGACTGTGGTGTCTGCTAAGATCCTGCTCAGTGGCAAAATGTTAAGCTAAAACCCTCGGGCCGTGCAACAGGTGTACGTATTCTCCCAGAAAATTCCTGAAAACCAATTTCGAATTCATGTGAGTTTTCAAAAACGCCCCTAAACTCCCTTAAATTTGAAATAAGATCAATCGAAATGTATTGATAAAATCAAATTCTTTAAACTTGATTCGAATTTTAAAAACTCTATTCCCCTGAAAAAAAAAACTGAATGTCAGGAAGGCTCCAAATTGATCCCTGGACATCTCCCATTGACTTAAAAAGCAATTCGGCTGGTTTTAGGTGACGAATAGTCGGAGTTCTTAAAGGGCCAGAGTATGAGAAATCTCGAAAACTGAATTAAAATTTTTAAATTTGAAATATGAGAAATCTCGAAAACTGAATCAAATATGAATAACTCCCTAATCGAATTTGACAGTTTTGACCATAAAAAAATTATAATTTCGAATTTTCAATTCGACCCTTGATAAATCTGCCCCATAATGTCTAATTCTTTTCCACATACCTGCGGCTTTAGACATGCAGAAGACTCACTTGCCAGCTCTGTGACCATAACCTTCTTTACAACCTTATTTATTGCATTGGGGGCAATAGAATCTTTAAAGTTTGTTTGTTTAAGGGGCCGATTCACCAATGGTCGAATATCGAGGGTTAATTAACCCTCGATATTCGACTAGGAATTGAAATCCTTCGAATATCGAATTCGAAGGATTTAGCGCAGGAAATTCGATCAATCGATCGAAGGATTATTCATTCGATCGAACGATTAAATCTTTCAAATCGAACGATTCGAAGGATTTTAATCCAACGATCGAAGGAATAATCCTTCGATGAAAAAAACTTAGGCAAGCCTATGGGGACCTTCCCCATAGGCTAACATTGAGTTTGGTAGCTTTTAGCTGCCGAACTAGGGGGTCGAATTTTTTTTTAAAGAGACAGTACTTCGACTATCGAATGCTTCGAATAGTCGAACGATTTTTAGTTCGAATCGTTCGATAGTCTAAGGTCGAAGTAGCCCATTCGATGGTCGAAGTAGCCCAAAAAACACTTCGAAATTTGAAGTTTTTGAAATTCGAATCCTTCACTCGAATTCACTCGAATTTAGTGAATCGGCCCCTAAATGTAAGGACCTGGAGATTTGGCAGTTTCAAAATGATCCATTCTATCAGAATCTAAATCGCCAGTGGGATGGCACTCGGAGGGCTTCGTTTTCTGTAGTCGCTCGAAGTTTCCTCGTGAGGCAACCTCGGGCGACTTCTGAAAATGAAGTGTTCCGAGTGCCATCCCGTCAGTGATTTAGATTCTAGCTGATGGGGAGGCAGTTTGGGGAGATTAGTTGCACGTAGAAGAAGCGATTTGTTTACTTATCCTTTAAACATTTGGATCATTTGGATAAAATGGTCTATGGGAGGTGGCCATTCCATAAGTCTGGATAACGGGTTCCTGGATAACGGATCCCATACTTATACCATTTGGATTCAATGTTAATTAAAGATTAATTAAACCCAATCGGATTGATTTGCCGCCAATGAGAATTAAATTTTTTTATTAAGATCAAAGACAAGGTACTGTTTTATTGTTACAGAGACAATGGAAATATGTTTTAACATTTTGAATTATTTGATAGAAATGGAGTGTATGAGAGATGGCTTTCCCGTAGTTCCGAGCTTTCTGAAGAACGGATTTCCTGATACTGGATGCTTTACCCGTATTAGAATATGAATTAATAATAAATAGTGGTTTGCAGTAGCTGTGATATTAGGAGCATCGCAGTAAATGTGGCAGCCGCATTTATTTTGGAGCTAAAACAATTTGCATTGTTCATAGGAAATATGTTATAGACAATTTTAATGATCTTCAGTAAACAGACGCCTCGGTTTCCCTCTCCCCCCAGGAGACTGAATTAAAAAGGATTTAACAATAAGTACAAAAATCCTCTTGTCTTTTTCTATAAAGCTCCTGAGCTGTTGAGGAATTTGGTTGGTGTGAGGTCAAGTTTTACAGTGGAGAGACAGAGCGGCTCTTGTTTTTGAAGCTTTCCCTCCTGGGCTCCCCATCTAGTTACTGCTCTTATAACATAGTAACATAGTAAATTAGGTTGAAAAAAGACACACGTCCATCAAGTTCAACCTTTTTGCTTTTTTTTTTAACCTGCCTAACTGCCAGTTGATCCAGAGGAAGCAAAAATGCCCATCTGAAGTCTCTCCAATTTGCCTCAGAGGGGGAAAAATTCCTTCCTGACTCCAAAATGGCAATGGGACTAGTCCCTGGATCAACTTGTACTATGAGCTATTTCCCATATCCCTGTATTCCCTCACTTGCTAAACACCATCCAAACCCTAAATATTCCTCATGTAGTGACCATAGAGGAAGCAGTCACAGGGGGGCCCAGGAAAAAGGGGGCCTGAACTGCAGGGTCTGCTTCCTCTATGGCTAATAAGAAAACCCCCTCCTCTCCAGCCCCCCCTCTTACCTGTGACGAGGAAGGGGGACTCAAGTCGGCACTGAGTGGGTGGAGTCAGGGCGGAGGCTGGACAGGAAGTGGCGGGAGGATGTGGATCGGAGTGCGCTGGGCTCCTTTAAATATTTTTTGCAGGGAGGCCTGGTGCACTCTAGTTACCCCACTGTCCTTAGGGCTCTTACACAGGGGTGTTTTTTGCTGCGCTCTTCCGCTTTCTTCTGTTCCAACGCAGGTTATCGCAGGAGTAAACGCTCTCAATTATTGTCAAGGGGGCTGTACTGACACAGACGCATGTAAACTCCAAACACAGGTGGAATACAACATACTGCGTTCCACCTGCGTTTGGCACTTACATGCGTCTGTGTCAGTACAGCCTAGGGTTGCCATCTTTTCTGGAATAAAATACTGGCCTTCCTATATATTTATCTTTATTCCCTATTAATAACATTGGGATCACTGACCTTCCTATATATTTATCTTTATTCCCTATTAATAACATTGGGATCACTGACCTTCCTATATATTTATCTTTATTCCCTATTAATAACATTGGGATCACTGGCCTTCCTATATATTTATCTTTATTCCCTATTAATAACATTGGGATCACTGACCTTCCTATATATTTATCTTTATTCCCTATTAATAACATTGGGATCACTGGCCTTCCTATATATTTATCTTTATTCCCTATTAATAACATTGGGATCACTGGCCTTCCTATATATTTATCTTTATTCCCTATTAATAACATTGGGATCACTGACCTTCCTATATATTTATCTTTATTCCCTATTAATAACATTGGGATCACTGACCTTCCTATATATTTATCTTTATTCCCTATTAATAACATTGGGATCACTGACCTTCCTATATATTTATCTTTATTCCCTATTAATAACATTGGGATCACTGACCTTCCTATATATTTATCTTTATTCCCTATTAATAACATTGGGATCACTGACCTTCCTATATATTTATCTTTATTCCCTATTAATAACAATGGGATCACTGACCTTCCTATATATTTATCTTTATTCCCTATTAATAACATTGGGATCACTGACCTTCCTATATATTTATCTTTATTCCCTATTAATAACATTGGGATCACTGACCTTCCTATATATTTATCTTTATTCCCTATTAATAACATTGGGATCACTGACCTTCCTATATATTTATCTTTATTCCCTATTAATAACATTGGGATCACTGACCTTCCTATATATTTATCTTTATTCCCTATTAATAACATTGGGATCACTGACCTTCCTATATATTTATCTTTATTCCCTATTAATAACATTGGGATCACTGACCTTCCTATATATTTATCTTTATTCCCTATTAATAACATTGGGATCACTGACCTTCCTATATATTTATCTTTATTCCCTATTAATAACATTGGGATCACTGACCTTCCTATATATTTATCTTTATTCCCTATTAATAACATTGGGATCACTGACCTTCCTATATATTTATCTTTATTCCCTATTAATAACATTGGGATCACTGACCTTCCTATATATTTATCTTTATTCCCTATTAATAACATTGGGATCACTGACCTTCCTATATATTTATCTTTATTCCCTATTAATAACATTGGGATCACTGACCTTCCTATATATTTATCTTTATTCCCTATTAATAACATTGGGATCACTGACCTTCCTATATATTTTATATTTATCTTTATTCCCTATTAATAACATTGGGATAAACCATAATTTTTACTGTCCAGGCCAGTAAAACCTTAGACAATAATTGAGTGCGTTTACTCCTGCGACTTGATGGAAGAAAGCGGAATGTAGGGGAGCGCAGTGAAAAACGCAATTATATTGTAGTTTCATCGTAGCATTTTGCTCAATATCCAGTAGTTGAATATGAAAATTAGAGTAAACATTAAACTAAGTTATATCTGTGCCTCCGAATATGCTCCTAGTAGTGCCCATCTTTTCTGCACATTCTCAGCACATTCTCGGTGCTGCTGTCAGATACCCCAAGGACCGATATACTAAATCCTTTGAATTGGAAGATTCGAAGGAATTTAGTGATCGATTGAACGATTTTACTTCGACTTTAAAAAACGTAGAAAACTGCTCTAGTAGGTCCCCATAGGCTAACATAGCACTTCGACAGGTTTAATTTGTCCAAGTATTGAAATCGAAGTTTTTTTAATTAGACAGTACTTCGATTATCGAATGGTCGAATATTCGAAGTATTTTACTTTGAATCGAGGTCAAAGTCATAGTATCCTATTCGATGGTCGAAGTATCCAAAAAATTACTTTGAATTTTAAATTTTATTACTTCAAAAATTTCCTCGAATTCACTTCGACCCTTGATAAATCTGCCCCTACATGTTTCGAGCTTAGCTCTTGACAAAGAGTCTGCCTTAAGTCTACAAAAAATTATTTAAACATTAAATAAACCCTGTAGGCTTGTTTTTCTTCCAATAAGCCTTAATAATACAGAATTTCAGCTTGGATCAAGTACAAGGTACTGTTTTATTATTACAGAGAAAAATAAAATCATTTTAAAAATTTTGAATTATTTGGATAAAATGGAGTCTATGGGAGACGGCCTTTCTGTAATTCGGAGCTTTCTGGATAACAGATTTCCAGATCCCATACCTGTACATAAAATACAGCATTTGTAGCAATATACACTTATAGGGTTTTGTTCTCCTTTACATTTTTTTAAAATCTTTTACTAGGGGCAGATTTATCAAGGGTTGAAGTGTAAATTCGAATTTTGAAATTCTAATTTTCGAGTTTTTTTTTTTTAGTGAAATCCGACTAGAGAATAGTTAAAATTCGATTCGAGTTTTTAAAAAAATTCGAATTTGATTTTCAAAATGTATCATATACTAGCTCTTTAAGAATTCAAATTCGACTATTTGCCACCTTAAACCGAATTCAGGTTTCGGTTCAGGATTCGGCCTTTTCAGCAGGATACCCGAATCCTTCTGCCCAGCCGAACCGAATCCGAATCCTAATTTGCATATGCAAATTAGTTGTGGGGAGAGAAATCTCATGACTTTTTGTCACAAAACAAGGAAGTAAAAATGGTTTCCCCTTCCCACCCCTAATTTGCATATGCAAATTAGGATTCGGTTTGGTATTCGCCCGAATATTTCGCGAAGGATTCGTGCGTTCGGCCATATCCAGAATAGTGGATTCGGTGCATCCCTACTGAAAATCATGTATTTTTCAGAGAAAAAACTCGAATCGAATTTGATTTGAATTTCATTCGAATTCGTTTTGAGTTTGCGGGTCGATTCCAATCACCCGAGTTTGAAAAATTAAAATTTTATAATAAGTTTCAGTTGGTCGAATTTTGGTCGAATTTCAAGTTCATGGGAGTTTATGGGAGTTTTTCAAAACTCCCATGAGCTCTAAATTCGACCCTTGATAAATCTGCTCCTCAGTATAATGTAGAGAGGGATATTCTGAGACAATTTGCATTTGTTTTTCATTTGTGGTTTTTGAGTTATTTCGCTTTTTATTCAGCAGCTCTCCAGTTTGCAATTTCAGCCATCTGGTTGCTAGGGTCCAAATTCCCCTAGCAACCATGCACTGATTTGAATAAGAGACTGGAATATGAATAGGAGAGGCCTGAATAGAAAGATGAGGAATAAAAAGTATTAATAATAATATGGGGTAGATTTCAAAGTAATCTGAGTTTTTTTTAACTCTCATAACTTCGAAATTGGAATTATAAAAGACCAACCGAAATTTATTAAAAAAACTTTTTTTTTTGCGGGTGAATAGGCCGTTTTTGTTCGAATCGTACGAATGGAAGTAACATCGTATTTGATCAAATTTGATTCAAAGTAGGGATGCACCGAATCCAGGATTCAGTTCGGGATTCGGCCAGGATTTGGCCTTTTTCAGCAGGATTCGGCCGAATCTTTCTATCCGGCCAAACCGAATCCGAATCCTAATTTGCAAATGCAAATTAGGGGCGGAGAGGGAAATGGCGTCACTTTTTGTCTCAAAACAAGGAAATAAAAAATGTTTTCCCCTTCCCACCCCTAATTTGCATATGCATATTAGGATTCGGTTCGGTATTCGGCCAAATCCTTTGTGAAGGATTTGGGGTTTCGGTCGAATACAAAATAGGTTCTAGGAGGTCCCCCATAGGCTAAAACAGCAATTCGGCAGGTTTTAGATGGCGAATGGTACAAGTCGAAGTTTTAAAGAAACAGTACATGATACATTTCAATATTTGAGTTTTCAAATTTTTTTCAAATTTGAATTGAATTTGGACTATTCTTTAGTACACAAAAATTAGCTTGAGATTTGAGTTTTTTTAATTTGAATTTTCACTTTGAACTTTGATAAATCTGTCTAAATCTAAATGTGAAGCTTTACAGAGCATTTGCTTTTTAGCTGGGGTCAGTGACCCCATTTGAAGCATGAAAGTGTCAGAAGAAGAAGGCAAATCATTTAAAAAAAAAAACTATAAGAAATAAATAATGAAGACCAATCGATCATTTATAACATACTAAAATCGTGGAAAACCCCAAAAGCTTCCTCCACCTCCCAAAGCTTTACATTTCATCCGCAAAACCATTTGTAAAGCAGATATTAAACTATTAGATGACTTTATTATAGTGGAGGAGTAAGAATGAAAATGATAGTGAGGGTGTGTAATAAAGAAAGTAAAAGTAGATCTTGTGGGTATATTGATGACATTATATACATTAGCAATATGTTCATGAGTATAATTATTTAATAGATTTATGTCTATAGTATGAATATGCCGTAGGGTTTCCGTTGGTGCTCAGCTCAGTGCCAGCGCATGGGATCCTCCACGTTCCTCCAACCAATTGAAATTCAGCCGAGAATTGATATTTTAGAATCGCTCCTGTAGCCATTTCCCTCCTCCCTGCCCAGTGTCAGAGCAGCTTTCACATGAGCCCCTGTAGCAGCGACGTACAACAGATATTTACAGGCAAATGTAGGTGTTTGTGCTACTAAACGTATGTAGGAAATGTCTTCAGAGAGATCAGGCCTGGACTGGCAATCTATGGTTTTGGCACAGAGGCTGCTGTAAGATGCCATAGCCAGTCACTATTGATTGGGCTGCTGGGGCCTCTGTCTACTATGAACATTGAATTTCTGGCTGAACCTTAAAGGGGAAGGAAACCTTTTCGGCGCAAACCCCCACCCCCCCTCCCGTTTGTTGCCCACCCTCCCTCCTCCCCCCTGGCCTACCCGTCCCGCTGGGCAAATGCCCCTAACTTATTACTTACCCTTCTGCGCAGGTCCAGTCCAGGGAGTTCACAGGTGACATCTTCTTCCACGCGATCTTCTTCCTGCTTTGACCGGCGCATGCGCAGTAGGAGCATTTCGCCGGTACAATCTACTGTACATCGTGACTTTTGGCGCATGCGCAGTAGATGCGTACTGGCGAAATAATCCTACTGCGCATGCGCCAAAACGCTGTTCACAGCAGGAAGAAGATCGCGTGGAAGAAGATGTCGTCTGTGAACTCCCTGGACTGGACCTGCGCAGAAGGGAAAGTAATAAGTTAGGGGCATTTGCCCAGTGGGACGGGTAGGCCAGGGGAGAGGAGGGAGGGTGGGCAACGCACGGGAGGGGGGGTGGGGGGTTTGCGCCGACTAGGTTTCCTTTCCCTTTAAAGGAGAAGGAAAGTCGTTTAGCACTTGGGTGTCAGGCCCGAAGGCGTAGTTGCAGTGTGGACCAAGGAGGAAGTGGTGGAAGCCAAAGTTCGAGGTACAAGGGGGTGAGCAAAAGAGTTTCAGTTCAGGCAAGGTCGGTGCAGGCGGCAATCAGACGTGGTCAAGAAACAGGCTGGAGTCAGTACAGGCGGAAAGACAGACGTAATCAGAATTCAGGCAAGGAGTCGTAAACAGGAATCAATCAATGCAGAAAACACCCAGGAACTTAACAGGAGTAAGACCTATAATCGGGCGCAGAGTGTAGCATCAGACGTCCTTAAATAGGCAGAGTTTGGCGCCAAAACGTGAATCATGACGTCATGCGCCATGCGCCAATTGCGTGCTGACGCTGCACGTTTTTGACGCGAGCGTCAATACGCAGCGTCACGTTTGACGCATTCGCGTCAATACTGTGCGCGGATCGACGCGCTGGCGTCCGACGACCGCGTGGTCCCCTCTGGGCGCCGCCATTTTGGGCTTGGCGGCCCTTCTGGACGTGGCGTCCGGTATTGTCCCTTACAGTACCCCCTCCTCTACGGGGGGCCTCAGGACCACCACGATTGGGTTTAGAAGGGAATCTTCTGTGAAATCTTTGAACCAGAAGAGGAGCATGAATGTCCGAATGCTTGACCCAGGAACACTCTTCAGGCCCGAACCCCTTCCATTTCACCAGATACTGGAGAGAACCTCTAGAAATCCGAGAATCCAGAACAGTCTCAACCTCAAATTCTTGGTACCCATCGACGGATACAGGAGCAGGAAAGGGAGAAGAGTGACCCGCCACGGCTGGCTTCAAAAGAGACACATGAAAAACGTTTGGAATCTTCATCTCCGGAGGTAACTGAAGACGGACAGCCACAGGATTTACTAGTTCAATTATGGGAAAAGGGCCAATGAACTTAGGGCCTAATTTAGCAGACGGGATCTTGAGGTGAATGTTCTTAGACGAGAGCCAGACTTTATCACCGAGAGCATACTGAGGGGTTGGAGAACGCTTCTTATCAGCATGAAACTTCTGGCTGGAGGAACTCTTCTCCAAGTTCTTCTTAGTGGTTTGCCAAATGGCAGACATATGAGAAACTTGATCGTTAGCAGCCGGCACATCGGAGAGAAGAAAATCTTGAGAGAAAGCCAAGGGGTGAAGTCCATAGACACAAAAGAAAGGCGATTGGTCTGACGAAGCATGAAGAGAGTTATTGTGAGCAAATTCGGCCCAGGGAAGCAATTCAGCCCAATCATCTTGACACAATGAGACATGACATCTTACAAACTGTTCAAGAGCTTGGTTAACCCGCTCAGAAGCTCCATTGGATTGAGGATGGTAGGCAGAAGAAAAATTAAGGGAAATATTGAGGGATTTGCAAAGAGACCTCCAGAACTTGGAAATAAACTGTGGACCTCTGTCAGACACAATCTCTAGAGGAAAACCATGCAGACGAAAAATGTGTAAAATAAACAGTTTAGACAGTTCCAATGCAGAGGGTAGTTTACGGAGCGGAATGAAGTGAGCCATCTTACTGAATCTGTCGATCACTACCCAGATGACTGTAAAACCTTGGGAGGAGGGAAGTTCCACGATGAAGTCCATGGCCAAGTGTGTCCAAGGGCGGGAGGGAATGGGAAGAGGTAACAATAATCCCTTGGGAGAGGTATGACAAGATTTGGAGGCAGCACAAATGGAACAGGAAGCAACAAAGTCCTTAACATCCTTTCGTAAGGAGGGCCACCAGACCAACCGAGACAGCAGATCAATCGTCTTCTTAACCCCGGGATGACCGGCCTGCTTGGAGCTGTGGGATTGAAGCAAAATAGACTGACGAAGATCTGGGGGTACAAAGGCTACCCCAAAAGGAGTATTGGCAGGTGCTGAGACTTGAGCAGACAGAATTTGGGAAGCCATAGGAGGAAATAAGGCAGCGATAATTTTGGCGGATGGAACAATTGGTTCTTCATCTTCAAACGTGGAATTCACGGAAGAAAAACTTCTGGATAAAGCATCTGCCTTTTTGTTCCTGGAGCCAGGTCAGAAGGTGATGATAAAATTAAAGCGGGAAAAGAACAAGGACCACCGTGCCTGTCTGGGATTCAGCCGCTTAAGGGTTTGGATATATTCTAAGTTCTTATGATCCGTAAAAATAGTCACAGGAACAGTGGAACCTTCCAAAAGATGTCTCCATTCTTCCAGAGCCAATTTAACTGCCAGAAGTTCCCGATTGCCATCATCATAATTCCGTTCAGGCGGGGAAAATTTCTTGGAGAAAAAGGCGCAAGGATGAAGCTTCCCATCATTGAGTTGTCTCTGGGAGAGAATTGCACCTGCCCCAACATCAGAGGCGTCAACTTCTATGAAGAATGGAAGAAGAGGATCAGGATGTCTTAGGACTGGGGCGGAAGAAAAGGATTCCTTCAGGGATTCAAAAGCTGCTTTGGCTGGAGCAGTCCAAATATCAGGCCTTCCCCCCTTGCGAATAAGGGCCAAGATAGGAGAAATTCTAGAAGAGAATCCTTGGATGAACTGCCTGTAATAATTGGCAAAGCCAATAAATCTCTGGATGGCCTTAGTACTGGTAGGCAAAGGCCATTCTAGAATAGCAGAAACCTTGGTTGGATCCATCGCAAAACCTTCAGACGAAATAATGTAGCCCAGGAAGGGAATCTTCGGGATCTCAAAAGAACATTTTTCCAGCTTGGCGTAGAGGGAATTTTCTCTCAAACGTGAAAGGACTTCTCGGACATGACCTCTATGCTCGTCAAGATGCTTGGAAAAAATAAGGATGTCGTCAAGATAAACAACCACACACAGTCCCAAAAGATCTCTAAAAATATCATTGACGAACTCTTGGAAAACTGCAGGGGCGTTGCAAAGTCCGAACGGCATGACGAGATACTCGTAATGTCCATCCCGAGTATTAAATGCCGTCTTCCATTCGTCGCCCTTCCGAATTCGGATCAGATTGTATGCCCCTCTGAGATCTAGCTTGGTGAAGATATTAGCCCCTTTAAGACGGTCAAAGAGTTCCGAAATAAGGGGTAAAGGGTAACGGTTCTTGGCTGTAATCTTGTTAAGGCCCCGGTAGTCAATACAAGGTCGTAGAGTGCCATCCTTCTTCTCAACGAAGAAAAACCCCGCTCCAGCAGGCGATGAAGAAGGACGAATGAAGCCACGCTGGAGATTCTCTTGTATATATTCTCTCATGGCCTTAGTCTCGGACGGAGACAGCGGATAGGTCCGGCCACGAGGGGGCATGGTGCCAGGAAGGAGATCAATGGGGCAATCATAGGGACGGTGGGAAGGAAGGGTTTCTGCGGATTTTTTACAAAAAACATCACAAAAGTCCAGATATGCCTGGGGAAGTGAAGGAAGATTTATTGAAGAGCAGGACAACTTCATAACAGCATTGGAAGGCAAACAACTCTGTTGGCAAGACGAACTCCACTGAGAAATCTGGCCTTCCGACCAGTCTATGACAGGATTATGGAGTTGAAGCCAGGGTAGTCCCAAAACAACAGGTGTGGAAGGGCAACTTATAATAAGAAAAGAAAGTCTCTCCACATGCAGTGCCCCAACTGTAACGGAAAGTTCTGTAGTGGCATGTGAGATATAGGCATTGGACAGAGGTCTGTCGTCGATGGCCAATACTCGGAGAGGTGTAGACAATGGCTTCAAAGGAATCTTGTGCAGAATGGCAAATGACTGGTCCAGGAAGTTCCCAGCAGCCCCAGAATCCAGAAATGCTTGCGAAGAAATCTGCTTAGTGTTTACTTGAAGCTGTACAGGAAGCAAAAGACGTTGAGGGGTCTGTTCAGGATAAGAGACAATTCCACCCCAGTGTGTCTCCCCACACTTACCAAGGCGAGAAAGATTCTCTTGCTTCACAGGGCAGTTAAAGGCGAAGTGTGCCTTGCCTCCACAATATAGGCATAGGCCGGCAGAGCGTCTGCGGAGCTTCTCTTCCTCGGTCAGGCGTGCCCCCCCGATCTGCATGGGTTCAACAGGGGGCGAAGCAGAAGAAGAGGAAGTAGGAATGAAGGGTTTCTGAAAATTTGGAGCTAGGAGAGGCTGGAATCTCTTGCTCCTATCTCTATCGGACAGATGCTCCCGCATTCGAGTGTCCACCTTGGTGGCCAAGGTAATAAGATCTTCCAAATTGTCAGGAATATCACGGGACACTAAATCGTCCTTCAGACGTGTGGAAAGTCCTTGGTAAAAGACCGCATGGTATGCATCGTTATTCCATGTGGTCTCGGCCGCTAGAGTACGAAAGTCAATAGCATACTCACTGACTGGGCGGTTGCCTTGACGGATCTGCAAGAGACGAGAGGCGGCAGTAGTGACCCGCCCAGGAGCGTCAAAGACTTTGCGGAAGGAGTGCAGGAAAAGGTCTATATCGTAAGTGAGCGGTGAATTCTTTTCCCATAAGGGAGATGCCCACTCCAGAGCTTTTCCTTGCAGGCGGGTGATAACGTACCCCACTTTTGCCCTCTCGGATGGATACTGAGTAGGCTGGAGCTCGAACTGGATCTGGCACTGGTTTACAAATCCTCGGCATGCCTGCGGATCACCATGGTAGAGAGGAGGAGCCGGGCACCTTGGGTCCAGTACTCTGAGCAGAAGCAGCAACGACCACTGGAGAGGAAGCAGCAGCGGCAGCAGGGGGATTCACAGACAGCTTGTCCAAGATTGCCTCCAGGGCTTGCCCAAAATGGACCTGTTGACTCTCGTAAGACTCCATACGGGAGGCTAAGCCACGGAAGGCTCTTCCGAAATCCGGAGGAGGAGTCACTTCCTCAGTGGGGTCCATGGCCCGATTATACTGTCAGGCCCGAAGGCGTAGTTGCAGTGTGGACCAAGGAGGAAGTGGTGGAAGCCAAAGTTCGAGGTACAAGGGGGTGAGCAAAAGAGTTGTCAGTTCAGGCAAGGTCGGTGCAGGCGGCAATCAGACGTGGTCAAGAAACAGGCTGGAGTCAGTACAGGCGGCAAGACAGACGTAATCAGAATTCAGGCAAGGAGTCGTAAACAGGAATCAATCAATGCAGAAAACACCCAGGAACTTAACAGGAGTAAGACCTATAATCGGGCGCAGAGTGTAGCATCAGACGTCCTTAAATAGGCAGAGTTTGGCGCCAAAACGTGAATCATGACGTCATGCGCCATGCGCCAATTGCGTGCTGACGCTGCACGTTTTTGACGCAAGCGTCAATACGCAGCGTCAAGTTTGACGCATTCGCGTCACGTTTGACGCATTCGCGTCAATACTGTGCGCGGATCGACGCGCTGGCGTCCGACGACCGCGTGGTCCCCTCTGGGCGCCGCCATTTTGGGCTTGGCGGCCCTTCTGGACGTGGCGTCCGGTATTGTCCCTTACATTGGGGGTGCCAAATGTTGTTCACCCCCAATGAATGTATTGACTTACCTGAAACCCCAGGTCAGTGCTCCTATCAGCAGAAAACTGCACCGGCCCAGGGTTATACCAGTGAGCACCACGAAGTGATCCAATTCCGTCTTGCGATTTCTTCACATGGCTGCGCATCCACATTAGGATGAAAAGCTGAAGTTTAACTAAAAAGTCGCTTTTTTGTTCTACTGCGCATGCGTCTGCCCCGGGAAATTTGAAGAAGGCGAAGCGGGAAGAGGATGGCTCCGTGGTGCTCACTGGTATAACCCTGGGCCGGTGCAGTTTTCTGCTGATAGGAGCACTGGCCTGGGGTTTCATGGTAAGTTAATACCTAAGTAACATTTGGCACCCCCAAGTGGAAGACTTTCCTTCTCCTTTAAAGAGACATGCGCCTATACAGTGAAACCTCGATTTAAAGTCCCCTGATTTTAAGTTTTCCCACATTTTACATTTTTTATTTGTGGTCCCACCAATTTATAATGCATTTGAGTGGGTTCATTTCCCAGATTCTAAGTAATATTTTCCCAGATTTTACATCAAAATTTTGCCCTAATTTACCCAAAAACTGCTTTTTTTCTCCTCTATGAATGTTATTATTTGTGAAATAAAGATAAAATACTAACCAGATGTATATTTTGCCCTGGTTCTGCCTGTAAATGGTCAATTGCAATGAGTTTTCCCCTGAAAAACATAAAACGTGGGGTTCTACTGTACTTTATTTAGCTACAAGAAATCTAGGGGTAGATGAGCTTCTAATACGTGTAAGTACATGACGCCTTTAGGCCGAGGAAAAGAGAGAATCTGCGAGTAGCAGCTTAGTAGAAGTGTGCCACTCACCCAGTCCATGTTCTCTTCTTGCACTCGCTCTCCAACATGTCGCACATGTCAACCAAATCCTCGCTCTCAGGGAGAGACAGATACGTAGTGGGATGCACTGAGGTCGGAGCTGAGTTGCGCCGAACTGGGAGCCGAGTTGAGCTGAAGTAGGAGCCAAATTGCGATAAAGTAGGAGCCAAGTTGCACTGAAGAAGGAGCCGAGTTGCGGCAAAATAGGAGCCGAATTGCACCGAAGTAGGAGCCGAGTTGCGCCGAAGAAGGAGCCAAATTGCGCCAAAGAAGGAGCCAATTGCGCAGAAGAAAGAGCCGAGTTGCTCCAAAGTAGGAGCCGAGTTGCGGCCAAGTAGTTGTATATTGTATTGTTCTTTCATGTTTTTTTGCACTACAAATAAGATAAGTGCAGTGTGCCTGGAAATTCGTTCTTCTTTTTTTTGTTTTCTTGTTTTCTGAGAGGCCGTGCACTGGCCCCTGTTTAAAAAATGTGAGGAGCCCTACTAGGTTGTGTATGTGACTGACAGAGAGACTTGCACATGCCCCCCACAGTGTAACATTAACACTGCAATGTTTAACCCTTGTTATTAACCAGTAGGGATGCACCGAAGCCACTTTTTTGGATTCGCCCGAATCCTTCTTGAAAGATTCGGCCGAATACCGAACCGAATCCGAACCCTAATTTGCATATGCAAATGTGTGTAACTTGTGCTGTGAGGCCAAGCCCCATGCTGACTTATTGTACAGTAATTGCAACACTGCTGGTGAAATAAGAAATGAAATAAGGAAGGTTGTGGATAGAAAGTCATAGAATTCAGTCTAGGGGCAAATTCCCTAAGCGTCGAAAATACGCCAGCGACGGCTTCTCAGCCATCGCAACAGTTTGCCAGGCGTAAATTCGATAGGACAACGCCAATTCCCTAAAGTGCAAATCTGCCTCCAGGGTGCAGAATGCTGGCTAATTTTCGCTAGCGTTACTTCGGCAATCAAAGCGAAGATGCGCTAGCGTTGGCTAATTTGCATACGGTGGGAAATGATAAAGTTGAATGGACGTATATGTTGCAGCAAATACATTACATTACACAAGCCCAGGGAACCTTAATAAAGACAATAGTGTTGTTATATTGCCCTACACATGAGCCCAGTGTATAGTTTATGTTCCATGTGTTAAAAAATGTCGGGGGGAACCCTGGTACCCAAAAAAAATTTTACGGACTTTTGCAGCCTATCAGTCTGAAATTTGCCTGGCATTAGAGTGCGAAGCAACGCTAGAGTCTATCTCCTTCGCTAGCGAAGTGACGCCTTAGGGAATCAACAAAGTTCCAAAATGATTTCACTCTGGCAAATTTGCGCTGGCGTTAGTCACTTCGCCCTTTAGTAAATGTGCCCCTAAGTCATTGTGAAAATGGGACATGGTAGTAAAGACTGATCTGGGTATTATAAAGACGCCAGACAAATCTATTGCTAAATAGATTTATAATAGAATAGATCTATAATAGAATAGATATATAATAGAATATATATAACAGAATAGATATATAATAGAATATATATATAACAGAATATATATATATAACAGAATAGATTTATAATAGAATAGATTTATAATGGAATAGATCTATAATAGAATAGATATATGATAGAATAGATCTATAATTGAATAGATATGTAATATAATAGATATATAATAGAATAGATATATAATAGAATAGATATATAATAAAATAGATCTATAATTGAATAGATATGTAAAAGAATAGATATATAATAGAATAGATCTATAATAGAATAGATCTATAATAGAATAGATAGATATATAATAGAATAGATAGATAACAGAATAGATTTATAATAGAATAGATCTATAATTGATTAGATATGTAATAGAATAGATATATAATAGAATAGATATATAATTGAATAGATATGTAAAAGAATAGATATATAATAGAATAGATATATAACAGAATAGATTTATAACAGAATATATTTATAATAGAATAGATATATAATAGAATATATATAACAGAATAGATATATAATAGAATAGATCTATAATTGAATAGATATGTAAAAGAATAGATATATAATAGAATAGATATATAATAGAATAGATCTATAATAGAATAGATCTATAATAGAACAGATAGATATATAATAGAATAGATATATAACAGAATAGATTTATAATAGAATAGATCTATAATTGATTAGATATGTAATAGAATAGATATATAATAGAATAGATATATAACAGAATAGATATATAATAGAATAGATCTATAATTGAATAGATATGTAAAAGAATAGATTTATAACAGAATATATTTATAATAGAATAGATATATAATAGAATAGATATATATAATAGAATAGACATATAATAGAATAGATATATAATAGAATAGATATATAATAGAATATATATATATAATAGAATAGATATATAATAGAATAGACATATAATAGAATAGATATATAATAGAATAGATATATAATAGAATAGATATATATAATAGAATAGATATATAATAGAATAGACATATAATAGAATAGATATATAATAGAATAGATATATATAATAGAATAGATATATAATAGAATAGACATATAATAGAATAGATATATAATAGAATAGATATATATAATAGAATAGATATATAATAGAATATATATATATAATAGAATAGATATATAATAGAATAGATATATATAATAGAATAGATATATAATAGAATAGACATATAATAGAATAGATATATAATAGAATAGATATATAATAGAATAGGCTGGTTTTGCAGGTAGAAGGTGAATGAAGACACTGATCACCTGTTTGTCTAATTCTATATCTGAATATGTTTGTGAGTGAATCCCCTGGATTATTTCTCTTATAAAAATCCCAAATACAATATTTTTCATTAGAGACACAGGCAATAGAGATGATTAGAAAATGAAGCATTGTTACGATTCTCTTGTAGGCGTAGGAGAAGGAAGATGGGGAGTATTTTTCCATCACGTTTATTTCCTGCAGGAAATGTCAGACGTTTATTTGTTTCCTGAGAGGGAGTTTGAGGCTTCGCCGGAGACAAGAATAAATGGATGACGTTGAAAGATGAAGTAATAGAGAAATATCAGGCCAGCCCAGTGCTACGTCTCTTCACTACATCACGGAGTCGCACTTTCCAAAATGAAAGCCGAGAAGAGGCACATTGTCGCTGCTCTTTGCATCACCCAGAAGCTTTAGGCAACGCACACGATTCATTATCTCTAGAATAAAACACACCCGAATAATGTATAAGCCTATGAGGCTGGAATGTGACATTTTTTAAACATTGTTTTCATATTTCTGTGGCTCAGAAGGGGACCCGTCAATCCAAAAAAAGATTCAAAATCCTATTTTATCACATTAGTCAAGCGAAATGAACTTTAATTACACTGTATAAATGATTTGAATCTTGTTTGTGCACCAGAATGGGGGACCTGATGTCCATCCCCATGTCCTGGCTATTATTATTATTATTATTATTATTAACATGTATTTATATAGCGCCAACATATTGCGTAGCACTGTAAAGTAAATGTGATTATACAACTAAATCACATGAATTATATACATAGAACATATGGAGTTACATACATCACAATCAATACTGGTACAAAAGGTGAGGACGGCCCTATGCAAAAAGAGCTTACACTCTAAAGGGAAGGGAATAAGACACAAGGTGGGGGAGTGGGCAAGATGGAATTAAGTGGGTGAGAAATGTGGTATTGTATGTGGTGTTGTGTTTGGTAGTTAAGCAGAGTGAGGGGAGGCTTCTCGAAAGAAGCTACACAATTAAATGGTGAAGAGATTGGGGGGAATGTGGGGAGAGCAGTGACATGTAGGAAGTGCTGAATGGAAAGTGAAAGTAATTGTCTAAGGCATAGAGGAGGGGCAGACAATATTTGATTGACAGCTGAGATATTTAAATTAGCTTACAACAGCTATGAATGCTTTAATAAAAAATAGAAATTGGATTTCATGTTTAATTTGAAAAGGACTTTTATTATACAGATTTTTGTGTCTAGGTGACAGGTCCCCTTTAATACATAGCTTAAAACGTTAATGAAACTTTACGGGTTTATAAGCCCAGGCTTCTCAGACCAGTGACATTCACTTCCAGTTGTGGGAGTTTAGACATTTTATACTACGTTTTATACTAGAATGGTGATGGATTTCATAATAGTTCCTAGTGTAAACCAATCGAGGGGGTTGTTTAAAGGAGAAACAAACCCTTAATATGAATATAGTTCAAAATGTCCTGTTTTCTATAGTGAACTTATTGCATGAGGCTAAAGTTTGAGCTTGTCAATAGCAGCAATGATCCAGGACTTCAAACTTGTCACAGGGGGTCACCATCTTGGAAAGTGTCTGTGACATTTTCGAATGAAAAAAATTAGTATTTTGAACTATTTTTGTGTACTTCAACTAGGGAATAGTCCAAATGCGATTCGAATTTGAAAAGAATGTGAAAATTTGAATATCAAAATTGATCATGTAATGTTTCTTTAAAAATTCAACTTCAACCATTCGCCATCTAAAACCTGCGGAATTGCTGATTTAGCCTATGGGGGACCTCCTGTAACCTACTTGGAGCCAATTGGTGGACTTTGAATCGAATTCAATCGAATGCACTATTCCTTCAATTCATACAATTCGAATTCGGCCGAATATGGACCTATTCAATCGAAAACGGACCTGTTCGAGCAAAAAAAAAAAAAAAACCTTCAACTTAATTTCCATTGGTCTTTTTAAATTCGAATTTCTACGTTTTTTCAATTCAAAATTCGACCCTTGATAAATATGTCCCTTAGATTGTAAGCTTCACAGGGAAAGGACCTCCTTCTTCCAAACACGTCAGTCAATCTTTGCTGTATGGAACAATATAAATTGGTTTTATTTTCTCTCCTTCCCCTGGAAGAGTAAAGCCTTCACATCATCTTCAGTTGTCCTGTGCTGCCCCCGAGTGGTGAATTTCAGTGTAATTTCCTTCTGCCTCAATCAGCTGATATTAGTGGGACATCTCAGGTCACTTGTTAAAGAAATAACTCCTAATAGGGTTTCTATATAATTCATTGTTGTCCTGCACTTTCACATGGGGTATTTAATCAAATACATTCCTTTTCTGGGGTAGATAATGTAGCAACAATAATAATAATAATAAGCAACACAGAAACCCACTTATAATATTTTTTTAATTAATAACTTATAATGTTATTTATAATTGTCAAATTGTACTGCTGGTCTTGACTGTAACAGAAACCTGCACAATCTCACATTGTCTCCTGAGCTCCTTCACAGGTCTTTTAATCAATTGGCTTTTGCTACAATGGTTCGGTAGTCAAAACCAGCAGTGCAGCTAAGAGGAAAAGGACAAAGATACTGCTTTCAATTGTACTTACATGTATTACATTCATTAGAAGCTCGTCTAGCCCTACATTTCTTGTAGCTTAATAGAGTACAGTAGAACCCCCCGTTTTATGTTTTTCAGGGGAAAACTCATTACAATTGACCATTTACAAACAGAACCAGGGCAAAATATACATCTGGTTAATATTTTATCTTTATTTCACAAATAATAACATTCATAGAAGAAAAAAAAGCAGTTTTTAGGAACACCAGGACAAAATTTTGATGTTAAATACGGAAAAACATTACTTAAAATCAGGGAAATGCACCCATTGAAATGCATGTGTGGGACCACAAATAAAAGATGTAGGCGCAAATTCACTAAGAACCGAACGCTAGCGTTAATTCGCTAGCGTTTGGCATTTTTCGCTACTGCGCAAATTCACTAACGAACGCTGGTGTAGTTTCGCTAGTGTTACTTCGCATCCTTACGCCAGGCGAATTTTCGCTAGCGATGTAACTACACAAATTCACTAACTTGCGCAGTGTACTGAACGCTACCTTTTACGCTAGACTTCCTTCGCCACCTCAGACCTGGCGAAGCGCAATAGAGTAGATAGGGATTGTTTCAAAAAAAGTCAACATTTTTTCTAAGTCCCAAAAAACGCTGGCGTGTTTTCTACATGATGGGTGATAGGCTGAAAAAGATCGAAAATATTTTTGGGGCTCCCCTCCTTCCCCCCTACATTTCCTGACTCATGGCAACTTACCTAGACAGTGGGCACATGTGTAGGGCAAAATAACATTTTTATTTGATGTTTTGAAGGTTTTCTAGGCATTTGTAGTGCTGATACGTGTTCCTCCATTGAAATTTGAATTTCGCACCGTATGCAAATGAACCATCGCTAGCGAAACTTCGCTTCGCTTGGCGAATTAACGCTAGCGCAACTTCGAAAACTTACGCTACCCCTGTGCGCAACTTCGGATTTTAGTGAATTTGCGGAGCGCTGGCGAAAATACGCCTGGCGAAGTGTGCCGAAGTGTGGTGAAGTTGCACCTTAGTGAATTTGCCCCGTAGAGTGCGGGAAAACTTAAAATCAGGAGACTTTACTATATCTGCAATTAACGGTCTCCCTGTTATTGTTAATTATGATTTGTTTCAGAATAGACAATATAGTGTGTGCTTCAACCACCTTAATTAACCTTGTAGGTTGAGTGCAAAGCAGTCTGGTCTGGAGACCCTTTGGTAGGGTTTGCATAGACAGAGAGCAAAATTAAATTAAAGTTTAATGGACTTATATGTTGCAGCAAATACATTACACTACACAAGCCCAGGGAACCTTAATAAAATAAAATAAAGTTGTTATATTGCCCCACATATGAGCCCAGTGTATAGTTTATGTGCCATATGTTAGGGAATGTAGGAGGGAAGCCGGTTACCCCAAAAAAATTTACACTATTGCAGCCTATCACCCTGAAAAAGGAAAAGTCGCCATCATTTTTTGGAACTTAGAAAAATGTTCAACTATTTTTTAGGAAGTCCCATCTACTCTATTGCACTTCCCTGGTCTGAGGTGGCGAAGGCAAGTCTGGCGCAAGAGGTAACGTTCAGTAAAATCCACATCTTCGTGAATTTGCGCAGTTACGTCCATTCACCAGAGCGCAAATTTGCCAGGCGTTGGGGAGCGAAGTACTGCTAGAGTCTATCTCCTTCGCTAGCGACTGTTAGTAAATCAGCGAAGTTCTGAAATGCCGTCACGTTACATAAAGAATGAGGTCAGTTACATAAAGAAATCTTTATAATGTCTGGAAAGGTTAAAGGAAAACTATACCCCCCAAACAATGTAGGTCTCTATAAAAAGATATTGAATAAAACAGCTCATGTGTAAAACCCTGCTTCATGTAAATAAACCATTATCATAATAATATACTTTTCTAGTAGTATGTGCCATTGGGTAATCATAAATAGAAAATTGCCATTTTAAAAAATAAGGGCCGCCCCCTGAGATCGTAGGATTCACTGTACTCACATACAAACCACATGTAAGGTCACATGAGCCAATTAACAGACAGAGTTGTGTCTTTTGCTTCCTCACTTCTTCCTGTTACAGTTAGAGCTGCAGTATTTCTGGTCAGGTGATCTCTTCCTGTTACAGTTAGAGCTGCAGTATTTCTGGTCAGGTGATCTCTTCCTGTTACAGTTAGAGCTGCAGTATTTCTGGTCAGGTGATCTCTTCCTGTTACAGTTAGAGCTGCAGTATTTCTGGTCAGGTGATCTCTTCTGTTACAGTTAGAGCTGCAGTATTTCTGGTCAGGTGATCTGTTCCTGTTACAGTTAGAGCTGCAGTATTTCTGGTCAGGTGATCTCTTCCTGTAACAGCTGCAGTATTTCTGGTCAGGTGATCTTTTCCTGTTACAGTTAGAGCTGCAGTATTTCTGGTCATGTGATCTCTTCCTGTTACAGTTAGAGCTGCAGTATTTCTGGTCAGGTGATCTCTTCCTGTTAGAGCTGCAGTATTTCTGGTCAGGTGATCTCTTCCTGTTACAGTTAGAGCTGCAGTATTTCTGGTCAGGTGATCTCTTCCTGTTACAGTTAGAGCTGCAGTATTTCTGGTCAGGTGATCTCTTCCTGTTAGAGCTGCAGTATTTCTGGTCAGGTGATCTCTTCCTGTTACAGTTAGAGCTGCAGTATTTCTGGTCAGGTGATCTCTTCCTGTTACAGTTAGAGCTGCAGTATTTCTGGTCAGGTGATCTCTTCCTGTTAGAGCTGCAGTATTTCTGGTCAGGTGATCTCTTCCTGTTACAGTTAGAGCTGCAGTATTTCTGGTCAGGTGATCTCTTCCTGTTACAGTTAGAGCTGCAGTATTTCTGGTCATGTGATCTCTTCCTGTTACAGTTAGAGCTGCAGTATTTCTGGTCAGGTGATCTCTTCCTGTTACAGTTAGAGCTGCAGTATTTCTGGTCAGGTGATCTCTTCCTGTTACAGTTAGAGCTGCAGTATTTCTGGTCAGGTGATCTCTTCCTGTTAGAGCTGCAGTATTTCTGGTCAGGTGATCTCTTCCTGTTACAGTTAGAGCTGCAGTATTTCTGGTCAGGTGATCTCTTCCTGTTACAGTTAGAGCTGCAGTATTTCTGGTCAGGTGATCTCTTCCTGTTACAGTTAGAGCTGCAGTATTTCTGGTCAGGTGATCTCTGAGGCAGCACACAGACCATCACGAAATGGTGGTTCAAGGCAAGAGATGTAAAAGGGCAATATTTACTTAAATATATATTCCAGTTTGGTAAGATTCTTTAATATGCAACTTAATATGATATGAACTATCTGTTGCTTAAGTGTTCATTTTGGGGGTATAGTTTTCCTTTAATATTAACTCAAAAGCTTCAATGACATTTCTGGGTTCACCAGGGACAGTGAAGTTTTTCAATCAGATTATTATTTTGTGTGTGACATTCTGTTAGACCAAAGTTCCTGTAAAGTCCCCTGATCTTTCCGGACCCCTCTCCCCTCATCCAAAACAAAGGACAGAACTACAAGGAAGACTTTAGTCCTAATGATTTTGTCTGCTAATAATTGCAACAACACAGACATTTTTATGTGATGTGACAAAATCAGATATTTTGGAAGATATTCCACAATGTTCTTTTTCCCTGAATGCATTTTTATTTACATGTTCACCCTTAAAAGAACAGTAACACAAAGAATTTTAAAGTAAATGACATATAGGGGCCTAGTTATTATCACTGGAATTTCTAGGGGTTTTTTTTATGAATCACATTTCGGTTTTTTTAATTCCTACAAAACTCCAAGGGGCAGATTCACTAAAGGGCTAAGGTTAGCGACTTTTCACCAGAGTTTTACAGGGACATCGGCAATTCACTAACCACCACCTATTCGCTAGCAAATGGGACCGTCGCTACCATTCGTATGCACTCTATCGCCAGGTGACTTTTCGCTCTTTTCAAGCTGCTGTGTAGCCATGGGGGCAGCCATTCAAGCACAGGATACACAGTAGATAACAGATAAGTACTACTATAGTTTATATAAACAAGCTGCTGTGTAGCCATGGGGGCGGCCATTCAAGCACAGGATACACAGTAGATAACAGATAAGTACTACTATAGTTTATATAAACAAGCTGCTGTGTAGCCATGGGGGCAGCCATTCAAGCACAGGATACACAGTAGATAACAGATAAGTACTACTATAGTTTATATAAACAAGCTGCTGTGTAGCTATGGGGGCAGCCATTCAAGCACAGGATACACAGTAGATAACAGATAAGTACTACTATAGTTTATATAAACAAGCTGCTGTGTAGCCATGGGGGCAGCCATTCAAGCACAGGATACACAGTAGATAACAGATAAGTACTACTATAGTTTATATAAACAAGCTGCTGTGTAGCCATGGGGGCAGCCATTCAAGCACAGGATACACAGTAGATAACAGATAAGTACTACTATAGTTTATATAAACAAGCTGCTGTGTAGCCATGGGGGCAGCCATTCAAGCACAGGATACACAGTAGATAACAGATAAGTACTACTATAGTTTATATAAACAAGCTGCTGTGTAGCTATGGGGGCAGCCATTCAAGCACAGGATACACAGTAGATAACAGATAAGTACTACTATAGTTTATATAAACAGGCTGCTCTGTAGCCATGGGGGCAGCCATTCAAGCACAGGATACACAGTAGATAACAGATAAGTACTACTATAGTTTATATAAACAAGCTGCTGTGTAGCCATGGGGGCAGCCATTCAAGCACAGGATACACAGTAGATAACAGATAAGTACTACTATAGTTTATATAAACAAGCTGCTGTGTAGCCATGGGGGCAGCCATTCAAGCACAGGATACACAGTAGATAACAGATAAGTACTACTATAGTTTATATAAACAAGCTGCTGTGTAGCCATGGGGGCAGCCCAATACACTTTTTTCTTCAGTACACCACTTACTTCTTTTTGGGTGCATCCACTCCCAAGCTGCCCTCCAAACTAACCAATTACGTTCTTGAATAACGGGATATGAAGCTCACCATCCTATTATTACAGCGGAAAAGTAACCCAAGCTTTTGAGGAGAACCCCTTGGAACCTCTGTCTCACAATGCATGTTGGGTAATGTAGTTTTTGTTTAGCAATTCCAACTGGCAGGTTTAATGCAAGAATACAATACCCAGCATGCAATGGGACTGAATTGTGTTGAAGTCAGGAGTTACCAGATTTCGGGCTCTGTAACCAGTAGCGTAAGTAGAGGGGGCGGGCCCTGGTGCGTGACGCGCAGCCGGGCCCCACCCCTCCATACGGCCTGCATTTTCAGTGGCGCACGCGATCAGGGCCGCCATCAGGGGGGGACAGGGGGGACAAGCGTACCGGGCCCGGGCATGAAGGGGGGCCCGGCAGCGCTGCATTTTTTGAAGATCCGGGCCCCCCTTACGAGCGCCCGAGCCGTACGTCTTGCCTCTGTGCTGCCGAATGCGGAAGTGCCGAAAAGCCGAAGCCGATGCGCCGAAAAGACCCGAAGTCACGGAAAAAGCCGAAGTCACGAAGCGCCGAAAAGACCCGAAGTCACGAAAACAGCCGAAGCCGAAGTCCTGAAGCAGCGCAAAGACCCGAAGTCACGAAAACAGCCGAAGCCGAAGTCCTGAAGCAGTGAAAAGACCCGAAGTCACGAAGGAGGTGAAGTTGAAGTACTGAAGCCGTGAGTTCAATTCTACTGAACACCAGTTTGTGTATTTTTTTTTTTTTTAATCTCCTGGCCACCAATGTATTATTTTAATATTCTATAGGCCCCTGCAACCAATCTTTTTTTTTTAAAACATGTTTTTTTGGGGCCCCAATTTTTTTTTTAACTCGTAAGGGGCCCGACGCCATTGTTTTTTTTTTTTTTCAAAATTTTTTTTTTTTTCAAATTTTTTTTTGGGGCCCCAATTTGTTTTAATCTTATAAGGGGGCCCCTGCCGCCAATGTTTTTTTTTTTTTCAAAAAAATTTTTTTTTTTTTAAATTTTTTTTGGGGGCCCCAATTTGTTTTTAACTTATAAGGGGGCCCCTGACGCCAATGTTTTTTTTTTTTTTTTAATTTTTTTTTGGGGCCCCAATTTGTTTTTAACTTGTAAGGGGGCCCCGGTAAGGGGGCCCCTGCCACCAGTTTTTTTTTTTTTCAAATTTTTTTTTGGGGCCCCAATTTGTTTTTAACTTATAAGGGGGCCCCTGCCACCAATGTTTGTTTATTTTTTAGTTTTTTTTACATTTTTTTTGTTGGGGCCCCAAGTTTTTTTTAACTTATAAGGGGGCCCCTGCCACCAATGTTTTTTTTAAAAAAAAAAAATTTTTAATTTTTTTTTTTTGGGGCCCCAATTTTTTATAAGGGGGCCCTGACCATCAATAGCTTTTTACAACTTGTGTGGGGGGGGGTTACTTTTTTAGCGCTGATGTCTGTGTGGTCTTTTAACTGCGATGTGGAGTGGGCGGGAAATGGGGTGGAGCTTGGTCGTCAGTGTGGGCGGGGCCCAGGGGGCCCCAAAAATGTTGTTGTACGGGGCCCCGTGATTTCTAATGGCGGCCCTGCACGCAATGCCGGGGGGCCCTAATGGGGTGCGGGCCCTGGCCCGCTCGCACCCCCTGCTCCCCTGGTAGTTCCGCCCCTGTCTGTACTCCAGTTTCCTGTCCTGATTAAGCATTCTTGCATTTTACGATTATTTTCCTGAATTTCAGACTTGTTTTACCAATATTTATTGAAATTGTATATGTATAGGGCCTTATGGGACCCTTATATGTCCCTGTGACGGGCGAATCGGTCCCATTTTACTTCATGAAAAAACCTGGTAAAGTAAAAATTTGACAAAACGTGTATTTTCACATATATATTTATTTTTAAGACTATTATTCATTGCACACATTCTGCTATTTTTGGGCTAATTTTGAAGTGCCTCTTGGCTGGTTTTGGGCTGGTTTTGTAGCCGACTTTGGCTGGTTTTGACAATTAGACGTGACAACCCTGTCAGAGGAGGATTGTGTGTTTCTGTACAACAGTGTAGGCTCCTACTAGACATCCCTTAGCTACAATGCCACTGAGCTCCGAAGATGCTACACTTGATCTTAAAGGAACAGTTCAGTATAAAAATAAAAACGTGGGTGAATAGATAGATTGTGCAAAATAAATAATGTATCTAATATAGTTAGTTGGGCAAAAATGTAATGTATAAAGGCTGGAGTGACTGGATGTGTAACATAATAGCCAGAACACTACTTCCTGCCTGACTAACTCAGAGTTAGAGAGCTGAAAAGCAGGAAGTAGTGTTCTGGCTATTATGTTACACATCCACTCACTCCAGACTTTATACATTACATTTTTGCCTAACTAACTATATTAGATACATTTTTTTATTTTGCACAATCTTATCTATTTACCCAGTTTTTATTTTTATACTGAACTGTTCCTTTAAGAGAAAACTGATACCAACTAGACGCACAGCCTCGCGAGAGTAAAGTCACGCCCAAATAGAAGGTGCGGCCATTATTGATGTGGGAATCGATCCCCTCACTCTGAGTAGGGAATTCCATATCTGATGTATCTCGTCACAGGTAATAAAGTCACTGCTCATAGTATAAGACATGTAAACATTAGGAAGAAAAAAAAGCACTCGCCTAAAACGGAAATGATCCTAGTCCAACAAAATAATTTGCCCTAAACAAAAATGGCCATTTAGCTGGCTCTGTTCTAGTTAATTAGCGTCTCTTCCCATAAAAAAGATGTCCGCGGTGCAGTCCTTGAATGGGCTATATGCTTGAACAGCCCACAAGTTACGTCTACAGGCAGCGCTTGGGTTACCGCCCATTTTCTCGCTCATTGGCTAACCAGTGAGGCGACGAGTCACGTGCTGCCTCTTCCCGTAGGAGAAGCAGAAGTGGTGGTGCTTGGGCGGTGGGCTCACTTCCGGTCCATTGACTGACTGACTGAACGATCACAGGCTCCGGTGCCGGCGGAGGAGGGAAACAACGTAATGGACAGTCAAGGCAAGAAGGTCGTGGTGTGCGACAACGGCACCGGGGTGAGTTCTTACACCCGCCAATTTATGCACAGGGAGTTGCTTCTGGTCACTTCCTGTTACCGTGTAAAGCGCAGGAGCGACCGGGCCCGGAACTATTTACTGCTGCGCGGAATTAGCGCCTCGGTCACTTGATCTTCAACTATAACTCGCCGTCTGATTCTCTCCTGGGCTTTTATTCATTTGTTAGGCCATAAACGTTCTTTGGTTATAATAAGAGAGAAGTAATGCAGCAGAGCTCACAATCCATTATGTGACGTATGAGTGGGAGTTGCCATACTCATTATTTCTGCTGGAGGAGGAGCTGCAGGATCAGGGGATGCTCAATATATTTCTATATCTGTAACATAAACGTTCCTATAGGGGCCTCTCACTTGTATTTCTGCTGCTGTTGCTTCTTGCCTGGACCCCCATTGTATATTATACATTATACACTATATATTATACACTATACTCAATACACTATTCATTATACATGTTATACATTATATATTATATACTATTCATTATACACTATATATTATACACTATACTCTATACACTATTCATTATACATGTTATACATTATATATTATACACTATTCATTATACACTATTCACTATATATTATACACTATACTCTATACACTATTCATTATACACTATTCATTATACATATTATACATTATAAACTATTCATTATACATTATTCACTATACTCTATACACTATTCATTAGACACCATTCATTAGACATATTATACACTATTCATTATACAATATTCATTATACACTATTATACATTACACTATAAACTATTTATTATACATTATTCTCTATAGTCTATTCATTATACACTATTCATTATACTGTATACTCTATACACTATTCATTATACACTATTATACATTATACACTATAAACTATTTATTATACATTATTCTCTATACTCTATTCATTATACACTATTCATTATACACATTATACACTATACACTATTCATTATACACTATTATACATTATACACTAGTAAACACTATTATACACTATTATACATTATACACTATTATACATTATACACTAGTATACACTAGTATACACTATTATACATTATACACTATTATACATTATACACTAGTATACACTATTATACATTATACACTATTATACATTATACACTATTATACATTATACACTATAAACTATTTATTATACATTATTCTCTATACTCTATTCATTATACACTATTCATTATATACATTACACATTATACAATACCCTTCACATTTACTGCTGCAACAAGAGATTTATTATTCCTATTATACTTGTGCCGCAGTCATGGACATCCTTGAACTATAACTCACATATTCTGCTTTATAAGGGGTTGTACACCTTTAAATTAACTTCTATTATGGTGTACAGACTTATATTCTGAAACAACTTGCAATAGTTTTTAAATTTTTATTATTTCGGTTTTTTGACTTATTTAGCTTTTTATGCAGCAGATCTTCAGTTTGCAATTTCAGCCATCTGGTTGCTATTCCCCTAGCAACCATGCATTGGAGAGGTCTGAATAGAAAGATGAGTAATAAAAAGTAACAATACATTTGTAACCTTACAGAGCATTTGTTTTTTTAGATGGAGTCAGTGACCCCCATTTGAAAGCTGGAAAGATTTTTTTAAAAAAAAGCAAATAATTTAAAAACGCTAAAAAAAAATAAATAATGAAGACCAATTGAAAAGTTTGTTGAAATTGGCCATTCTATAGTATACTAAAATTTATCTTAAAAATGTTTTCATTATAGATTGTATAGTATTTTCCAGGTTGATTTAGACTAAGGCTTCACTGATCTCTGCAGCGCTATATAAATCAGGGGTGCACAAAAGGTACATGGGGATGTACCAGTAGATCTTAAGCTGGTGATCAGTAGACACTGTCATCAAACAGTTTACATAAGAAATAGTTGTTTGTTGTTTCTCATACATTAATATTTAAAGGAGAGGGAAAGCTACGGAGGCAGTTTATTGCCAATTGATTAGCTGCAATAGTGCAAGTTAGAATGCTATATTTATTCTCCAGAATGCTTTACCATACCCCAGTAATCCGCTCTAGAACCTCTCTATATTTGTTTAGGATAGCAGCTGCCATATTAGCTTGGTGTGACATCACTTCCTGCCTGAGTTTCTCCCTGCTCACTCATAGCTCTGGGCTCAGATTTCAGCAGGGAGGGGGAGAGGAGCAAACTGAGCATGCTCAAGCCCTAGCCCTGGAGGTTTAAGCTGAAAACAGTTAGTCTGATACAGAAGCCCATGAGTACACAATAGAAGGAAAGAAATGTGCTGTTTGACAGAGGACTCAGAGCAACATTACTTTGAGGGGTTACTGGTGTATTTATATAGACCTTTCTGATAAAGCTTACTTACGTTTAGCCTTTCCTTCTCCTTTAAGTAATATTTCCATAAAACAGAGTTGTAACAATGCTTTTATCGATGTCGATCATAGTGGGACAATATCACTAAACGTAGACCCCTCATTAGTAAACTATGGGCCCTCCTCATGTAAATCATCTCATGCATTCATTGGGTTACTGCTTTTCAACTGACTGGCTCATTGTCTCTTATAAATTAAAGTGCCTTAAACGGGTGGTTCACCTTTAAGTAAACTTTTAGTATGTTACTTTTTTATGGCCAATTCTAAGCAACTTTTCAATTGTTCTTTGTTATTTTCATTAGTTTTTGAATTATTTACCTTCTTCTGAGCCCATCTAAAAGCAAATACTCTGTACGACTAAACATGTATTGTTACTGCTACTGTTTATGACTCCTCTTTCTATTCATATTCCAGCCTCTTATTCAAATCAATGCATGGTTACTATGGTCATTTGGAGCCTAGCAACCAATTTGCTGAAATTGCAAACTGGAGAGCTTCTGAATAAAAAGCTAAATAACTCAAAAACCATAAATAATAAAAAACCTAAACCAATTGCAAATCGGCTCAGAATAACACTCTCTTCATCATACTAACAGTTAATTTAAAGGTGTACAACCCCTTTAAAGATTGCTTTGCTAATGCCCTGCTGAGCAAAGTGAGCAAAATGCAAAGTTCTATTTTCCCCACCAACTGTTTCTGTGGTTTTGCAACAGGGGAGGGGAAAGTAGGTTTCCCACGTTGTTTGCGTTGTTCGGGTGCTACACACATATCTATGAAGAGTAGTTTGATTTTATCCTGTATTTGTTCTACATTGCAGCACAAGTGGCTCATGTTTTGGTGGTGCTGAGGGCAAATGCTACTCTGAACAATAACTTGAAAGCGCAGCTTCTGTTCTGAAGTGTCTGTAGCTGCTTCTTTCACTCCCAGCCGGGTATTCCGGGGTGTGACATATTCAGATTAGAGCAAAGGTGTGTATTTTACTAGTCTTTGATAAGAAAGCTCCTGACTTCCCTATTAAACTGATGTCATACAAGCAGATCCCACCCCACAATATTTCACAATGTAGACAAGTTAAGGCAATAATGGATCAGTTGGTCTCCCAGCAATATTTTTGGGAAGTCATTTGTTTTGCAACCATTACTGAAGATACCAATATAGTGAAAAAACAAAGAATTTTGACTCCAGAATAGTAATGATGGCTAATATCAAATATCATGGTGTGGCCTAAGCTTTAAATTGACACTTTTCTATCCAGAAATCATGCCCATTGTTAAAGGAGAAGGAAAGGTTAAAACTAAGTAAGCCTTATCAGAAAGGTCCATCTAAATATACCAGTAAACCCCCAAAGTAATGTTGCTCTGAGTCCCCTGTCAAAAGAAACAGCACATTTCTTTCCTTCTATTGTGTACTCATGGGCTTCTGTATCAGACTTCCTGTTTTCAGCTTAACCCTCCAGGGCTAGGGCTTGAGCATGCTCAGTTTGCTCCTCCCCCCTTCTCTGCTGTAATCTGAGCCCAGAGCAGGGAGAGACTCAGGCAGGAAGTGATGTCACACCATGTTAATCCTGCAGCTCCTATCCTAAACAAACAGAGAGTTTCTAGAGCTTTTTACTCAGGTATAGTAAAACATTCTACAGAATAAATATAGCATTCTAGCTTGCACTATTGCAGCCAATCTATTGGCAATAAAATGCCTCCGTAGCTTTCCTTCTCCATTAAGCAAAGTGGGATTAAAACAGGACATTTTCAGTTTCCGTCCTGTTAGAAAATAAGACCTGCTAATAATTCCATCTTCACTTCAACCCTTTATGCATAGTTTCTAATTTTGTGGTACAGGCAGGGCCGCCATTAGAAATCACGGGGCCCCGTACAACAAAATTTTTGGGGCCCCCCTGGGCCCCGCCCACACTGACGACCAAGCTCCACCCCATTTCCCGCCCACTCCACATCGCAGTTAAAAGACCACACAGACATCAGCGCTAAAAAAGTAACCCCCCCCACACAAGTTGTAAAAAGCTATTGATGGTCAGGGCCCCCTTATAAAAAATTGGGGCCCCAAAAAAAAAAAAATTAAAAATTTTTTTTTTTAAAAAAAAACATTGGTGGCAGGGGCCCCCTTATAAGTTAAAAAAAACTTGGGGCCCCAACAAAAAAAATGTAAAAAAAACTAAAAAATAAACAAACATTGGTGGCAGGGGCCCCCTTATAAGTTAAAAACAAATTGGGGCCCCAAAAAAAAATTAAAAAAAAAAAAAATTTTTTTGAAAAAAAAAAAAAAACATTGGCATCAGGGGCCCCCTTATAAGTTAAAAACAAATTGGGGCCCCAAAAAAAATTTAAAAAAAAATAATTTTTTTTGAAAAAAACAAAAAACATTGGCGGCAGGGGCCCCCTTATAAGTTAAAAACAAATTGGGGCCCCAAAAAAAAATTTGAAAAAAAAAAAAAAAATTTTTTTGAAAAAAAAAAAAACATTGGCGTCAGGGGCCCCCTTATAAGTTAAAAACAAATTGGGGCCCCAAAAAAAAATTTAAAAAAAAAATAATTTTTTTTGAAAAAAAAAAAAAAAAAACTGGTGGCAGGGGCCCCCTTACAAGTTAAAAAAATTTAGGGCCACCAAAAAGAAAATTATTATTTTTTTTTTTTTTAAAAAAACAATGGTGGCAAGGGGCCCCTTACGAGTTAAAAAAAAAATTGGGGCCCCAAAAAAACCTGTTTTAAAAAAAAAGATTGGTTGCAGGGGCCTATAGAATATTAAAATAATACATTGGTGGCCAGGGGATTAAAAAAAAAAAAATACACAAACTGGTGTTCAGTAGAATTGAACTCACGGCTTCAGTACTTCAACTTCACCTCCTTTCGTGACTTCGGGTCTTTGCGCTGCTTCAGGACTTCGGCTTCGGCTGTTTTCGTGACTTCGGGTCTTTGCGCTGCTTCAGGACTTCGGCTTCGGCTGTTTTCGTGACTTCGGGTCTTTTCGGCGCTTCGTGACTTCGGCTTTTTCCGTGACTTCGGGTCTTTTCGGCGCATCGGCTTCGGCTTTTCGGCACTTCCGCATTCGGCAGCACAGAGGCAAGACGTACGGCTCGGGCGCTCGTAAGGGGGGCCCGGATCTTCAAAAAATGCCGGGCCCCCCTTCATGCCCGGGCCCGGTACGCTTGTCCCCCCTGATGGCGGCCCTGGGTACAGGTATGGGATCAGTCATCCGGAAACCCGTTATCCAGAAAGCTCCAAATTACGGAAAGTCTGTCTCCTATAGACTCCATTATAATCAAATAATCCACATTTTTTAATATGATTTCCCTTTTCTGTGTAATAATAAAACAGTAGCTTGTACTTGATCCCAACTAAGATATAATTAATCCTTATTGGAAGCAGAACCAGCCTATTGGCTTTATTTAATCTTTATATAATTTTCTAGTAGACTTAAGGTATGAAGATCCAAATTACAGAAAGATCTGTTATCCTTAAGACCCCAGGTCCAGAGCATTCTGAATAACAGGTCCCATACCTGTACCTTGTACTTGATCCCAGCTAAGATATAATTAATCCTTATTGGAGGCAAAACCAGCCTATTGGGTTTATTTCATGTTTACATTATTTTTTTTATGGAAAGATCCATTATCCGGAAAAGGTCCCGAGCATTCTGGATAACAGGTTCCATACCTGTATTTCCATCTCTCCAGTTACTTACAACTGGACCACAGACACGCTACAGCCAGTGATACAGAAGGTGAATTTGATCCAAGTATAAGAGAAGGAAGAGGAACTCCAGCAATATTACTGCAAACAACTCTTTATTCCAGGCAGTGGTAAACACAACATGTTTCGGGTTCAATACCCTTTATCAAGTGAATGAAGGTGAATTTGGACAGGTTTCTGTTGCCCAGTCAGCCAAATGCCAGTTCCTCCACAAAGATTGTACTGAAACCAAATCTACCCAAATCCATCAAATTTGAAATAATAAGTATTAAAATCCTATGTCAATCATATAAGGGGTTTGAGGTGGTTTGTCCAAATCTGGGGAAAATGCATTTTGATCTCCTCTAGAACTCCATGGGCAGTTTCAGGGTACCTTAGAGCAGCTTGTTTAGGCTACTTATAAACACTTTGTTTAGAGTGCTTGGATTGCTCCGTGTGCCTTAAAGGAACAGTTCAGTATAAAATAAAAACTGGCTAAATAAATAGGCTGTGCAAAATAAACAATGTTTCTAATATAGTTAGTTAGCCAAAAATGTAATGTATAAAGTCTGGAGTAAGTGGATGTGTAACATAATAGCCAGAACACTACTTCCTGCTTTTCAGCTCTCTAACTCTGAGTTAGTCAGTGACTATAAGGGGGGCCACACATGGGACATAACTGTTGCTTTTGAATCTGAGCTGAATGCTGAGGATCAATTACAAACTCACTGAACAGTTATGTCCCATGTGGCCCCCCTTATAGTCACTGACTAACTCAGAGTTAGAGAGCTGAAAAGCAGGAAGTAGAGTTCTGGCTATTATGTTACACATCCACTCACTCCAGCCTTTATACATTACATTTAGGGATGCACCAAATTCAGTTTTTTGGTTTCGGCCAAACCCCCGACTCCTTGGTGAAAGATTCATCTGAATACCAAATCTGAATCCTAATTTGCATATGCAAATTAGGGGTGGGAGGTGGAAAACGTTTTTTACCTTGTTTTGTGACAAAAAGTCATGTGCTTTGCCCCTGCCCCTAATTTGCATATGCAAATTAGGATTCGGTTCGGGCCGGCAGAAGGATTCGGATGAATCCGAATCCTGCTGAAAAAGCCCGAATCGAATCCTGGATTCAGTGCATCCCTAATTACATTTTTGGCTAACTAACTATATTAGATACATTTTTTATTCTATTTACCCAGTTTTTATTTTATACTGAACTGTTCCTTTAAGGTGGCCATAGACGCACTTATAATATCGTACAAAATGAATATTCCTATGATATTCGTTGCGTGTATGGTGGGAAATGAGCCGACCGATATCAGCAGAAGACTTGGATATTGGTCGGCTCATAGATTGGGCTGGACGGAGAATTTTGATCAGGCTCCTTTAAAGGAACCTTATTTAGCCATTGTTAGTGCTGAATGGTCATGCAGGTAGAATTCTATCGTTTTTTTGTTTTATACACACGTGTGCTGTACATGATGCTTACGTTTTTCACCCTGGAAAGCACATGGCGTTTATGAAAGGATTTCCCACATGTTTATGTTTAGCTTTGGCTACTATATCTGCACTTGATCCTCTTCATCTTATACTTGTAGCATTGCTGTTAAAATGGAACTCATTCCCCACGGGACAGATTTTTTCTGCTTAAACTTTCTCATTTGTGTTGGTATAGGACACTAACTTTAGATCCTTGATTTTTTAAAGGGATCCTGTCATCAGAAAACATGTTTTTTTTTCAAAACACATCAGTTAATAGAGCTGCTCCAGCAGAATTCTGCACTGAAATCCATTTCTCAAAAGAGCAAAAAAAAAAAAACCATGTTTTCCGATGACAAGATCCCTTTAAGGTCGACTTTTAGTATTGCTACTGTGAGGCTACAATTTTATTTTATTGTGTGTTACTTTGTTTTACTAATCTTTGTATTCAGATATCTCCTATTCAGTCTCTCATTCACACCACTCCCTGGTTGCTAATGTGAGTTGAACTCTAGCAACCAGATAGAGAAATTTTTTCAAAAAACAATTGTTTATTTAAAGGCAAACTACCCCTTAAAGGTGAATCTGCCACGTTAATATTTGACTGTTTGCGGCTAACTATTCCCACTTTGTTTGACAGATGAGTAATATATGTCCCATTCAGCTGGGATTGTTGTCTTGCTTTAGTAATGTCCAGATTAGAATCCTGTGCAAATAGGACCCTGCATTCACGGGAGCATCGTTTGTTCATGTATATAACAGACTGGAGGCTTTTCACTTTTTAGGCTGCTCATATTCCTCATAAGAAAAAAAAAAAAAAAAGGCTTTTGTATTGTGTTCGACACTTCAGTCACCCGGGACAACACTCTCTTGTAAAAGCGGGTCCCCCGAGTGTGACACATTGTCCCTATGGAACAAGACAAGGCTCAATCCCCAGCACTAAAGTAGAGAAAATGCATGGCTGAAAAATGCTTATAGGTCTCCTACTGGGAAATTATTCTTATTTCACCATGTTTGGTTTTATCATTTGGTAGCAGGGATGGGTTCTCAGCATCGATGCCCATATATATATATAGATATAGATATAGATATAGATATAGATATAGATCTATATATATATATATATATATATTCAAGCACTTGCATGCTCCTCACAACTAATAAGGAAATGGTTTGATTCCTCTACATGGTTGTAGAATCCGAGCCAACTTAAAATCCAGAGAAAGAGCTTTTTTATTACTTTTAAATGAGAAAGAAAGGCTAAAACTAAATAAGCTTTATCAGAAAGGTCTATATAAATACACCAGTAACCCCTCAAAGTAATGCTGCTCTGAGTCCTCTGTCAAACAGCACATTTCTTTCCTTCTATTGTGTACTCATGGGCTTCTGTATCAGACTAACTGTTTTCAGCTTAAACCTCCAGGGCTAGGGCTTGAGCATGCTCAGTTTGCTCCTCTCTCCCTCCCTGCTGTAATCTGAGCCCAGAGCTATGAGTGAGCAGGGAGAGACTCAGGCAGGAAGTGATGTCACACCAAGCTAATATGGCAGATGCTATAGTTATGGTAAAGCATTCTACAGAATAAATAGTGTTATATATTGCACTATTGTGGCTGATCTATTGATAATAAACTGCTTCAGTAGCTTTCCTTCTCCTTTACAGGGGTGGTTCACTGTTCAGTTAATTTTTAGTATGTTATAGAATGGCCAATTCCTATTCTAAGCAACTTTTCAATTGGTCTTCATATTTTATTTTTTCCAGTATTTGCCTTCTTCTTCTGACTCTTTCCAGATTTCACTGACCACTTCTAAAAAAACAAATGCTCTGTAAGGCTACAAATGTCTTGTTATTGCTACTTTTTATTCCTCATCTTTCTATTCAGGCCTCTTCTATTCAGTCACTTATGCAAATCAGTGCATGGTTACTAGGGTAATTTACACCCTAGCAACCAGATGGCTGAAATTTCAAACTGGAGAGCTATTGAATAAAGAGCGAATTAACTTAGAAAACACAAATAATTAAAAAATGAAAACCAGTTGCAAATTGTCTCAGAATATCCCTCTCTGCATCATACTAAAGGCTATTTTAAAGGTGAACAACCCCATAAAGTTACCTTTTAGTATGTTATAGAATGGCTTATTCTAAGCAACTTTTTAATTGGCCTAATTTTTTTTTTATAGTTTTTAATCATTTTCGTTCAGCTTCTGGTGCTTTCCATCTTTCAAATGGGGGTCACTGACCCCATCTAAAAAACAAATATTCTGTAAGGCTACTAATATATTGTTATTGTTACTTTTTATTACTCTTATTTTTATTCAGGCCTCTCCTATTCATATTCTAGTCTCTTATTCAAATCAATGCATGGTTGCTAGGGGCATTTGGCCCTTAGCAACTGGATTTCTAGAATTGCAAACTGTAGAGCTGTGGGAAAAAAGCTAAATAACTGAAAGATCACAAGTAATAAAAACCTTCTTCACTGCCTTCCATAGCCCTCTTGTTGTGTTATAATGCTATGACTAGACGCTAGCTATGGGCATTATAAAGGAAAAAACATAAAAAATAAAAAGTTCTCCAGGTTTAGCTTTTTGTGCATAGGGTTTCCATGTGATTTTTCATGTACAGTAACTTTATATATTGTTAGATGCAGTGTCACTGTATGTGGAATAGTTCAGCAAGCTCATGGAGTACATATGGCTCATCAAAGCCAAGTGTAATAATGTTTTCCTTTGATATTAGCTGTATAGCTGCTAGTACTTTCCCAATGCCGTGTAATTCATCTGCTGAATGCACATAATCTGTAAATTTGATCAACCTTTGGATTATTTCTGTCAGATTGCAAACTATGAGACCTAATAGGCTACTTTTGTCCCTCGCAGTCCCTCGTTGCCTGTGAAATAAGGGTTTTAGAGTGAAATGTATGCAGTAGCCATGTTTCTTGTGCAGTAGCCGAGCGTGACTCAATAGGAAGTCAAACCACAATTTTGTTTGTCTATATATGGTAAATAGCTGCAATGTGCCGAACCCTTTGTGCCTACTCACTAGCAAGTTATGGTTATCTAGTCAGCTATCTGTACATAGGAAAGAGACAAATGCTAATGTTCTATATGACACACTGCCATAATTATATCAATGTTCCACTGGAAAAGGATGGCAGACATGTGTTTTACTGCTCAACTATACACTTTTATATTCCACAGAAAACTGATATATAAACTGAACGTTTGCTTTGTGGTTTCATAAAGAAGTGTTAAGGCAACATCCCCTTTTATTAATTAGGCATAAAATTCACAGTACAAACTAATATTAAATCTCTGATTAAATTGTGATCACATGTTTAGCTTGCTGAATTAAAGGAATTGTTCAGTGTAAAAATAAAAACTGGGTAAACCGATAGCTGTGCAAAATAAACCAATGTTTGTAATATAGTTAGTTAGGCAAAAATGTAATGTATAAAGGCTGGAGTGAGTGGATGTGTAACATAATAGCCAGAACATTACTTCCTGCTTTTCAGCTCTCTTGCTTTCCACTGATTGGTTACCAGGCAGTAACCAATCAGAGACTTGAGGGAGGGGCACATGAGTCATAACTGTTGCTTTTGAATCTGAACTGAATGCTGAGGATCAATTACAAACTCACTGAACAGTTATGTCCCATGTGGCCCCCCTTATAGTCACTGACTAACTCAGAGTTAGAGAGCTGAAAAGCAGGAAGTAGTGTTCTGGCTATTATGTTACACATCCACTCACTCCAGCCTTTATACATTACATTTTTGCCTAACTAACTATATTAGATACATTTTTTATTTTGCACAGCCTATTTATTTACTCAGTTTTAATTTTTATACTGAACTGTTCCATTAAAAGTACTTATCTAGGCCTTGAGGCTCCATCCATCAGTTTTCCACATGTGCCTCAAAAAACATTGGCAACATAGGGAGATTAAAGGAAAACTATACCCCCCCAAACAATGTAGGTCTCTAGAAAAAGATATTGCATAAAACAGCTCATAAGTAAAATCCTGCTTCATGTAAATAAACCATTTGCATAGTAATATACTTTTCTAGTAGTATGTGCCATTGGGTAATCATAAATAGAAAATTGCCGTTTTAAAAAATAAGGGCCGCCCCCTGGGATCGTAGGATTCACCGTACTCATAAACATACCAACAAACCATACATGTTAGGTCACATGAGCCAATTAACAGACAGAGTTGTGTCTTTTGCTTCCACACTTCTTCCTGTTACAGTTAGAGCTGCAGTATTTCTGGTCAGGTGATCTCTTCCTGTTATAGTTAGAGCTGCAGTATTTCTGGTCAGGTGATCTCTTCCTGTTACAGTTAGAGCTGCAGTATTTCTGGTCAGGTGATCTCTTCCTGTTACAGTTAGAGCTGTAGTATTTCTGGTCAGGTGATCTCTTCCTGTTACAGTTAGAGCTGCAGTATTTCTGGTCAGGTGATCTCTTCCTGTTACAGTTAGAGCTGCAGTATTTCTGGTCAGGTGATCTCTTCCTGTTACAGTTAGAGCTGCAGTATTTCTGCTCAGGTGATCTCTTCCTGTTACAGTTAGAGCTGCAGTATTTCTGATCAGGTGATCTCTTCCTGTTACAGTTAGAGCTGCAGTATTTCTGGTCAGGTGATCTCTTCCTGTTACAGTTAGAGCTGCAGTATTTCTGGTCAGGTGATCTCTTCCTGTTACAGTAAGAGCTGCAGTATTTCTGGTCAGGTGATCACTTCCTGTTACAGTTAGAGCTGCAGTATTTCTGGTCAGGTGATCTCTTCCTGTTACAGTTAGAGCTGCAGTATTTCTGGTCAGGTGATCTCTTCCTGTTACAGTTAGAGCTGCAGTATTTCTGGTCAGGTGATCTCTGAGGCAGCACACAGACCATCACGAAATGGTGGCTCAAGGCAAGAGATGTTAAAGGGCAATATATACTTAAATATATATTCCAGTTTGGTAAGATTCTTTAATATGCCACTTAATATGATATGAACTATCTGTTGCTTAAGTGTTCATTTTGGGGGTATAGTTTTCCTTTAAAGCAGGTAGATCACTATAGTGCCAGTATATGACCCCCTTCCACATTTTGTGGCTCCTGTTGTCCATTATACAAGGGCATTATCTGTTTATTATCTAATTATTTGCCTCACAAGGACCAAACATGGAATACTTTGTTTCTTAATTTGCCCTGTTATGCAGAAATCCCCAGCTCCTGAGCATTCTGGATAACAGGTCCCATACCTGTACCTTGTCATGGACTGTGTTTAATTGGTACCTTTTTTCTTTTTTATATATTAGTTTGTGAAATGTGGATATGCCGGCTCAAACTTTCCAGAGCACATCTTCCCGGCTTTGGTTGGGCGACCTGTGATCCGATCTACTGCCAAAGTGGGAAACATTGAGATTAAGGTAACTATATGCTATTTAAATCAACAATTTCCTTTTCCTCCTAGCAGCTGTTATGTTGGTAAGCATTCATTGTTTTAGGCAATAATATAGGGGCCAGGACACACACTGCTATTTCGGGAGATTAGTAGTCTAGCCCCAAATCGATTCGTTTTTCGAAGTCACCTGAAGTTTCCTAGACTTCGGCCGACTCTGGAAAACAAAGTGATCCAAGTTGATTCATCTGCATGAAGATAAATTCAGTTGTAGAAATCTTGAATGTTTACAGCGAATGGATAACAACCGCCAGAATCCAGTTGAAGGACCTGATGTTAAAGGCTAAAGCCATGTCTGTTATCACAGGTATAAAAGAAAAAAGGTTTCACGCTGAACTCAAATCCAAATGGAGGCCGATCTCAGTAGTGACAATCCTCCGCTTCATACCCACCAACCAGAAAATGCTTAAAAAAGAAAAAGAGAAGAAGGAAAACTCCTATAGTGTATCACCAATGGTATAGCTGCAAGGTTTCAAAATCCTCTTACCACTTAGCAGGGAATGTTTTATGCCACTTTTGTTATTTTTTATTTCAAAGGGATTGCCCTGTAACATGTATCCGGAAAGGGCTTCCCCTCATAACTATATACTATATAAGTCGCCAGGCGACAAAATCTCCCCGAATCTCCTCATCTGGCCTTACCCTTAGTTTTTCAGCAATGGCATCCAATTCAGTCCGAGTGTGAGAAAACAATAGAAGATGAAATGTTAATGATGTATAAATAGGAAAAACAAATATCTACTCACAAAGTGGATAAAAGTACAAACAGAAATATCAAAGGACAAGACGCTGACCGCTCCTAACTTCCCACGCGTTTTAAGAGTGAGGCAACTTTGGGCGACTATTGAAAACGCATCGCCGCGTGTGCATTGGCGCAGGCGATTTTGCGCTGTAGCCTATGGGGAAAAAACGCTGAGGCAGTTCGTGGAGATAGTCGCGCAAAAGACATGGCAATAAGTCGCCAGGAGACAAAACCTCCCCGAATCTCCTTGTCTGGCCTTACCCTAAGAGCTTTCACCCCAATTCATCAAGGAATAGGAGTGTCCGCGTATGCAGCATCTTTAAAGCACATACTGTTGCCATAAATTGACCCCGGCAACCAATAAATATATATATATAACACAATAGTGACACTTTTCATATCTTTGTGTCACTATTGTGTTTGTAACGCATTTGCGGCGTTTGTTGGGTAAGTTCCTAGCAACCACTTGTATCTTTATAAACTTGTGCACTTTTATTGTTAAAGTTTTATTTATATATGTTATAGTTATATAGATAGAGATATAGATATAGATAGATATATAGATATAGAATGTAGCCCCTTTTTTCTGTGCTTGTGCCATTACACATTTTAGTGTACCGGTAATCTTGCATTCTGCTGACAGCCCTCCCTTTACCTTTTTTTCCCTCAAATATTGACTCCTTATCAAGTAGGATAAGAAAAAGATGGTAAGTGGGGCATCTTTTTGGCTCAATGATACATAACTTCTTCTCTAATTGAAAGGTTTGGGTGTTTTGCGTTATCCTACCTGTTCCTGCACGTTTGGGAATAGGGATCAGCATGTTACGTGATTAATTTAGGGATCAGCATGTTACGTGATTAATTTGCACACAATTCATACAGTCTTGCATTAGGCATTAGGGCGTTGCACTTTATATAAACACCAGATCATTTGTGCACAGTTTATAACATACAAACAGCAGTTGCCAATGCTTTGTCTACCGTTTCTAATGCATTGTAAGCAATTTACTTTAATTTAGGGATGCCTTGAATCCAGGATTCGGTTCGGGGTTCAGGCAGGATTTTGACTTTTTCAGCAGGATTCGGCCGAATCTGAACGGAATCTGAAACCTAATTTGTATATGCAAATTAGGGGCATGGAGGGAAATCCCGTGATTTTTGTTTTCCCCTTCCCACCCCTAATTTGCATGTGCAAATTAGGATTTGGATTGGTATTCAGCCGAATCTTTCGCAAAGCATTCAGGGGTTCGGCTAAATACATAATAATGGATTTGGTGCATCCCTACTTTAATTATTCATAATGAGTGGGATCAGGTCCGGACTGAGAATTAAAATAGGCCCTGGCATTTCAGGTACACAGAGGCCCAATCAGCCCCCACCAGCCCACTAAATAGTGACTTTCTATGGGACCTTATAGCAGCCCATCTGGCGTTTGCCAGAACCCACAGATTGCCAGTCCGGGCCTGAGCGGGATGGATGCGGCTGTAGAATTATAGCCAGAGGTGCATCAATATGTTTCAACTTTATTTGCCTGTGGTTGGTACTGCTGATGGGGAAACGCATCTAAAATATTGCTCAACAGCATCTCTTGTATTACATAGGGAAGTGCTTCTGTCATGGATAAATGAAGTTATACTGTATATCCTACTTATGATTTGTATCCATTCAGACTCCCTTGTGGGTAAAATGGATGCCTTCATATTATTTCTACTGTTAAAGGAAAACTAAAGCCTAACTAAAGAAGTAGCTAGAAATGTTCTATATGAGGTTCTGATTTTCTATGTAAACGTAATGGCATCTGTGGAGACAAGCGAGTTCCCTCGTTAGCACAAAGACAAATGTGCCATTAATAGTCTTTTCCCTGAGCCCACAGAGCTCTACTACTCACATAATGACGGCACTTTAGCACAAAAGAAGGACATTCACTACCTACAGATTCTCACTGTTCATGATTGTGTGTTGTACATTCGTAGGCGTGATTATAAACGATTTTAACTGCTGCTGTACTGTTCTTCTTGATCCATTAATATGCATGGATTCTTTGCAACACCTAATATTGTCTAAATGTTACGAATATGCCTGGCCATATTGTTGGAACAAGTTGTGTTGAACTGAGCACAACACAATATACATAATGTCATGTTTAGTGGTTAAGAGAACATCTCTAACATCTCTGCTGTCGAGTTCTGCTGCCTGTCTTTATCTGCCCTTTGCTATTCAGAGAAATGTGCTCATTTAATGTTAAATTCTAATCTTAAACCAGAGCTTAAAATATCAGCGTTTTCCACCCACATAGATCTGCTGAACAGTTTGCTTTGTAAAGGAGTAGGAGCAACTGGGATCTAAGCAAATGATTGGGTGTACTGAAGACCTTACCAAGGAAAAGGTGACTTAGTGAAAGATTCGGCAGAGTACCGAACCAAAACCCTAATTTGCATATGCAAATCAGCGAGGGGGAGGGAGAAAGAGAATTTTTTTTACTTCCTTGTTTTGTGATGAAAAGTTAAGTGATTTTAAGGATTCGGTTTGAATCCAAATCTTGCTGAAAACGGACGAATTCTGGCTAAATACTGATGAAATCCTTCTATTGGTGCATCCCTCATTTCAATGAGTGATGGGTTAGGGTGATAGGGTAATTAGTCGAATTATTAGTCGAGTGCACAGAGATGTATGCTCCACTGCACTCCATCTGTCTCTGAGCAACGGACGGGTGAGCAATGGAGGGGAGGGAGAGGGAGCGACAGAGGGGAGTGGTGATCGATGGAGGGGAGCACAGAGGAGAGGGGAGCAACAGAGGAGAGGGGAGCAACAGAGGAGAGGGGAGCACAGAGGAGAGGGGAGGGAGGGGGAGCAATGGAAGGGAGGTAGGGGTGAACAGTGGAGGGAGGGGTGAGCTACAAAGGGGAGGGAGGGGTGAGCACCGCAGGAGAGAGCAAGGGAGGGATGGGTGAGCGATTGAGGGGAGGGGTGAGCTACAGAGGAGAGGGGTCAGCGACGGCGGGGAGGGGTGAGCAATGGAGGTAGGGATGAGCAACGGAGGGGAGGAATTAATGACGGAGGAGAGGGGTGAGCGATAGAAGGGAAGTTGACAGAGGGAAGGAAGGGTATTCAGACTGAGGGGTGCGAAC